>OZ059784.1:28398046-28867273 GCA_964057025.1 Standfussiana lucernea
GATCCCTACGCGGGCGAATACGGGTTCGAAGATTACGAATATCCGTCCTCGCCGGAGTTGGACGACGACGAGTACGAGCGCTATTCGTTCGACCCGGACACGCCGGCTGCCGAGCGCCACGACGAGATGCGCGCGCGCGGAAACCGCTACACCTAAATAAAACGGCCAGCCATCCGCCGTAAATAAGGCATACAAAACCGGTCTTTCCCGGTTCTTTAAATACGGGTATGCCCGGTTTTGAACTTTGTAAAATAAACCGGTTGTTGTATAATAAACCGTTTTCCGGTTCTTTTTAAATCGATTATTATTGCTCTGTGAACTTCGCCGATCAGTCACACAATAAGTACGTCGTAGGTCATTTAAAATATAGTAACGTAAGTCAATATACAATTTATTCTCAATAATACGTTACAGGCCGTCGCAAACCGGCAATTTTTCGAAATCGGTTTTTATCGGATTCGGGTTTTACTCAAAACCGTTTTTTCGATGCTCTAGCCGTAAACTTTGCCTTATGTAATATTTAAGTATTATAACATAAGTATACACCGACGCTAAAAATGGTTACCACGTATTCAGTAAACATCATTCTGAAACACCACATATTTTTGCTTTTTCCTACAAAAGTGCAACATTTTTATTACCGATGAAAATTTTTTCCCCCGTTCCCAGTAGTTTTACCGAGTAGTCTTACCAGTAGTACTACTGGGAGTTTCCTTCCCAACAGACTTACTCGTAGTAAGACTTCGCTGGTGTTACATTTTTCCCATTAGTACTACTGTAAAAAAAACAATAATACATAGACCTCGCAATTGATAGACAGTAGCAATTAAAGTTCAAGATGGGAAAAAACAAAAATAGAAATTATTTCTTTTTTTTTTAATGAAAAACAAAGAACTATTGCATTAGCTAATTAAATTACAGTTCTATTGAAATAATATAATAATTGCTTACTCCAATAGTGGCAAAATATTTGCTAAGTGACACTATTCTGTACGCCTTTAATTTTAGAGACTTGCTTTTTCTCTTCAGATTCTCACAATAGTAATAATAGCATCCGCTTGCTAATATTTGCGGGAAAACGTATCTGATACTTACCTTAACCATGGCATCTTCATAATCAGTTTTAAGTGGCGTGCGGTTCCAATTAGGTATTTGGCTTTTTATTAATTGCAATAATGTGATATATATGTTTGCGTTGTTTTATCCGGGAGGAAGGCATAGATAACGGGTATTATATTTGTAGTCTCTTGAGAACTACCCATATCGCAATGAATAGTATAAATTTGTAGAAATGGTTCAGAAATGGAACCAAATGTGCCATCTCCGAAATAGTCCTCACGTTCTGTCATAATAATTTTTGCCTCACTGGATGCAAACACTAAAATTCTTGCTCCGTCATCACGATGGTACTTAATACTGGAGAACTCTGGTAACTTTCTAATAATATTAATACCAGATTTCGAGTGAACCCATGGCTTTTCTATAGATCTTGGGCACAGACACAATATCTGATTCATTTACTTTTTTACAGTCATTTATCTTCATGTCTATCTCGTTTTGGGCTTAATCAGGGGAGCATGTTGGTAAATGTGATGTGTCTTTTACGATATAGAGCACATCGCCATATAATTCCCCCATCTTTATAAGTCTTTAATTATAGTACTGATAACCATTCAACAGTAATACACACACACACACCTCGTTGCCTTTTTATTACATTTATATCACACATTTTACAGAATTCAAAAAATATTACCTTTATTAATTTATTTCAAAATCATTTGCGTTTTGATTATTAAGTGACATGAGTCAAATTCAGCAAGGAGGATAAATGTCCCTGTTCCCAGTGTGTCTATACGTACATAGGTCTACATGAGAGTATTGTTTTGTTTTCCTAGTAAGTCTACTGGGATCAAAGTTCCCAGTAATCTTACTAGTAAGTCTACTGGGAAGGAAACTCCCAGTAGTACTACTGGTAAGACTACTCGGTAAAACTACTGGGAACAGGGGAATTTTTTATGTAGGGGTTCAGAATGATGTGCGTTACCACGTACAGAGTACGTACACGTACTCGTACAGAGTACGTACACGTACAGAGTACGTGGTAACCGTTGTAGCGTCGCTGTCCCTCCCACCGCGTAGAACAGCATTTAAAAAAAAATTGTGTCTATAACGACATCGCGGATAATTTAACTGTCTGCACATTTAAGAATAGAATTAATGGACTGGCTTTGTGCTATATGTATTATGCAAACTTTTAATAATCGTTTGTACTATTTAATAAACGATATGTAATCATCAGTTGTTTGTATTAATGCCTTTACTTCGCCACCAGCGCCATGACTTCATTAGAAGCTCTTAATTTTAGGTTTCTTATACAAATAAATTTACTGAATTTAAAGGCTTTTATTATTTTGATACGGGGTGGAAGGGAAACCGCACACTGCCTAATACCCTGTTTTTTACTTTTCCACACAAAAGAAGCCCTCATTTGTACTTTTTACTGCGCTCGTTGAAATATTTATACTCGTAAATAGTAGGTACTATCGAAAACAGTTTGAAGTCAGTAAATTTCAATTTAGTTATTCTACTATAAAACAAAGGGAAAATATAAATAAAATAATAAAACGATTTATTATTATTTCCTTTATTTATTTTTCTTTCTTTTTTAAATTTTTTAATATTCCCATATAAAATAATTAAAAAAAAAACATTTCAAAATATAACAAAAATAGTAGCCGATACCGGTGGTATCGGGAACAGGGTCCAAGCTACCGGCGGTCAGGGCTCCAGAGAGAGGAACCTCCTAACAATACGAGCCGTGTCCAGGAGAACCGCTTTCTGAATCAAGCCCTTGATTTAGCTGCCTAACGAGAGCCTCCTCAGGTATTGGTCGAGGCTCTTGGCTATTATATTAAGCCATTGGCTGAAACGATTATAGGCACAATGATCGCCGAGTCCACTTCCCACATGTCGAACACCTCACGAGCCAAGTACTACACTACACAGTAGTATACTTGATTTGTTTATCTTTCCCGGCTTGCACGAGGTTCCCGTCATGCGGGACCGTTATGTCAACAATCATTGCGCGCCGCTCTGATCGATCCACCACCACTATATCAGGCTTGTTGGCCACAATAGTCCTGTCAGTGATGATGGATTGATCCCAGTACAGTGTGATATTGCTATTTTCGAGAACTGGGTCGGGCACATACCTATAGTACGGCACTTCCGATTCCACAAGGGTGTATTTTAGAGCAAGTTGCTGATGGATAACCCTGGCTACAAGGTTGTGTCTATGCAAGTACTCTCCGTTAGCTGAACGAGAACACCCGGAGATAATGTGAAGAATTGATTCGCCCGGACGGCCCCGGCATGCCCGACATATGTCAACCGTGTCGTCCTTCACAATAAATCTCCGGTAGTTATTCGTCATTATAACTTCATCCATAATTGCACAGACAAAACCTTCGGTTTCTCCAAACTGGTCGCCGGAACGTAGCCAGGCTACGGACGCTGATAGGTCTACATCGGGCCCATGTAGGGCCCGGAAAAAGCGTCCGTGGAGCTCCTTACTCTGCCATACCTCCTTGCGGTCGTTAGTGTCAAGCACTACAGGTTTGCGCCAGTTCTCTTTAGCCAAGGAGAGCGGGGTGAGGCCCTTGTCCACCGCGACCACATCCCGATGCATACTCACGTCGGTTTCTAGGAAAAAATCCCTGAGACTGCATATCTCGCTATTGTGCAGTATTAGCGTTTAAAATTCCTCAACCTCCGCACCTCCGCGGGATAGACAGTACATCCAAACCGGCATGACCCAACCATTGAAGGCACGCACCTTATTTCCGCCTGATAAAAGACTATTAAATACTTTTCTCAGGCGGCCAAATAAGCGCTCCTTCAACGATTGCTTCATGTCAGCTACATTGATGCCCAGCGCTTCCGACATACCCAAATACTTTTAGGTTTCGGTTGCTGAAAGAAATCTAAGATTTATGGAATCCGAGAGTTGGGTTCCCACAGATTCCACAATCTCCCCTCGCTTTACATACATGACCGCACATTTGTCCACACCGAATTCCATCCTGATGGCACTACTGAAAGTTTCAGTTACCTTCAGTAGCTCCATCAATTGCAAATCGTTAAGGGCAAACAGTTTCAGGTCATCCATGTTAAGGAGGTGAGATATAATCTGACCACCTCTCCTCAACCGAGAGCCTAGACCTGAATCCTCCAGCAGCGCGCTAAGAGGATTCAAGGCTAAGCAGAACCAAAGTGGATTCAGACTTTAGCCCTGAAATATACCTCGCTCTATCCTTATCGGTTCGCTATTCCTCTGAATTTGCCGACATCCTGGATAGCGAAGGACTGTCCTCCATTGCCCCATACACGACTTCAGGAAGGTGCGCAGAGTTGCATCAACTTTATACAACTCTAGCACCCTCATGAGCTATGTACATATGTGGGCACTTTTTTTTTTTTTTTTTTTTGATAATGGCCACTCGCAGTTTTCCAGCTCTCTACGGCTGGTTTACTACTTAACCGGACTATCCTGTGGTGACCTCAAATGAATTTAAGGCCCCCAGCCAGGGCTTACAAGCTAATTTATTCTATTAATGACCGCTCGCTAAGGGCACCCCCTGTGGGGCTCGGACCTCGGCTTAGGGCGTCATTTTGGGGAGGGCAGCAAGTAGGGACAGGCTGGGTCGTATTATTATTAATTGGGGAATTTAACGTTACTTGCTCAGCAACGCGGGCTGGCTCGTTGGGCAAGGGTCGGGTGGGGGTGTTACGGGGGCGTCGCGATGGGCCTCGGCGGCGGGGCCGGAAAACGGAACGCGGTCTGTGTTTGTTTTTCCTTAAAGTGCTGGTTTCCCTACGGCTTTCTTGAAGGAGGGTGATGGGGTCATCGGGCTCAGCTAGAGAGTGCCTGGGACGGCGAATTTTCCCTATTTTGGTGGGGACGTATCGGGCAGCCGCAACCACTAGCGGGTTGCGGTGTTTTTCGGCAGTGTCAAAGAAGCGTTTGGTAATACGCTTTATGAACTGTTTTATGGTGGGAATTTTGAGGTCGACGTGGAGTCGCTCATTCCTGACAAACCACGGAGAACCCGTGGCCTTTCGGAGAAAACGGTTTTGGAGAGTCTGCATTCTATGAGTTTGATAGGACTTGGCGTGTGCGAAGACTGGGCAGGCATAGGTCATGATGGGGCGGATGCACGCGGTGTAAATACGCAATTTGCACTTGAGTGACAATTTGCTGCGTGAGTTTATCATGGAGTGGAGCCTACCAAGAGCGAAAGCAGCACGCGAACGTACTGTCTTTATGTGCTCATTGAAATTTAGGCGTCGGTCGAGTATTACTCCTAGATATTTGGCTCGCTCTTCCCAAGGGATCGGCTTGTCAAACATGGTGATCGGACTGGGGTAGCGAGGGGGGGGTTTCTTCGGTCTAACGAAGAGGACCGCCTGGCTCTTGTCGGGATTAACCTCGATTCTCCATTTCCGGAACCAATCGCCCAGGGCGTATGCGGAGGTTTGGAGATTATGGCTGATGGCAAGCGGACTCCGGCCGGAGCAATAAATGGCCGTGTCGTCAGCGAAAAGGGCTAACTGAGTCTTCTTGTTCTTGGGGATGTCGCTGGTGAACAGCGTGAAGACGAGTGGGGATAGCACGGAGCCTTGGGGGACTCCGGCTCGAATGGTGCGGGGGGAGGAAAGCGCACCTTCGATGCGATACCGAAAGGTGCGGTTCGACAGAAAGTCCCGTAAGATGAGCACGAGACGGTCAGGCACGCCGAGTTGATATAACTTGTATATCAGACCATTGTGCCAGACCTTGTCAAAAGCTTTCGCTATGTCGAAGAAGAGGGCCCCAGTCATCATACCGCGCTGGTATTTGTCGCTGATGTGCTCGACAATGCGGTGTACCTGTTGGACACAAGAGTGTTGGGTTCTAAACCCAAACTGCTCTTTAGGTATTAGGCTCTTTGCTTCGGCATAGTCTTTGAGACGCTTATAAATAAGCCTCTCGTAGATTTTGCCTAGGACATTGAGCAGACTGATGGGGCGATAACTGCCTGGGGAGGACTTGGGCTTGCCCGGTTTGGGGATACCGATGACGGTAGCTTCTTTCCACGACTGTGGGAACATGTTGTGGGACAGGGCACAGTTGAAAATGGCTGTCATTAGGACTATAAGAGGGGCAGGGAAGAGCTTAAAGACTCTATTGTTGATTCCGTCCGAGCCAGGGGCTTTTCTGGGTTTGAGATTTTTGATGATGTCCTGTACCTCTTCTGAAGTGATAGGAGGTAGGGGTTCATCAGGGTTCTCAATAGGTGGGAGAGAGGCCCTTCTTTCAACTTCAGCATCCACCTCATCGAGGTGAGCTTGGTCTACAGGTTGGGTGCTAGGAGTGCACTGGGACTCTAAACTGTCAGCCAGGCATTCTGCTTTTTCGTCGTCTTCGAAGGCGACGCTGTTATCGGGACGTTTGAGAGGGGGCAACGGGGAAATATCAGAGGCGCGTAGTTTCCTCTGTAGTTCCCAGAAGGCCTGGTGGGTCGGTTCGAGTTCGCTCAGTGTCTTTTCCCAGCGACTGTTACGCAGCTCAGCGATGCGATTACTTACTTTACGCTGTAAGCGTCGCATGAAGGCTTTGTTACTGATGCAGGGGAAAGATCTGTAAGCCCGAACGGCCGCGTTCTTCTCGGTCACTAGATCGCGCACATCGTCCGGAAGTTTCCAGCGGTGATCACTCATCGCCGGAGCCTTCCTTGAACACTCGTTCAGGACCGATTGTACGTGCTCCGTGAACGAGCCGATCGCGGCCTCGGCCTCGGCGATGGACTCGATATTCTCGGGGATTTTATCTAAGTGGGGGGACGATGTGGATTTTAGTAACTCGCTTACTTTTCCCCAGTCCGTAATAGTTATGGCAGGGGGGGGTTGAGAGGGGTCTAGTGGTCCTGATCTAGGAGCTAACTCCAGAATAACCGGCCGGTGGTCCGAGTCGAGCTCGTCCAGCGCCTCCATAGAGTGTAACCGTAGGTTAACACTCTTTAGAAGCGCCACGTCAAGCACGTCGGGACGCTGGGCTGGGTCATAGGGGTAGTGGGTGGGATGCATCGGAGCGATGACATCGAAATTTAGGGGACTTTGCAGATCAAAAAGAATTCTGCCTCTAGTGTTAGTCGTGTGACTGTTCCAGGAGGGGTGTTTGGCGTTCAAGTCTCCCGCCAGAATGACGGAGTCACTTAGGCCAAGGACCTCCGAGAGGTCATCTCTGAGGAAGGTGTTACCCACAGCGGGGTTAGTAGGGGGGCAATATGCGGATACTAATGTGATGGGTGGATGACCTGTCATGCCCAGTCGACAGATTGAGACTTCGAGATGGGCGAGATGGGGGGGGTCTATTGGGATGCAGTAAAGCGAAGCTTTATAGTAAATGAGAGTACCTCCCTTGTGACAACGGGACCTGTCATTGCGAACCAGACGATAGTTGGCAATTCTCGGGTCTCGCTGATGGGGCTTCAAGAAGGTCTCTTGGACTAAAAGGATATCTAAGTGATGGTCGCGGAGGAAATTGGCGATCTCATCACGTTGGCCCTGCACGCTGTTTGCGTTGAATGTCCCAACTTTAAGGGACTTCGGTTTTAACCTACTTATTGGAGCTGTATTATCCATTACAGTCTGTTATGGGGGAGGTTGTTGAGGGCTTCAGTTACATCTCCGAACTCCGCAAAGACTTGGGAGAGGAGGACGAAATCGTTGCCGCAAGCGACAATCGCGGCCGACATTTGCCTAGCGCGGGGGGAGTAGAAGACTCCAAAAGTACTTGCGAGTACTAACGCTGGGTTGAGAGCGTTTGGCCCCGGGTGTGACGAGAGGGGGGGCCTCGTTGTGTGGGGCGGGGTTGAAGTGACCGGTGCTTGAGGCACTGTCACTCTGGTTGAGGGGTGGGGCGCTGAAGGCTCCGGGGCTTTTAAGATGGGCCTAGGGGCCGGAGGGGAGGGGGTTGGGGGGGTGGACACCGGAGCCGGCTGCTGAGTGGGCCTCAGTGCCGGGAAGTGGGCTTGGTGGTTCAATTTATTCCAGGGACTAGGCCTCTGGGGGCTGAGATTCGCGGGGAGTTCTCCGGAGAGTGTAGGACACTCTCTTTGGGAACGGACTTTCCCGCGTTTGGCCAGTTTCGGGGCCGAGGATTTGGGGGCTTTGGGGCACCCTCGATAGTTGGCCGGGTGGCCGGATTCGCCGCATAAGACGCAGCTTGGAGGTTCCGTGCAGAGGGCACGGTCTTTGGGACGGGGGCAGTCTAATGTGCCGTGATCCCCCAGGCACTTCACGCAGCGGGGTTTGCCGAAGCAATTCCGCTGTGAGTGCCCATAGAGTTGACAACGGTGGCACTGGCCAACGATGCCGCTCTGGCGGGGTTTTTCTATATGTGGGCACCGAGTCATAGGCCTTCTTATAGTCTATCCAACATGTTGACAGATCCTTTCGGGAACGGCGAACCTGTTGGCTAATGGCCATATCAATGAGGAGCAGCTCCTTAGTACCACGGGACACGTTCCTACATCCATTTTGAGAAGCGGACATAATAGAATTGTCATCAATGTGTTCGCTAATTTTAGCTCTCAAAATGGATGTAAGAACTGTATAGACTGTCGGAAGACAGGTAATCGGTCTATAATTTTTTCGTTCCGCAGTAATACCCGATTTATGGAGCAGGTGGGTTATACCTGCTGTCAGGAACTCGGGCAGCAACCCTGACTAAGGCTGACTGGAACAGGGTCGCCAGACGAGCGTGCGACCTTACAAACCACTTAATCTAGAAGTTGTGCAGCCCATCCAGCTCTGGAGGTTTCCAGTTAGGCAACGGACGGACTGCACGAGCTACGTCTTGGGGGCTGATAGTGATTGCCCCCATTTCTGTTACTGGATCGCACGCTCGCTCGATCTGCCGAGTCCATTCACCCTCGGTATGGCCGACAGGCACCGACCAGTTCCTGCGCCAGAACAAAGTCATGGCGTCATCATCGGGCAGGTGCGTGTCAGCCACACCTTGGTCCGGTCGCTCCCAAGCCCTATAACCTTTCATCTCTTTGGAATGTGCGATTCTGAGTGTATCGTTCCACCCGCCGCGTATACCTAGGAATACGGTTTGCCCATGCATACACGTTTTGCTTCAGGAAGTCCATGCGCTCTGTGACACGGGAGATGTAGTCTCGAGGGCTAATATTAGTCCCCGAGAACGCCCGCCTCACAAAGCGCATCACTCTAGGGCGCGTATTCCACTCCCTGAAGCAGATTAGTTTGCCAATGAGTGCTCTGGCCCCACCAATACATCGCTCAATCCTGTACCGCGATGCTGGTATGGCTGGCTTAGGTCGTGTAGCTCTGTCATCAGAAAATTTGACATGAGCTACACGACATGCCGCTACAGCGGCACAATACAGGATTGAGTGAGCATCAGTGAGGTCTTCGCAGTTATTAAAATAGTTTGACAACTGCGAATCCAGAACAGCCACCAGCGCCCTATTTTTGTTATGCATGGGCAAACGCGGTATGCGTAGCCTAAGGTCGGGTGACATGAACCGATATTCTCGAATCGCACCCACCAAAGCACTCCCCATTTCCTCACTGCACTGGGTCGTTAGCACGATTGTGGTAGACTGTGGGGGTACCACAGCCTGCACCGACGACGGGGCAATGACATGGCTACTCTGCATTTCAGTTCGCAGGCGATCAAGTACGGTGTCATCCAACATACGATTACGCTGGATGACTCGCACCTGATCCGACAGTCGTTGCGCCGACACGTTGACAGCTGGCTCAAGCACCTGAAACAAAGAGAGCATCCAAACACGGTACGCGGTCAGGCTGTTTCCTCCCTCTGTAGCCCCATAGTATGAGCGCATGACGTTTTCATTGATGGTCTGCGTCCATCGCATGCGTTGCACACTTCCGCCGGGAGCTGGGACCCTATCAGAGGCCGGTGGGCCTCGTGGTCCTAAACCGTCCGGCGGCCGGCGTCCTCCCCGTCGACGAACAGGTGGTGGCGTCATGGGCGGAAAGAAGTACTCGTCGCTCGAGCTCGACGCAACTGCCACGGCCGGTGTCACAGCACTCACGGTGAGGCTGGGTTCCGGCGGCGGCGAGGCGGAGCTGAGCGACGAGTCCGGAGGCGGTAGGTGTTCGCGACGTGCTGCTGCCCTCGTCAACATTGTCTTCAATTCATTTATGTGATTTTATTTTATTTGCTTTTTCCATGACTTGACATTAGCTGTCAAAGCCAATTCGGTCGAATATTTTCGTAATAAAATAAATATAATATTGCATTTTGTGGTTTTCTGGATGAACTGTTTCAATTTGGATAAGTGAAATTCCGAATGGCTTGAGATTTAATTTTGTTTATTTAAATTGATAAAATTGTTATGTCAGAATTAAACACATACGGTTAACGTTGGTGTTGCCACTTATTATTTTCTCCTTTATTTATTTTTAATTCTTATTTTTTACATTTTTAAATATTCGCATATAAAATAACAAAAAAAAAAACACTTAAAAATATAAAAATAGTAGCCCACCGGTATCGAGAACAGGGTCCAAGCTACCGGCGGTCAGGGCTCCAGAGAGAGGAACCTCCTAACAATACGAGTCGTGTCCAGGAGTACCGCTTTCTAAATCAAGCCCTTGATCCAGGTGCCTAACGAGAGCCTCCTTATTATTATTCAGTACCTACTTACAGAAAGTAGGCAGGTGGTGTGAACAAAAACACAGTTTTCTTAAAGAAATCATTTTATTTCCATTACAATTGGACATCTGTTATGTATCTTTGGATTCTATTACTTATCATAGAAGGGAATTAAGTCTGCCGACCAGTGGGAGCACGGATACGTACTGCACAAGCTGATGAAGTAAGTAGTCGTTGCGACCAATCACCGAGGGACGGGAGACTCGCCGCGCTCGCCGGCTCCGCCCGACCGTAGCACGCATAATCCGGTACATGACGAATATGAACAATATTAAATATGTCACTCTGAACGCAGTTCATCATATGCCTCGCCAGCGAGATTTCTACTGTGTGCGGTCGACAATTTGGTGTCAACGGGCCCTAGTACATTACATACAAGGTGTAGTTTTGCATCCTAGCTAAATTCAAGGAGGTAACTATGCTAATCATTCTCGACCCGAATCAATTATAAAATGGGTAGGTAATTTTTAATATTTTTTTCTTAATATCGGAAATCGGTAAGTGTACACCACCCGTATTAAAACGCGGCCCGTCTGATACTAGCCCTGTAACCGCGCTTGCTCACATACAAACAAACGCAGACGTTTATTCGATAAACGGGTGGATAACGGGTTATCCTCTTCTGAGAAGGGCTTCACTCTGAAATAGTGTCAAATTAAAACAACAAAAAAAGCAACATTTATTGTTATTGACCAGGTACCGTAATGTATATTGATTATTTATGTCTTCTATGACAATCTCCTGAATTTTGACGAGGATGCAAAACTACACCTTGTATAAAGACATTCTCACTAATGCACTAAGTACCTAAAAGTCATTGACCGGAAATGAACCCGATGCAAAAGCAGTTTCTCTCCTATCGGCTCTCGCTACATGAGAACAGTTCACGACGTGCTCTATTCACCCGAGTCTATTCCAATAATAAATGACAACCTCACTATAAGAATGACATCATGAGATCGCCATTCGGCACTCATGGATATTTGCCCTCACGTGTTGCGCTAGTTACAACTCTGACCGACTAGCCTGACGTCCACACCATGGAATTCTGAGGTCTCAACATTCATGGCAGGCGCGGTAGTGACGTGGGTACGACGATGTTGCCTGGCGCAGCGGCGCAGCGCAGCGGCGGTGCGGCCCGCCCGAAGCTGCGTCAGCTTTTACTTTAATATTATTTAGGTATAATTCATAAAACTAAGTATGTCGTCATGACATCCAAACCCGGAACGGCTTTATAAGTCTGTCCTAAGCGTCCTCGCTGCACGAAATGTCGTAATGATTGCTCATAAATGTTATAGGGCTAACAATGTTACAATAAAATACCTTGTGATATTATAAAACTAAATGTACGAAAATTTTAAACCTATCTTACAAATAAGAGGATATTCCAAGATCTGCTTGGAATAATGCTGATCCTGTTCCTTAAGACAATTTAGAACCTACACAAAAACGAACTGGTTGCAATTTTATTTTATCAATTCCACACTCTGTAATAACAGTACTCACACACTGATTAATTATTATTTGTTAAAATGCAAGGAAAAATTAATAGTCTATGGATGCAATATCTGTGAATATGTGAGCACCATGTCTCTATCATTTAATTAATTTGTCACTGCTGTACTTTAAATACGTTGTGTTGTACCTATTGTATATTGTAGGTAGGAGGTATAGGACACGGTCTCATTAGCTTCACTTGGAACTGACAAAGTAATCAAATCTAGGAAATCCATTTTAAAATACTTCTAATCTTATCATCGAAATGAAACTTTGTATGGAGTTCGGATGACGATACTATGATTTTTCTGTCCTGACAAATAATTTTATAATTCATGTTTGTAAGTACATATACAAAATATTAACATAACATCACGTATCTCCGAAGGAGTAAGCAGAGGTCCACCTAATGCTGCGCCCACGATTCACCGGTTATGTTTAGGTAAGTCCCGTGTAATCGCCCGCTAGGCGAGTCTATTGTCATCAGCCGGCACTAATCCAGGGTCCGCGGCTGCTACTGACTTACATTTTAAAAGAGTACTTTGTTCCCCATTCTTCTCCATACGAAACTACCATTGCGAATGTAGCCGAGTGAAATTAGACAATAATGTGGAACGAAGTTTATAGTGGTCGGATTTTTATAGGACTTTTGTTATTCAGTTTCTAGAGTTGCGGAGAAGAAAGTTAAAACACATACAAATGAAAAATGTTTTCTTTTTACATTCGTTTAGATTTTTTATCTCGTTTATGAATAACTTGAAAGTCTGTTAAATTATTCATTGTTGTCGATAAAACTTATTTTAAGCTTTTTCTTGAAAATTTCCTGTTTTCTTCAACTATTTCTGAAATACGGAATTGTTAGACTAAAACCCTTCGCCCATTACAATACTCGTAAGATGCGATTCTTGAGTCGAATACCAGTTGAATAAATGTTCGCGAGCGCGACTTAAGGTTCGCATATTGCGCTACTGAAAATAGAGTCATTTCATCATTTGCAGCACACACTTCAGATTAAAAAGGAAGTTTTTTTTTTCCAATTTCTTCCCAAGCCCTTTCAGTCGTATGTTCTCTCATGAAATCAGGTAATTTAAAGTTATATAAAAACGGATATTTTCCAATTTTTTACACAAATGTTTATTTCATGTTCCGCTGTCATTTTGACAAGATTCGTAGGAGACGCGACACGCGGGCGACTGCACGGCGCGTACTGCAGTCGCGCACGCGTTGGATACTGGTAGAGCAGTGAGCGATTCTCCATTTAAATATGTGTGAGATAGTTTATAGACGAGATCGTCTATGTAAAAGTCAAAGATGGCCATTTTTCTCCTAATGTTTTTATGACGTTCAACGTAAATATTATCTTTAAAAATCTTTATAGTTTTAGCTATTCACACAGATCGAATATAAATATTGATTATGAAGGTGGAATGGGGCCGCTGGTAAATTTACAAAAAGAATCGTAATTATGACGTAACCATTGCTCACAATTTCTATCTAGGATTAGTTGCAAGCTTGGCTCTCTGCGCCACGTTTAATACCAATACCGATTTTTAGCGATAGATCACTTTCGCCATGTTTTACTTTTTCGGCAATCACAAGTATCCTTAATTTTTTCTAGTTATTGCCTCATTATATAATACTCATTATAAGTGAACAATACTTTCTACATTGAATTTCATACGATGCGGATTTATTCTTTCTCCTTCACACCTCTGTAAGTCCAAACTTAATAAAAAAAGTCCCATGAAAATCCGAAAATATAAACTTCGTACCACCTCTTGAGTATTTTTTGTTTATCTGCACTCTTGGCAACAGATTCAATTCTAATTTGTTTGTTTTAAAGTTTGACGTTCAAAAGTACCTTCGAATGAAACCATTGAAGAAATAAATGGTTTGATTATTACTTTTATTAGCAGCTGAAAATCAGCATCACTCACACTCACATCAATAATGTCACATAGCACCTCCCTAGTGTTGCCATGTGACATAATTATATGCATGAGTCTTTTTGGCATAAGGAGCGCTAAGTGTGTGTGCGCCCCGCTCTTTGTATGGAAATGCGCGCTGCGCCCCGACACGGCTGTAACATGCGTTATTTGAGCTTTAGGGCTCCGTAGTGACCTCGGCGACCAATTTTAATTACTTACGTTATTTAGTAAAATACGTAATATGGCACATTCGTGTCTGTGTGGCTGACATAATAATATACATGTTCTAATAGGGGTTAAGGTATCAAATTGCCGTTCTATAGTAATACTAGATACTTTGAATTGACATTAAACCTTCATGGTGAGATAACGAGTGAAACTTTTTTACATTATACCTATGAGATTTTCGAATTTCACTGTTTTTTTTTATTCAGCTTAGACACAGGTCCACAAAGGTCGGCTCTAAGTAGCTATACGGGCATCTAGTTTAATTTATTTCTATTATATTATATTATTCTCCATATTGTGATTTACTTGTTGATTGTATGTGTTACTAATAATAGAATAAGTATATTTTATGTCGTTACTGACAATATGGACTCAGGTCTCCCAATAAAAGATTAATTATTAAGAAAAATATGATTACTTCGAAAATCCTAAAACTAACGCTGCAGAAACGGCTCGCAATATCAATGCTGCGGTAGGAGAGGAGACTGCTAATGAACGCACCGTGCGATTTTGGTTTCAACGCTTTCGTAATGGAAACTTCGACTTGAAGAACGAACCACGTAGAAGACCGCCCACACAGGTGAATAACGCTGAATTGAAGTAGATGGTGGAAGCCAATCCGAGTCAAACTACCAGGAATTATATTATGTTATGTTTAACGTTGCCTTGTCTACAATATTGACTCATTTGCATCAAATCAATAAGACAAAAAATGTGAAAAATGGGTGCCTCATGATTTGACTGATCTGCAGAAAGAAACGCGTGTTGAAACTTGCGCTGTCTTGTTGAATCGGTACAGAAATGAAGGAATATTGGATCGAATTGTGACACGTGAATTGTAAGCGAAAAATGCAATGGTTGACCCCAGGTCAAACGCCGCAATAGTGCCCTAAAGCAACGCTTTCTAATGAAAAGGTAATGGTAACTGTTTGGTGGTCTCTTCATGGTGTTCTTCACTATAGCTTTCTCAGGTCTGGTCAAGCAATATCAGCAGATGTTTACTGTGCCGAACTTCGAACAATGATGTCGAAACTGGCAGTGAGACAGCCCCGACTCGTGAATCGATCATCACCATTATTGCTCCATGCTAACGAAAGACCTCACACTGCACGGGACACCGTTGTAACTCTACAGGAGCTTCAGTTAGAAACAATACGTCATCCTGCGTACTCGCCAGACCTTGCTCCAACTGATTACCAATTTTTTTTGTGATCTGGACAATTTTCTACGTGGTAAAAAAAAATATTCCCAGGAGACAGTACAAAATGCTTTCACACAGTTTGTCGAATCTAGATCCCCAGAGTTCTATAGCAAAGGCATAAATAAACTTCTGATTAGGTGGCGGCAATGTATAGATAATGAGGGTAAATATTTTGATGAAATAAATATGTTACATCTTGGAAAAAAACGAGTTTTAATTTTGCAGTATAAATCAGCAATTTCATACTTTAACCCCTAATACAATAGTAAACATGTAGTTCGCACGTGCTGGACGCGTACACTTCAGGGGCTCTACAATGGCCACTTTAGCAGAACATAATAATATGATAATAATATGAATTACGTTACAATTCGTAAAATGATCACAAACTGAAAATTTAACATCTTAACAGTGTCTTTGACCATTTTAAGAATTTCAATGTGATTCATTTTATTATCCCATTATGCTCTGCTAAAGTGGCCATTTTAGGTCCCCAGTAACTACAAAATATTTCATTCGATTGATTTTCGCTCGTTCACTGCTCCAACGCTATAAGTAGAACTTATTACTAAACCTCGATTATGTATGCACCAGTCACGAATGTTGAGGTTTTTATGAATATTATTTGTTCAGTCCGGTGCTTAGAGTTTTCAGGTAACCGTACCATCCGCCTGTAGGCTATAGGCGACTGCTGCCGGAGAGGGCACGCCTGACGCCTGACGCCTGTCGCCTGTGATGCCCGCTGGCAGTTTAGGGTTAATAAAAATGAAGCACTAAACTAATGAACTACGCTATACAGCCCGTGAAACGACATATGCATGAGACATTTTTTTGCAATGTATTCTTTCGTTTAGATGAACAGAATTGGACCCTAGATCATGTGATTTAAAACCACTAGCTTATTTTTATGGCGTTTTTTGAAGGCAATGGTAAATGCCAACATGCCTATAACCGCCGGTGCATTGAAGGAGCAGATTCAACACTACATCAACAAAATTCAGCCATGGAAAGTCGCGGAGGCCATTTGTCCGATGTGCTATTCCATACATAACCCTATTCTGTGTACTTTATAATTCAATAAAATTTAATTATAATTTAAAAAAAAAAATCTATTTTATTCAAATCTTTCCTAAATTCTGGGACAACGGGTCACTGAATATCTTGAACAACTTTTACAGTGGGCCAATCATTTATGAAAAAATATTAGCTGTTCTTTACGTTTGTGTTGGAATAACTCGAAAAAACATAAGGATCGGATTTTCTAGCGAATTTAGTGTTGATCCCATAATAAAATCTGTGTACCTATAATAATGTCAATAAAATGCCCCTGAACAGGTTTCATGTTGTTCACGTCGTACAGGTGGAATGCATTAACGCAGTAGGCGACACTGCAAGCCAACGGACTGTGTTCAGAGTGCGCGGTGCGCGGGGAGCGGGGCGCGGGGCGCGGCCGACCTACCTTACCCTGCCCTGCGGCAGGCCTTACAAAATTCTTAATGATACATTGATTACTAAAGTAGTTTAAAGGATTGTACAAGTATATCTATTTTGGAGAACTTACGTACATTTAATATAATAATAAAGACTAGCATACACATGTTACAGAGAGCGCGGGGCGCGGGCGGGCGGGCTTGGGGTGGGGGGAGCAGCAGCGCCGCCCGCGCCCCGCCGCGGGGTACACAGCGTTCATGTAAATGTTTCCATTCCGATACAATATTTACCGATCTTAATACATATATATAATCATTTTAAATACCTTACAATTTCGATTAATACAAATAATATTAAAGAAAATATTGAGCATAATTATTATTACATTACTTATAGCCGTATCACAGTACGCTAACTTAAAATAGTTTATATTTGAGAACTTTACTTGTTCGCACTATCATAAAATAACATAAATATAGTATTCAGTATGCGCAAGAACAGTATATCGATTAGTGATGACCGAATCGCACAACAAAGTATATATTCAAGTATATAATATAGGCCCAATACAAACCAATAGTTAAAGACAGTCTTAAATGTGTGGGCGAGAGCGCGCCCTGCCCACCTCTGAGTGGGTAGGCGAGGGCGCGCGCCCTGCTCACCATCACATTGGTCCGAGTCGAACTAGTCTTCGAACGTGTATAGTAACTACATATTTATAAGTATAAGTTAAATGCTAACCGAAGGAGTACATAGTGAGTGCGGGTATACATCAGAGTGTCAGCGCATCACGTCGGACGTCGCGCGTCGGTAGGGAATGTAGGCGCGCAGCCGCGCGACGCCACACAATATCTTACAACATTTTGGCACTGATAAATAAACTCATGATAAACTAGCGGAACTCAAACTGAACTGCGAGCCGCAATAATACAATACATAATACTTGCCGCCAACTAACATTTACACCCGTATCTATAATCAAGTCAGTGTTTACTTGAGTGTCATTTTTTGAGATACGATTTATATTATGTAGTTTAGTAATTGTTTGAAGTGAGAGCTGTAAAAAGTTAGAATTCTGCTTTCTTTGACGATTCTTACTTGGTTTAAATTCTTGTCTATTGCATAAAATTTTGCAGAAGTAATGACTTAAGCTCAAGTAATTACTTTAACTTGACTATAAATACGGGTTTTACATTACGAGCCGAGAGTACGTCCGCGCCGCCGCCTGTCCTCTCCACGACTACTCTATTTGGCTTGTCGCCGTGCACTGCGGGGAGCGGAACAGTGTCGAGCGCTGCGAACCAGCACTCCACGACGCTGTGGGGAATATGTTTACTTACCAACTACTGTTGCTACGAAGTGCTACATGTTCGTTTTGAGATCGGTTACATTATACTGATGAAGAGACAACATGTCGTGGTGACACTCTGTCGATGTTGCGCTGCGGTCGCACGCTGCGGTTCTTAAGATCCGTGTTCTGCAATATATTGCAGCCGCTTCACGTTTGTCTGTAAAGTTTAATTTATTCAATCAGTTCCAGTGATGCTTCATGCAAGGAAGAGTCGAAAATACATCACATCATGCCTATAAACCCGAAAAACATGGGTAGAGATGTACATAATAGTTCACATAGATTTCGTCAGTTATATTTAAGGCCCATTTAATGGTAATTTTCTATTAAATCTGTGCATAACAGCACCATAATTGAAATATATCTCAAATAGTAGCTTATAATTAGGACTTCACTTCACGCCAAAAAACAAGTACCTACCTACACTGCAGGCCAAAAGTTTAAAACCAACTTAATTGAAGTAGGAAAATAAAGTAAAACACCAATAAAATGTTTAATTAACCAGTTTAACTATCTAATCAATTAGTCACTAATTAGTGTTTATTGACAAATTGTAATTTAAAAAAATAAGGAAATATTAACAGTCCACGCGAAAAAAGGCTATAGTTAACTAAACTGATGTTTCATCAATAAATCCTCCTTTACATTGTATGACTTTTTTCACAAGTCTCGGCATACGAGCAATCAATTTGTTGATGGTGTCTTGTGATATATTGCTCCAACTTTCGCATAAAGCATTCCACATTTCTTCTTGCGAGGATGGGCCACGATTACGGACGTTCCTGTCAAGCTCTTCCCACAAAAGTTCAATTGGATTGAGATCCGGGCTCTGAGGAGGCCAAACCATGTTTTTTAACACCCCTTGCGCCTCTTTCTCTTCTAAATATCCTCTGCATAATTTGGAGCTCTGCTTTGGATCATTATCTTGTTGGAATATGAATGCGTCTCCAATTAATCGCAACCCGGAAGGAACGGCATTTTGTTCTAAAATGTTTTTGTACTGTTCCTTTTTCATAATTCCTTCAATTTTGACCAAATCGCCAGTTCCTTGGCTAGAGAAGCAACCCCAGACCATAATTGAGCCACCACCATGCTTGACTGTCGGGACTACACAGTCCGGCACCATCTTTTCTTGAGCATTGCGTCTCACGTAAATTCTTCGTTTTGAACCGAATAGTTCAAACTTGGATTCATCGGTCCAAAGAACTTTTTTAAAATCTTCTTCATTCCAATCTCGATGGGCAAGAGCCCACTGATATATGGATATGATGAATAGATGGCGTTTTACACTATTTATCACATAAAATGTAACCACACTTCAAACATTATTCAAAAATCTAGTACTGTATAATTATAGAAATATAAGAAATCTATTAACATTAAACATGATGTAGCGCTTAGATAGTGTAGAATGATACTCCAGATGTGGTTACGAAAAGAGGTATAATCAAGACTAGGATAGCTAAGCGCTACAGTGGTGACCCCGACGTGATAGTTATTTTTGTGAAGACCTCCAGATCAAGTCCCACGATAATATCGCTAAGAAATCAGACATCCACGAGCTGGCGATGATGGCTGACAAGATCCTCGAACAGTCGCAACCATACAAAGGTCCGTACAAGGTCATCGAGCGCAACGAGAAGTTTTTCACCATCCAACTACCGGGAAGATCCAGCACAATATCGATCGATAGACTCAAACCGGCATACAAACAGAAATCGGTTGGTGGCGGCAGCGGACGGATGTATGACTTGACTTGCAGCTACAATGATAATAGTTTTTCTTATTTTTCTGGTAAATATATATTTTTTTTCATTTTATTGAACGAAACATTTTAAAGTAGGTAGTTACTCTGACTGTCAATGTCAATTCGGTTTTCGTCATGTCTGACTCCCAGTTGCAGTTGTTGACTGATGGTGTTTGCTATTTTCTTTTCTCTGCGTCGAATGCGTTTTTGTTTCCTTTTAACCGACCTGGCTTGGAATTACGGATTTTTTGAAAAAACACCTCCCTATGTCTAGACCTGGACCCTGGAGACTGGACAACAACGAGCCTTGTACATACGACGACTTAAGCTAGGGAACTTCGGATTTTGATTTAACTTCAGGATTTAACAAAGTACACTCAATATGCCTCCCTCCCATCAAGTGCTCATATTCAAAGTGTAATAATACATCGAAAGATTTCTCACTGTTTCGGTTTCCAACCGGACATTCAAGTCGTTTAGCAGTTTGGTTGAGCAATTGTGGTAAGTGTTTTCACTGCTCGAATATTATGTACTGACTTTTGAGATACAAAAAAATAAAAATCAAATACAAATTTGAATAAACATGTCAAATTTTATAAACACTGGTGATAAAATGTCTCCTGAACTCACACATCCACAAATTGACAGTTTTAACTACTCATTGCACAAACTAATAGACTTAAGAGCACAAAGTATGATCAAATTTAGTGTAACATTAATAAATATAGTACGCTAGAGACTGTATAAAGTTAAATATGTACTCACTATAGCCCCAGATAATATAACACTAACAATTATAGCCCAAAGTTAAGAATAGGTCAACAATATACATACATATAAAATGTGGCCATATAGTAGTCAATAACATATCATTGTGATTTTAGGAAACATGGTGATAACTCACCTTAGTCATCAGGAATTGCGGAACAGATACCTGTGTATTACAGATTTCGATGATAAGTTCATTCAGAATAAAACTGGCGAAAGGGAAAGATTATCAAAAAAGGCAGTGCCTCTAAACTAATAGGTTGGGGATAAAGTTTCTTCGCATTTTTTTAAGAAAATTCCAAACGTGTTTTTATATAGTTTATTTACATTTAACTAAAGTATGTAGGTACCATTTTGTTCGATAACTTTTTGACATCTTGTAGGTAGGGACATGATCCCATTGCTATAGAAATTTTGGGACTTCTGATCAAAATACCGCGACAAGTGGTTTTGGCAGTCCTCTCGTGATGTTAACCTGATACTTCCTAAAGAATTCGGAAGAGACCGAAACAGGTGCAAATCTGAAGGTGCAAGGTCAGGACTATACGGCGGATGCATTAACACCTCCCAGCCAAACTCTCTTAATTTTTGCTGAGTGGCTAAAGATGTATGAAGTCTTGTGTTATCATGATGAAAAAACTTTTTAAAAAGTTTTTATTTTACCCTTTTTAGTTATCGCATCACACACAAATCCTTGTCAAGTATCAATTTTGCAATTTCTTTTACTTGGATGGCATATTTTTTCCAGCTATTTTGATTTCAAAACCAAACTGCTGAACCGATTTCGATGAAATTTCTATGGGATGGGTAGATCCATTCAGATAAAAGAAGATTTTTTCAAATCGGTTTATAAATGACGAAGATATGAGGTAACAAACACAAAAAAAAACATAAAACCGAATTGAGAACCTCCTCCTTTTTATGAAGTCGGTTAAAAACCACACCCCTTCTGTTAATTAATTCCGGCCGTTTTTTCTCAACTTTTTGCTTTAATCTCATCAGTTGTTCGCAGTAGAGTTCAGAATCGATGGTCCTGCCTGGTGGTCATAATGAATAATGCCCTTCCAATCCCACCACACACACAGCATCACCTTGTTGCGAGTTAACCCGGGTTTCGCCACAGTCTGTGAAGCCTGACCGGCCTTTGACCACGACCTTTTTCACACGTTCTTGTCGTACATGATCCACTTTTCATCACCAGTTATCAGCTTCTTCAAATATGGTTCGGTTTCATTACGTCGTAATAAAGAATCACAAATGAGTACACGGTTCATTAGGTTTCTTTCAGTGAGCTCGTGAGGTACCCAAATATCGAGCTTTTTTGTGTACCCAGTTTTTTCAAATGCGCCAATAATGTTTTGTGGTAAATTCCCAGTTCTTCAGCTACGTCGTAACTACTGACTCCGACCGACCGATCTTGCTCCACTTTTTCAAAAATGGCATCCATTTTATCCGTAATAGGGCGACCAGAGCGACGTGCATCTTTGACATCAAAATTTCCGGATTGAAAACGCTTAAACCAAAGGGGTATGCAAACTATTGGCATGTTTTACTTTTTTTCTTTGGCCAGAAATGAAACCTAGGTTATATGATAAAGGACAATACGAGAAATCAATAGCAAAAAGAACCAGGTCCATAAACCCTAACCGAACGAAGATACATATTGAAGTATTGCTAGTATATTTTTGTCAGGCGTTGAAAATCCGACCACTATAAACTTCGTTCCACCTTTTTATCTAATTGTACTCGACTATTAGTCGTTTTAGACATTCAAACTCAAACTCAAAGCATTTATTTCAATTAGACCATTACAGGCACTTTTGAATGTCAAAATTATTATTATTATTATTCATTAAAAACAAAAAGCTTCGAAAAAAATATTTTCTCTGTATAATATTACTGTACATTGAATAGTATCGCTAATAAGGGTTCAGTTTTGGGAAGTAATTACATGGTAAACAAAAGGATAGAGCTAATTTTTAACATGATGAGGATTATCAGTTACTCGCGCTCGCGTCACAGTTACTCAGTATTGAATAAAGCAGTTAAAGCTGCTATATAAAATCATCATGAGAAATAAATCTCAGGAATATATTTTTAAATCACAGTGAAAACTCAACATTCATGGCGGGGTTTATCAGAGGTAAGCAGTGAAATATACAGACGCAGGCAGCGATTTTGTTATACATATATTATTAATTTATTATATTTTACAAGCTGTTGCTTTGCATCCTCGTCAAATTCAAGGAGGTAACTATGCTAATGATTCTCGACTTGAACCAATAATAAAATGGGTAGGTATTTTTTTCTTAATATCGGAAATCGGTAAGTGTGGACCACCTGTATTAAGATGAATGATGAATGATATTAAGAAGTTTATTCGACGAACGGGTGATTCTCCTCTTTTAAGAAGGGCTTCATTGTGAAATAGTGTCAGCCAAAGGGAATTGCTCAGTTTGTTAGTGTGATCAGCCTAAACGTGGGCAAGATCTTTATTAATAAAAGACTTACATTTAAAAAACTACTTATCTACAGGAAAGAAAATATTATAATAAAGTTGTAGCCAGATGCAAGAATATGCTACAACTGTCATGTGAAAAATTGAAACCTTGCCGGGTAAAATCTTTGTAAAAAGCATATTATTTTCCATAATATATTATTTGCCAGTAGTATTTTGATATAATCTGATTATTTACACATTATAGGATTGTATTAGGGTATTTATAATAAAACTACTAGTTTTTATGATTTATTCCAGAAATCCCTACCGACAAATCCCCACCAGTGGGGATCGTTATTTTTTTTTCCAAAAATCCCCACTAGTTATATAAACTCAGTCTAGTGGGGATTTCTGGAAAAAAAAGTACCAATCCCCACCAGGTGTTGTTTCTAAATTATTAAATAAATTTTATTAAATAATTATAATCAACTTTCATTATATATTGTTTGTTGAAACGAAAATCATAAATATTTACAACTATTAATAAGATTCAAACCAAAGTTATTTAAACATCACATAAATCGCGATTGTGAATTTATCTCATTCTTTCCAAAAAAAAATTGGCACTGGAATGCTGCCATGCATTAACTAGAGTTAATGCATGGCAGCATTCCAGTGCCACTTTTTTTTTTTATTAATTCACAATCGCGATTTATGTGATGTTTAAACAACTTTGGTTTGAATCTTATTTGCTCAACTAGAGTTGAGCATCTAAGATGAACTGGTTTTTCTTTGCTTCTTTGTGATCGCGGGTTGCGACGGTGACTTTCGTTAGCACTTCTTTCATAAAACAAAGCGTGAAGTAACAACAGCAAATATTTTGTCTAACTAACCTAAACGCGACTGTTAAACTAGCAATAAAAAATTACCAGTAGACTTGACTTTGCATTGACTATGCATTAAAATCTATTCTCATTTTTAGTGGTGTATATTGTTTATCTCTGGATGCATATTGCATTTATGATAAACCAGATTTCCGGTGACTGAAGTTTTTCAATATTTACTGTGCAAATAATTTTATAATTAACTCTGAAATAATTAAATTGCATTTTTTTAAATAATTTAGAAACGACAACACCTGGTTGGGATTGTTACATATTTTTCCAAAAATCCCCACTAGACTGAGTTTATAATATAAACTCAGTCTAGTGGGGATTATATAACTAGTGGAGATTTCTGAAAAAAAAAAATAACGATCCCCACTGGTGGGGATTTGTCGGTGGGGATTTCTGGAATAAATCGTTTTTATTTGTTATTTTGACTTAATTTAGTCATAAATTGAAAAAAAAAATTCTATATAGAATCGGTATTCTATTTAAAAAAAATGTTAAATACATAACGTTTTTGATTGTTTTATTTTAAAACAAAAAAATCTTTTCATACAGTATTGATCAGTACTCCTTTGCAGTGTAACGTGTTTTTAAAACCGTTACATGCTTTTCACATGTTAGTCGATTTCGGAACGATTTTTATACTGTCTTTTATTTTCCGCGATGGTTTTGTTCGGCAACTGTCATTTTGACGTTTCACTTTACGACCTGTTTTCGTCATGGTGACATATTCGCCAATTTAATTTTACAAATCCGGTATAATCTCGGATATTTTAGGCCAAATGATGCCATAATCGCTGCCTTAAACACCCAGGACGAGGTGTTCAGAAGGAGGGATCCTTAATTTCTTCGGTAAGATTTGTTTCTACCAGACCAATATGTGGTCATCATTTTAGGTTCGTGTTTTAAGTCAAATTGATGTTTCAGAATTTCAATATTGGACGATGCTCTAGTGTGATTGTCACCTACTTTGGATTTATCGGTGCACACGGGAAAAGTCATTTATTAACGGGAAAAACGGTAAGTTTCTTCTTAGGATGCCATGCTCCCCACGTGTTGAAATTCCAATAGACTTGTGTATTCACCCTTTAAAATTTTGTTACAGCTCCGCTGTGGCGTTTTTTTTCGTATGATTATAATTTTTGATTTCATCTGGATTCTCTCACCTTCGACGCCGAAATCTTAAGGTCTAATTTAACATTTTTTTTTTTATGCCAGACATCTGGCCCGAATTTAATTTACTTTCTTTACAAAAAGATGCAATAATATTCTCAAATTAAAGATAAATAATAAAACATTAATATGAAAATAGTAATTTAATATTTAAAGTAAAATAAGGAAGCTACTGACAAAATAAACAAGGTATTAACAAAGGTATTTCCATTGTTTCTATTATTCTAGTTTAGTCACCCCCGGTAGATTAAAGGTCTGACTATTCGAAGCGTTCTATCTGGCAAGTAATTTTTAAATCTAGTGTGCGTCTCCACGGCGCCCGAAATTCTTTTATTGTTACACATACTCGTAGGTACATCTTTATATTTTTAATAGGAGGACACACACACATATTTTTTGCTCTTGTATGATTCCTTACACTTGATCCTACACACAGCCCCAAAATGTTTTCTGCTGTAACCTACGGTAGGTTACAGCAGAAAACATTTTTTTGTTGGATATCATAATATTTATTTTCTTATCGATCAGAGACAAAAGATGAAATTGATGTTTTTTTCCGTGCTGGTAACACTGCGTCAAATATGGCTACGCTTTTTAACTGGTGGATACAGTTTAAATACTCTTTATTTAGAGTTTTTGTACGTGTACTTGGCTACTATGGGATGTGCAAAAATATTTCTTTCAGAATTAATAATATTGTTTAGTAAAAATATTTGTTATCGGGCTTCTTGTCCACGCTTAGGCGAAACTGGTCACTTCCTTTAGACAACTAAAAAAAGTAGTATTTATTATTATTGACCAGGTACTGTAATTTAAATTGATTATTTACGTCTGAACGGGTAAGGTACATTTAAATGATAAACTGATTTGATTAAACTTATGTAGTAAAGTTACAAGGAAAGCACGAATACCCATACATAACTGATAAATGATCGACCCGCGGCGAATGTGTGCTTTGATTTTCCCAAACGATGCTAAGCAACTACTGATCGCTTACTCAAATACATGTACATATATTGTATTCATTCGCTGCGCGTCGATGTCAGCATAAAATGTATACAATTGATATGTATGGGTTTGCTTGTACAACGTCTTTTATGACAAACTCCTGAATTTTGACGAAGATGCAAAGCTGCATCTTGTATTGACTTAGAGCATTACATTGTAGGATAAACTGAGGGAGCGGTACCTTTGCACGATGTCGGCGAGGTCCTTGAGCACGCGCTCCACGCCGTCGGCCAGGTGGTGCGTGGGCGGCGCGGGCGAGGCCAGCGCGCGCGCCTCCGCCTCCAGGCGCGCCGCGGCCGCGCGCAGCGACACGCGCAGCGCGGGCGAGCAGCGCCGCGCGTCCGCCGCCGAGCCGCACGCCGCGCCCAGCCGCGCCAGCCGCTCCGACGTCTGCAGCCGCCACAGCGACCCGCGCCCGCCACCCCCGCCCCCACCGCACCCGCGTCTCACCTGCACACACTCTCACTACTTACTACATACACATTTATAAAATCCAACCAATAACAACACGACGAGACACTCAACTCCGAATTTAAAACTCATAACATAAATTCAATAAGCATTCCGTACATAATAAAAGTAGGGTTTGTAAACTAGTAGGAGTGTACAGTAGTGGTACCTCGTTGGAACAGAAGTCGAGCGAGGTGCGCAGCGCGGCTAGCAACTCGGCGTCGTCGGCGTCGACGGCACCGGGCGGCAGCGGCGTGGCGTAGATGCCCTGCTTGCCCGGCTTACCCTTGCTGGCCGGCTTATTTGGCACGGCAGGCTTATCGTCGCGGCGGCGCGCGCGCGCGCTCTCAGGCGAAGCGTCGTCATCGCGTGCACGCGCCGCGGGGCTGAGCCGCTCGTCCGACTCCTTGTTCTCCCACAGCTTCTTGAGGCTACTAATGCTGCCGGTGCTGCGGCGCTTGTCATCATCGTCGACAGCGTCGGGCGCGGCACCGTCGGCATGCTCGTCGGGCGAGCGCTCCGGCTTCTTGCCGGTGCCGGTGCCGTTGGTGGCGGGCGTACCGCTCTCCACTTTCCGCAAGCGAGACTTGAAGTCTATGATAGCGCGCCCTGACTCCTCCGAATCCTTGGATACAGGCAATATTTTTTTATTCGTTTCTACCTTTTTGAGTTGAGATTTAAAGTCAGTGCTGTTTTTTATCTCTAGGTGCTTCTGGTCAACGTTGTTACTATAGGCGGTTTTGCGCAGACTGGCCTTGAGGTCGATGGGCGACACGGTGTCGTCGTGCGCGCGCGCCGGATCGGGCTTGCGGCGCAGCGCGTCCATGTTGAGACTCTCGGACAGCTCGGACACGAGCCGCGTGACGGGATCGCCGAAGACCGCGTGCACATCGACCAGCTCGTCGGGCGGCGGCGACTCCTTGAGACGGTGCTTCTTCTTGTCAGCGCGCTCCTTGATTTCTGCCACCAACTTCAGTTCCAGCATCTCTTTCATGTTCTTCTTGCTGGGTCGATCGTCGTCGCGCTCGGGCGGCGGCAGCGGCAGCTCCAGGCGCTCGCACGTGTCAGTACCAGCGTCGCGGCAGCAGTCGGGCGGCGGCGGCGGTGGCGGCTGCGTGTCCTCCGGCGGCGGAGGCAGCTCCGGTGGCGGCGGCGGGAACTCCAGCTCGGCCAGGCGCGGCCGCGGCTTGGCGGGGCTGTCGGCGAAGGAGCGCAGCGGGGGCGCAGCGCGAGCGGCGCGAGGCGAGGCCGGCGCGGGCGCCGTCACGCCGCCTGAGGAGTTGGAGCGGATCATGTGCGGCATGGCGCGTGCCGTGCGCGGCGACAGCGAGCGCGCCTCGTCGCGCGGCTCGCGCGCGCCCCCCACGGACTGGCGCATGGACTCAAGGTAGGCGCCGATGCGCGCACCCTTGGGCAGCGTGCCGTAGCGGTTGATGGCGCGCTTCACGTTCTGCACCTCGAGCGCCGCCACCTGCACGCCGGGCGCGCCGGGCTGCTCGCCGGCGCCGCGTGCCGCCCGCGCCAGGTTGTCATGGTGCGCGTGCGCGTGGTGGCGGCGCTTGTTGCGGTGGCGCGGCTCGCCGCCCGACTCGTCCGTGTCGGGCGTGCCCTCCGCCAGCGAGCCCTCGGAGGAGGCCTCGCGCGCGCGTCCTCCGCTCCCGCTCGCGCCTGCACACAACACGCTCGTAAGCACACACGCCGCTAGCTGCCCCTACTGCTGACACTTCACTTGGCGTAGCGTATTTAACCACAAAATAATGTCAGTTTGGAGAAACCATTTGCTGTATTCACTGAATATTTCTCAAATACAGCAAAGAGTTTTAAACTACTTGTTCGTTTTTAGTAATACAAAAATGAAATGAAAGTTAGTTATCCCGCTAAGTAGAGATGTACGCTAATCCACGTGAACTGCCGCCGCGTGGAGCCACGAGCCGCGGCGGCACTGAACATGTCCGAGTGACCGCGCTCTAGTGCCGCCCCGAATGCTCACACCGCACGTACACACACACACACACATCGCCATCGTAGTCGCACACTGTATGAAAAGTAAAGAACTTGCAAATAAGTTACTATTACAAAGAAACTTTTTTTTCATAGTGTTGTTATTATACAAGGTGTAAACGGACCCTTCACGAAGCCGTCAATCAAGCATTCTGTACGTCAAACTAAGTCACTGCGTAAAAATTATTGCTGGCAAACAACTTTTAGCTTTGGTCTGAAAAATCATGGTGTAAACCATGATTTAACCATTAACCATTTTTTAACCTTTTTTTTTTAACCATTTGATGTCCTCTCGCAAGAGAGGACTAGAATGTAACGTACTCAAAACATTGTGTTGGTGGGTACAGGGCCATAAAGGTATTTTAAGTAAAGTTATAACATTTAACACTAGTTAAAAAAAAACTTGTGAAAGTGTTGCAACTTTAAACTTCAATATTTCCGTAACGAAAAGTTCCCATGTATGGTCCAGAACAAACAAATGATCGCAATGACGGGCAGTACGAGTACCTTCCGGCTTCGTTCGGGGTCTTCTTACACACTGTATTGACGTAAAAAAGCAAAGAGATAAAAACTAGCAGAAACCGAGTATGAATGCTGTAACATCTACGAAGTACTTGTAAACAAACAGTAGTGCAGTAGCGGCAGCCCGCCTCCCGATATATCAGCTACGTATATGTAATAAAATTTTGTGCATTGAAAGCTAACTACCTTACGATGAAAACAATATTTTTCAAGCTTCCAAAAATAAGATGGCGCACGCTCGGCCGGGACAACCGTCATGTACAGCCACGAGAATATGTATACACGGAGCTACTTTTAAAAGTGATTTTCTCCTACTGTATTGATGGACGATTTCCCGAAAAAAATTTTTTAAGCCATGTCCTTGTACCCACGAAATAGGTCTTATCTCAAAGTACAAACCGTTATTTCACGAGAAAATCGCTTTTCATTGTACACACATCAGAAAAGCCTAAGCAACAGGGATATTTCTGCAATATTTTTTTTATGCTTGACATGAGCTGCTAGCTCCTAGACATGAGCAAAGCATATGATAGAGTTCAATACAACATCCTCTTGGATAAATTGGACGGAATAGGCGTACGCGGCATAGCCCATACATGGTTCACGTCTTACCTCGGAAACTGTTCACAATATGTAGAAATTGAGCACTACAACCATAGTACTGGAGAAATCACTAATGTTGAATCGGAAACAACAAATATAAATAATTCAATCCCACCAGGCAGCGTACTCGGATGCATATCATTCCTTATCTACATCAACGACCTTCCCAAAATAATAAATGCTGTAAGCGTTTTATTCGCAGATGACATCTCAGTTGTCTTTCCTTGCTCAAATAATCTGACCCTTAATAATGACATTCACCGAATTCTAACTGACATAATTATTTACATGGTCAAACGAACAGAATCTTGAATTAAATTACGCTAAAACTAAAATAATGCAATTTAGACCTTACCAAAAACGACCTCCCGAAATAAATTTTATTAATAAAACTAAATTAGACTGCGTTGATAATTTTAATTTGTTGGGCCTTAATATTGACACAAACCTAAATTGGAAATCACACATAGCACACATAAGTAACAACATTTCGAGGTTCTCTTATGCTTTATCGGAGTTGAGAAGGTGTGCCGATCTCAAATCTGCTAAAGCCGCCTATAATGCCTACGCGCACTCTTGGCTCCGTTATGGTTTAATACTTTGGGATAATAGTACGAACGTCGATAAGCTATTCAAGCTACAAAAAAGAAGCATACCAATCTTAACGAATATAGGAGGTATGGACAGCTGTAGACCACATTTTATAGAACAGAATATCCTTACACTCACGTATCTGTATATCTTGGATATATTAGGTTGAGGAAAAAGTCTTTTCGCATTATAGTATGTATGAACTTGTAATAAAATCTCTTTGGCTTTACTATTTGTACGAGTATCTGGCTAGTTATGGTATCATTGAAAGTTTAAATTTTAAAGAACATACATAATTCCAAATTCAAATTAGGAAAATGTGTGATTTTCATTTGTTTTTCATACCGTCAAGATGAGTGAATCTAATGAAGAAATTCGATACATTTTAAAATTTTACTACAATAATAAAATGCAACGCAAGCCGCGAAAAAAATTTGCGATGTTTATGGACCTAGTACAGTGTCTGTGATAGTAGCACAAATTTCGTTTAAGCGTTTTCAATCCGGAAATTTTGATGTCAAAGATGCACGTCGCTCTGGTCGCCCTATTACGGATAAAATGGATGCCATTTTTGAAAAAGTGGAGCAAGATATACACAACAAGATAGCTGAAGAACTGGGAAATGACTACAAAACAGTTTTGGCGCATTTAAAAAAAACTGGGTACACAAAAAAGCTCGATATTTGGGTACCTCACGAGCTCACTGAAAGAAACCTAATGAATCGTGTACTCATTTGTGATTCTTTATTACGACGTAATGAAACCGAACCATATTTGAAGAAGCTGGTAACTGGTGATGAAAAGTGGATCATGTACGACAAGAACGTGCGAAAAAGGTCGTGGTCAAAGGCCGGTCAGGCTTCACAGACTGTGGCGAAACCCGGGTTAACTCGCAACAAGGTGATGCTGTGTGTGTGGTGGGATTGGAAGGGCATTATTCATTATGACCACCAGGCAGGACCATCGATTCTGAACTCTACTGCGAACAACTGATGAGATTAAAGCAAAAAGTTGAGAAAAAACGGCCGGAATTAATTAACAGAAGGGGTGTGGTTTTTAACCGACTTCATAAAAAGGAGGAGGTTCTCAATTCGGTTTTATGTTTTTTTTTGTGTTTGTTGAAAAATGTTTAAATACTAGATTTAATTTTAGATTTTTTTATTTATTTTTGTAGTGTATAATCAATAACATCATGCTTAGATGGGGATATGGATAAAGTATTCCGAAATGAGTTGCAAATGATAGGTTGACATTTGTACTAATACGTAGATCGGAACGTATTATGACATGGGAGCTATCAAAGCGTTTACCGCGCAGGCACATTGCGCTGTACCTGTCTTAGATACATACCTAACAGTAAAAATATTAGAAAGGTTATCGATTCATTTTTGTGGTTTTAGCCATTGCTTTATATAGTTACATATTACTGTATAGTTTTCATAAGTTAGATACATCTAAGGCGGCTGGTCCGGATAATGTTTCATCCAAATTCCTTGTACGGTGTGCAACTTCGAGTGCCCGGCCCATTTCGATTCTGTTCAGGAAATCTTTAAATGCTTGTGTTGTACCTAATCTGTGGAAATCTGCGTTTATAACGCCTATTCACAAAAAAGGATTCAAAACGGAAATCCTTAACTACAGGCCGATATCCAAACTCTGCATTATAGCAAAGATATTTGAAAGGATCATCTTCAACCAGGTATATAGCGCTCTAAAAAATACATTTAGTTCCTTCCAACATGGTTTTTTGAAAGGAAGGTCTACCGTCACCAACTTAATTCTGCTAAACGATTTTATTACTGACGCCATGTACAACGATAAACAGGTCGATGTCGTTTATACTGATTATAGTAAGGCTTTTGATCGGATAGAGTGATTTACTCAGATGGTTTTCTTCTTATCTGGAGAATAGGTCCCAAGCAGTAGTATTAAGTAATTATATATCTAGTTGGGTACCTATCCCCTGTGGAGTCCCTCAGGGTTCATTGCTTGGCCCATTGCTTTTCATCATGTACATCAACGACATTGACTCTTGTCTGATTTCATCAAAATTGTTGTGTTTCGCTGATGATATGAAAATTTACGCCACAATATCCACAAAAATCCACCTGTATTACTTACCCATATTTGCAATAAATGAATTTGATATTGATATTGATATCATCACCGGTGGAAGTGATTGCACTTCAGGATGATTTACGTCGGCTGGAGGATTATTGTCAAAGAAATAAGCTGGATCTTAACCCAGCCAAATGCTCGGTCGTAACATATTCTCGAAAGCGCTCAGTTATAACTGCATCGTATAGCCTGGGTGACCAAGTACTACCTAGATTGAATTCCATCCGAGATCTGGGAGTATATCATGATTCCAAACTCACGTTCGAACTTCATGTCGATGCCATAGTGGCTAAAGCATCCAAATCATTAGGTTTCATAATGCGGCTATCCAAGTGCTTCACACAAGCCAAAACCTTAAAGATTCTATATTGCACTTTTGTTAGAACCCACTTGGAGTACGCATCTGAAATATGGAATCCATGTTACCATAAATATATTGATCGTATAGAGAGCATCCAGAGAAGATTCATTAAGTGTTTGTGTTATCATCAAAAAGTGCCCTACCGATCTGAAGATTACCTCAGCCTCTGTAAGCAGTATCATATATTACCTCTAATGAGCCGCCGAGCCATCTCTGACTGTGTTCTTTTATTTAAGACTTTCAATAATAATATTAATAGCCCTGATCTTTTATCCAAATTTTATTTTAACGTTCCCGGTAGGTCGAAGCGATGGTACCCGCCGCTGCGTGTTCCATTTACTTCCACTAATTATAGGCAAAATTCATTTATTGTGCGTGCAAGCAGTAACTTCAACCAAATATGCAAACAGCATGACTTTGATCCCTTCTTAACAAGTGTGTCCTCGGCCAGAAGGTGCCTGAGCCTTAGCTTTTTTAATTAAGATATTTCATTTTTAAGTTAAAGATTACTATTTGTAGGTATTAAAGCAAGTTGTTAAATTATAATTAAAGGTTAAATATAAGCTGAATAGATTTAAGAACTAGTGTCTATTTTGGTAGTATTAAGGTATGTTTTAGTTTAAGTTTTGATGGTGTTCTTTGATTTTTACTTTGTTGTGGCAGCGATGTGTTGTTCACACTTTTTTTTTATAAGTGAAGACTTATCATTGGCTGTCAGTCTCACGTACTATTTTTAATCGGTTTTGTTAGCTGTTAGTCTTCCATGGATGATAAATAAATAAATATCAATGGTTTTAGCTGAAGTTGTAGTTATGGCTGCAGACTTATTACATCATAACCTCAAAAGTGACGAAATACACTAAGTGTAACGTTCTATGATCCTCGGCTTTTAAATAATGAAAAAAAAAAAAAAAAATGAAAAATGTTTTATTTGTTTTACAAGTAAACTTAACAGCTAGTGATTGGAGCCTCCTTTTAAGCAAAAAAGCCTGTGTTAGGAGACTCCGCTCTTCCAAAACTTAAAATATTAACATAAAATTACTTGTTTTACGTGTTATAAAAACAGGCGATTTAAAATATAAAGAGAAAATTAAAACTAGACAAAAAGCATGCAAATGTGTGAGTGAGAGTAGGGGTGTGTGAATGTGAATGAGGGTGTGTGAATGTGACTATGACTATGAAGGTGTGTGAATGTGAAAATGGAGGTGTGTGAGTGTGAATACTAAGGTGTGTTACTGTGAGTATAAAGGTGTGTAAATGTGAATTTGAATGTAGAATGTTAGCATCTGTGTGTGTGAAAGTTAAGTGATAGTGTGAGGGTTTGTTAAATTTAATGTAAAAGACAGAGTGAGTGTAAGTGGCAATGAATGAATCAGACTGTATACGTACAAATACGAATGATGAGAGCATTAAGTGTAAGGTTTTATTTATTCCAGTAGCTTCTCCGTGTCGTCATAAGTGAGTGGTTTTATCCAATTAGTTACTATTTTTTTACAGTCAGTTAATTGTTTATTGTATATGTAGATCGCTTTGTTTACTCGATTGTAAAGCTGAGCTGAGCGTTTCTCGTATTGAATACGGGCGAGCTTGGTTTTAGTTTTAGGAAGTTCAACTATTATATCTTTTCTTCTTTTCAAGGTTAAGCTGGGATCAAAATTAAGTGTTTTATGTTTCCTGAGAATAGTTTTAATTATATATAGTTTGCGAACAGAGTGTAAATTACTTATTTGATAAAGACTTTGTGTAGGGTACCTTAGGTTTTTGAAGTACATTAGTTTTATAAGAGCCCGTTGTCCCCGCTCAAGGTCTATGAATTTAGTCTTAGCCGCTCCACCCCAAATGGGGATGCAATATACTAAGACAGACTGGACTAAAGCTATGTATATTTCATTAAGTAGATTTCTGGGTTTATTTGTGTTGGCGGTTATTTTATTTGGCACGATATGCCTTAAATTTTTGAAAATCCAACTCAGTTTTCTAATTCTGTTGGTAACTTGTTCAAGATGGGAGTACCAAGATAATCCTTGGTCAACAACAATACCAAGATATTTGGTTTGAGAAACTTTGACTAATGTTGGACATAGGCAGTTAATTGAATCGTCACACTCGTGTACCTTTATAATAAAGTCGGGGTTTGGTTGTGTCCTTTGTGATATGCTAAAACAAATGTAATTTGTTTTAGCTGTGTTAAGTGTAAGTAAGTTATTTGAGAGCCATTTAGCAATTTGAGTCATACCAGCTTCAGCACTTCTAGCAACATCGTCCCAAGACTTCCCAGAAAAGACTACTGCAGTATCGTCAGCGTAGGAAAAAACTCTAGCGTTATTTATTTTAAGGTTGCAGAGGTCATTAATATAAAGTAGGAATAATGTAGGGCCTAGCACACTTCCCTGAGGCACACCGAAAGTGACTTTTGCATCGTTACTAACGTGTTCTCCTACCTTAACTCTTTGTTTCCGGTTCGAGAGGTAGTCGGTGAACATTTTAAGTGGAATTCCTCTTATACCTGATGCTTCTAATTTGTTTATGAGGATAGGAACAGAGACGGTGTCAAACGCTTTTTTTAGGTCCAGAAAAACCGTCAGACATTTGTTACCACTATCCAGATTACCAGCCACTAGGGAGCTAAGAGCAGTAACTGCATCCTCGGTTGATAATCCCGGCCTGAATCCAAATTGCGAGCTGCTTAAGATGTTAAATTTGAGTAGAAATAATATATTTTCAATTTAGGATTGATGATTGAGCCTAGGAGAACGGATTAATCCATACACTAGTCATGTTCGCGATATTTTATAGCCAGGTCACAGCATGTTTGGGCCGTGACCGATGTTTTTTCTAACGTAAAAACGCGCTTGCGACCACGAGGCCACCGGGGCACATATTATGTGATGGAGCAACGGATTGGGAATTTCCTCCGAAATCCATCGGCTTGTAATAGCAGGTGGAGCAAAAGTAATGTCATAATGTGAATGTGCCATAATTTGTAGTAACATTGAACTTATGAATGTTCACATATGGCAGTCAGAACAACTTTGGTTTTATTAGCCACAAATAACACAAAACCTGTATCAATCAATAAGCTAGCATCAATACAAATGTATGTACAAAGTACATTGTATGTGACTAAGTCTCATTTCCGAAATATAAGCTTTCAGAGATTTGGTCTCATTTTTATTTTATTTTATTTATTCGGGAAAACAAACAATTACACATTAAGAATTACAAAAAGATAGGATACAGAAATTATACAAATGTGAAATCAACCACGTTCTCCACACATACAAAACTTGTTTGTATTAATGCCAGTTATTGATTGATACAGGTTTTATGAGTGGCCGCTATTTTGAAAATATAATAAAACGGCGGAAGTTAGGTAAGACAAATAATTCAAAGCCAACGAGAACAGAGCCCAGTTATCCTCATTTCCAACAAAATATCAGCCAACGAGCTGGGCCTAAACAAATTTCTCAATGTGAGACATTTGTTTAGCCCCGGCTCGTATCTCGTACATACTGTGCTACGCAATTGGGGTGCTGTTGTTCAATGTCAAACTAAATCAAAATTAAAAAGTAATGATTACAATCATCGATATAATGTTAACTAGATTTAGGATTAGTGTTTGAAACGATCAAGCCACTCTGTATGTTGTAGTTGGGTCCAGTCCAACTGTCGTGCATCGCTCTGACAAATGCCGCAATGCGCGGTTACTTTGGAAAATAATCACAGAGAATTTCGATGGAATATCTTTCTTAATTGAGATACAAAAAATACAATCAAAAACGTTAACATTCAATAATTACATATTTTTCCGTTGATTCTCAGCACAAAATTGACGACATCGGGTTGTCTTTATGAACATTTGTCATCTATTTCGATTATTATTTGATTTATAAAAACACTGCCGCCGTGAATAAAAACTGACTGAAGTTGACAATTAATGTCGTGAATTCAGAGCAAGTTCCCGGCGCCGTAATAAATAAGTTGATGAGGAAAAAGTATTTTTGATTTAGCTTGTGAGCGTTGCGATTTGCGCGTGTATGCACATAGATCAGCGTTATGATCGCGGAGTTCATGTCGGAGTCACGATTTTCGTCAAGTTTGGTGAGATCACGAATATCATGCATAACTATGCATCTATGAATTTAACTAAATTAGGAAGTAAGCAGTGGCCACGGACTCGATTGCAGTCCGGCGACCGCGGCCGACGTGAGCCGTTTTGTGATTTTGTTTTATTTGATCCACGTGAGGTAAGGGGAGCGCGAGGCGCTGCGACCTCGGGCGGCCGGGGGGCAGGGGGGAGGGGGCGCGCGCTCGCGGCGCCTCGCGCGCTGCCATTGGCTTTACTTGTATCTAGTTAGAAGCGTATAATATATTACGTCTGTACACATTCACATTATTCTGTTTATAGTTAATCTAGTAATTCAGGAGTTTAACGATACAACAAATACATATTTAGGAAAGTATGGTGGATACACTGTGAACCGAAACCATCGTATACTTACAACGGGTGAGAACCTATCGCTATACACCTGAGCGAGCGGATAACAAACAGAAAACGCTAGTTTAAACTGATGCATGTAATAACATATCATTATGTGATCGTTGGTGAAACAGAAATAGAGCCCGTCCCAGTGTGAGGCGCTCGCTGCTCGGCCGAGGCGGCGTGCCCTGTATGTGGAATCGAGGCGCGGCCGGCTGTGCTTACTTACGATTTCTGAACGTAGCTACGTTCAGGAATCGTTTCCTATTACGTACAAAATGGCGTCTGAGTCACTTTGAATCCGCACCGCGCCTGCACCTGGAGTTCAGCTCGGTCGCGGCACGACTAAGCGCAACGGTATGAGCGCACTGCCATTTATTCCGAAAGAAAACTTAGATGCGGCCACGCCTCCACGCCACCTCGACTCTTGCTCGTGAGACACGGAAACTACACAAACAAGTGTCATTTGTTCAAATGTGTGTGTGTTCTGATAGTGTGTGGGTACGTGTTTGGGCGTGTGTGGGCGTGTGCGGGCGTGTGTGGGCGTGCGACTGACCGTTGAGCGCCGCCAGCTGGTCGTCGGCGCCGGGCTCGTCGGCCGCGTACTGCGACTCGCGGAACGAGCTGCACGACGACAGCAAGCTGCAACAGGACACTCACTATTACCGCACTCATTTCATTCACATCTTTACGCCCATTATAGCTTATATTTCGGGAACGTAACACTATTGAAGATTTTGTCTCGTACAATACTTGTTTGCATCGATGCCAGAATAAGCGTGGGAGCAATTTCGAAATACAAAATAAAATGCCGGAAAGTAGGCAGGCCAGGCTTCATATTAAAATATTCCCTTTGGAACAACAAACAAGAAAAATTTCAAATTATATTAATATTTAAGTGTTATTACAAATAAGTAGAGATGGACCAAAATTCGTTTCACATTCGGTAATACCGAAGTTCGGCTGCTTTACCGAATTTCGACATTCGGCTGGTTCACGGACCAAACATTCGCTTTAACAAACCTTTACCAATAAATATAGGACAGACTAGTAGTCGATATCCTGCACTTTGCCAACTGATCACTGAACAATACTTCGCGGTACTCGGATAAATAAAAGACCAAGATACCTTGACAGTACTATGTAAAATATATTTGTATCAGGTCTAGGCGTAATCTCAATACTCAAACTCAAAAGAAAAAAAAATACATTCATTGACCTTATATTATCGGCGGAAAATCTTAACACCGCGATTCAGTCTAAATGAACAACGCCATCTAGTTACAAAAATGGAACTAAATTTCAAACACTTTTATTGCACTCAAAATTGAATGCGAACATACCGCCCACCAAGGACATTATGATATGTCCTTCATTACACAAAACCGCCCACCATGAGGTCAGGGGCTCAAACTAGAATAACAATAAATTACGTCTGCAACAATAAGTGATGACGTGAAACAATAAAAAATTCATAAAGTACTGTATACTTCATGAAAAGTGCCCTTGGCACAAAAAAAATAAATCTTACAATACTTTGTGGACTGTATAAACTTAAACTTATCTAACTTACATTACTTTGTGGACTGTATAAACTTATCTAAATGTATGTCAAATTACTTAAAAATAGCTTAACCAAAACTTAATACTGTGTACTATAAAAGGTTTACATTACTTTGCAATTGGCAAAATGCACAATTTTGATGTAGGTCGTTTGATCAAGGATCCATTGCACTTGAGGGTCACCACTCGTGTAACCTTATCCAAACCAGGGTGCTTGTCTACGACCTTGCCCAAAAGCCAACGGGCAGGAGGTAAGTTATCCTCCTTGACTAAAACTATATCTCCGATATTTGGTTCTGGAATATTTTTAGTCCATTTGTAACGCTGTAACAAATGAACCAAGTACTCATCTGACCATCGCCTCCAAAAGTCTTGCAACATGCGTTGAGTAACCTGCCAACGTCTCAGGTTGCTGATGTTAGAATTCTCATAATTACGTTCAGGCACTGCTATCAGAGGCTCACCTATCAGGAAATGACCTGGTGTTAAAGGGGTGGGATCTGTGGAATTGTCAGGCAACATTGATAACGGCCTGGAATTAAGGCACGCTTCTACCTGGGACAAAACTGTTGATATCTCTTCGAACGTAAGTGTAGAATTACCTATTACGCGTTTTAGGTGGAATTTGGTCGATTTGACCCCGGCCTCCCACAAGCCACCGAAATTAGGAGAATGAGGCGGAATGAAATGCCAAGATGTGCTGTTGTTGCCTAACCACTCTCTAATTTCTACAGCTACAGAAGATTTTTCCGCAGCGACTAAATGCTGAAGCTCCTTTGAAGCGCCAACAAAATTAGTTCCATTGTCGCTCCAAATGTTACTGACAAAACCTCGCCGAGCTACAAATCTTTTAAAGCCACTGATGAAACCTTGCGACGTCAAATCACTAATGGCTTCTAAATGAATTGCCTTGGTCACCATGCATACAAAGACACAAATGTACCCTTTGTATGATCGATGGCCTCGACCCTTTGACGTTCGGATGCTGATGGGACCAGCAAAATCCACGCCGCTATTTAGGAATGGTCTTGCTGGAGTGACTCTACTAGACGGTAACTGACCCATAAGTGGGGTTTGAATAGATGCCGAGTACCGCCTGCACTTTACACATTTGTGTACATGAGCTTTAATCTTTGATTTGGCGGAAAGGATCCAATACCTAGTACGCAGCTGGCTCAACATTAGTGTTGGTCCCCCATGTAAAGTCTTCTTATGGGCTTCATCAATAATTAGATTGGTGAAGTGACTTTTAGATGGCAGGATGATGGGATGTTTGACAGCCTCGTCTAAATTAGCATTATGAATGCGTCCACTAACACGAAGAATGCCTTCATCGTCGATAACCGGACAGAGACTTTTAAGCTTGCTTTTCGCTTTTACGCTTCCAGTTTTTCCTATATCCTTTATTTCTTCGAAAAACTCTTGTTTCTGAACAAGTTTTATACATGTTTTTGTTGCTTCTTGTATTTCTTCCTTGGTTAAATACCTTTCGAATCTCTTTTCACCATGTGATTGTTTCTTCCAACTCAAAACTCTTCTGCAGTACGCTATAACCCGAACTAACCTTTGTAATGATGAATACTTTATCCAGAAAAGATCTTCCTGAATAGGTTCAATTACGACGTGAACCTTGATTGATCTTTGCTCTGTGTTGGTGATTGACTTTGGTCTTGTGTATTCAATCGTTTCATCATGAAGCCATGAGGGTCCTTGACTCCACAGTGAGTTGCATACAAGTTCTTGTGGTGTTACACCTCTGGATGACAAGTCTGCAGGGTTATGCGTAGATTGGACATGAGCCCAATGTGAGTTGTCGACGTGAGAGAGAATAGTTGACACTCTGTTTCCAACAAAAGTAGTCCAGTGACTGGGATGTTTGCTGAGCCATGCCAAAACCACTGACGAGTCAGTCCAGGCGTGTATTTGAGGGAGTTCGATTCTCATTACTTCAGCGACTTCAGAAATGAGTTTGGAAAGCAACACTGCTCCCATCAGCTCCAAACGCGGAATTGACTGCTGCTTGATTGGTGCAACCTTAGTTCGAGAGGTAATTAAACTAACATGAATAGTTTTGTAGGCATCGATGACTCTGATATACACCACAGCGGCATAAGCAGCAATCGACGCGTCGCAAAATCCATGTAACTCCACCAACAGATCGTCGGATTTAGTTTTAACCCATCTGGGAATGCTGAACTTGTTCGTCTCTACAAGGCTTAAACGGTAAGTTTCCCATTCTGATAGAAGTTCCGGAGTTAATTCTTCATCCCATTCCAGGCCAGCAAGCCAAAGCTTTTGAATGAAGATCTTGGAGGTAACAATGCAAGGTGCCACCCAGCCAAGCGGATCGAACAGGCGTGCTATGTCTGATATTACCTTTCTCTTGGTAATTGGAGTCTGCTGTGGATTAAGTTGCACTGAATATTTAAATTCATCACTCTCACGATCCCATGAAATCCCTAAAATTTTTACAACTGAGTCCAACTTAATATTCTTTCCCTGTTCTTCTTCTTCATTCTGTCTTACTTTTGTTTCCGTATATTCTTGAATTCTCTTGTTTAATTCATCGCAGCTGCTAACCCATTTCTGTAGTTGAAATTGACCTTTCATAAGTAACTCTGTTATTTTTCTATGTATGTGTAAACCTTCTTCAAATGTTTGACATCCTGTCATTAAATCATCTACGTAAAACTCATTTTTTATTATATCAGATATTTCAGGATGACCTCCGCCTGCATCAACTGCCACCTGCTGTAAGGACTTTACTGCAAGGTAAGGAGCCGATGCTGTACCAAACGTAACTCTTACTAATTTGTATTCTTTTATTTCAGATTCTGGATCATCGCGCCACACTACTCGCTGAAAATCTGCATGTTCAGGAGAAACCTTCACCTGTCTGTACATTTTTATGATGTCAGCACAGAGACTTATGGGATGCATTCTCCATGTCATAATGATGTGACGTAACGGAGGTTGCAACATGGGACCAACCATGAGATCGTCGTTCAGAGATACTCCATTTAACCCTTTCATTGAAGCGTCGAACACTATTCGAACCTTGGTTGTAGTTTTGTCTTCACGTATCACGGCGTGATGTGGCAGATAAACAGCTGTACTCATATTACGCTCATCACTGTGTATAGGCTTCATATGACCAAGATCGATGTATTCTTGGAACACATCTGTGTATCGAGCTTTAAGTGTCGGATTCCTCTTGAATTTATTTTCAAGAAAATGAAATCTTTTTATTGCGAGATCTCTCGAACTCCCATATTGGCACTGCGGATCTTGATCGCGAAAGGGAAGATTAACCACATAGCGGCCTTCCTCATCACGGTAAGTAGTTTGTGCATAAATATCCTCACATCGTTGCTCTTCAACGGAAAGGATCTTCTTATCAGGAATAGTAGACTCTATTTCCCAAAACTGTCGCAAAAGTGCGTTGTCATCAGCCTGATCTGAGCTGCTGTGAATGACGTGATGACAATGAATAGAGTCACGGCTGGACGAAATCTGTCCAGAAAGGATCCAACCCAGAGCGGTATTCTGAGCTACCGGTAAGTTTGGTGGACCTTGAATTAAACCATCTCTAAGAACTTGACTATATATTTCCGCACCAAGTAACATGTCTATTTTGCTTGGCGTATGGAACTCTGGATCAGCTAAAGTTATTCCCTTTAGCTCAGCCCAATAAGATTGCTCTAATTTCTCTGAGGGTAAAAGCGACGTAATGGTACCTAATACAAAAGCATGCACTTGAACACTAAATTTTGGATCTAAGCGTGAGTGAATAGTCATCGTGACTGTAAACTTGGAAGCAAAAGCACTTCTCTCACCGCCTATTCCAGATATAACCGACTTAGTCGGCTTCTTCTTAAGTCCTAGTAGCTGCACTGCTGATTCTGCTATGAATGATGCCTGAGATCCCTGATCCAATAGCACTCTCAGCAGTTGTATAGAGCCACTTCTTGTCTGTGCTTCGACAAGAGCAGTAGCCAACAAAACTTGAGTAGGTACTGACCCCTTAGAAAAATGTGAAACTATATTTGAAGTTGATGGTTCGCTTGCTGATGACGATGCCTGAACACTAGACACCGCTGATTCAACTTCAGCTGCTGTATTAGAGCTTTCACTAACTACTGTGGAGTTTGAGATCGAAATTGGATGTAGTAGTGAGTGATGCCTTCGCTTACATATACGACAAGACGCAGTTTGTCGACAAAACTTAATGGAGTGATTCGCATTTAAACAATTATAACACAAGCGCCTGGTTTGTGCAAAGCTATGACGAGATTCGTAACTTTCTTGAGCAAACTTCTTACAATTGGCAATTTTGTGGGTTTCTTTACAGAATGGACAAGTTGTTACAACGGCCTTACTGTCGGTACTAACTACGTGGTGAACCTTTGCTTTGGGTTTACTTGACGTGTCTAAAAACTCGAGCGCACGAAATCTGGCTTCCAAAAATTCTATGAACTCTGAGAGCGCGGGTAATTCATCTTTGGAGCTAATTTTAGTCTCCCATTGCTTTCGAGATTCAGAATCAAGTTTGGAACTAATTATAAAAATAATTATGATGTCCCATGTGCTAACGTCAACTCCGAGATTTTTCAGACCATTTAGACATTCCATTGTGGTATCCAGTAAACCCTTAAGGCTATTTGAGCATTCTGTTACATTAGTCTGACTCAACAAGCGCTTTAGTAAACAATTCGACAGAAACCTCTTATTGTTATACCTACTATGTAGTAATGACCAACATTCTTTGTAATTATCTGAAGTAACCGCAATATGTCTGACAAGTTGATCTGCTTCTCCCGACAATAAGCCTTTTAAATAATGCAATTTTTGCACGGCTTCTAAACTATCATTGTTGTGTATCAAACTTGTAAATAAATCTTTAAATGTTGTCCATTCTGCATAGTTGCCCGAAAACTTTGGAATGTTTATTTTTGGTAATCTGACACCAGTTGATGTTGTGTGGTCGACATTTGTCCTTGGGCTTCGATCTGAATTATGATTGCTAAATGTATTTAAAACATCTTTTAAATGCGTTTTGTGGGAGATGTAAGTTTCTTCTGTGGTCTCATAATCATCAGTAAAAAAATACCTATCGGACTTTCGCTGAGCGTCTGTAACATTCTGTATTATGCTTTTATGAGTTGACGAGAACTCTTTCCACAAAACTTCAAATGCTTCTAATCTAGTTTCAACGTACGTTTTAGTTACTCTTTCTTTTGGTGATTTTTTAAAGTTGATCTGAGCTTTTTCAATGAGAAGTTTTGTGTTATTTTGCAATTTGTATAAAGCCTCCATATTTATTACTTTTATTAAGGCCGTAAGAAGTGACTAATATGAACTTTAAAAATTAAATTTCTATTAAATTACCAAGAACAAAATGTTAACCACATTCACAAAATTTCGCCGTGTCAGAATATATCTTCAAATAATTATTTGCTACACAAGATAAAACATCAGTACTATCTACTAAAATCCAGTTAAAAACTTTTCAGACGAAATCTTCCATCTTTAGAAAACCCGACTTGCAGATAACAATAATTAATGTACTCACGATTTTGCCTTCACAAACCGCACTTCACTATTCACTCCACTGATGACTGCGTCACCCAGATGCTGAAACCCAGGTGTAAACTCCACTATCGCGCTGGCGAACTCCACTATTCTCACCCTGCGCCTCACTCAACTGGTGCTGATGGTGTCCAGTCCGCCCTGCTGCACCCTCACTCCACTGGTGTCCAACTCCGCCCTGCGCCCTGCACCATCTCCTGGTGCTGGTCCACGCCAGCTCCGCTGCAGCAGCACTGGTCACTTCACTGTGCACACCAGCTTGGGTGTGCGGCGCTTCAGGGCGATCCACCCTGGTTTCTACGCCAAGAATCACAAAACACTGTCTGGATCTCACTTATCCGGCTCGATCGGACCATGAACAATACTTCGCGGTACTCGGATAAATAAAAGACCAAGATACCTTGACAGTACTATGTAAAATATATTTGTATCAGGTCTAGGCGTAATCTCAATACTCAAACTCAAAAGAAAAAAAAATACATTCATTGACCTTATATTATCGGCGGAAAATCTTAACACCGCGATTCAGTCTAAATGAACAACGCCATCTAGTTACAAAAATGGAACTAAATTTCAAACACTTTTATTGCACTCAAAATTGAATGCGAACAATCACTGCTAGTTAAATAAATCAGAACGCGAAAATACTAAATTATATGTAATTCTTCTGTACATGTGTACATATGTCATTGAACTGCTCCTAAACGCTGGATCGAATTTGATGAAATTTTGACATACAAACACTTAAAAAAATATCATCATATATCCATCAAACCATCCAGGGACCCCTTACTAATTATGTAAAAAACGTGTTTGAAGCTGTCGCCGTCTAAAGGCGCGCGAAATCAAAAAAACTTCGGCTTCAGCACATGTTTCAACGGAATGTTCGGCCGAACTCGACATTCGGCAGATCCGCATTCGGTCCATCTCTACAAATACCTTTCCCTGAGACGTCGCCCGCTGGCCGGACTACTACCGAAACAAAAAGTCTCATAATTAAACATCTCGCCTGTAATCCCCGAAGGCTTTAGGCAAAGGTGTACTTAATAATACACCGACATTTCGCCAGTTATGTTTAAGTTCTATGTAATAGGGGGCGAGCCTATTGCCATCAACCGGGCACACATGCAGACTCCGTGGCTGCTATTGAAAAATTTTTTGATAAAAAAACCCACTAACATCTTGCCTGACGCGAGAATCGAAACCAGGACAACAAAAAGTATCGATCGACCTAATACAAGTCATGGTGTACAGTGTACTGTCACAATTACTATGTAAGCACATGGCAACTGTGAACGTGATTATCTCCTTTTGTATTAGACGTAGATAGTATCAGTAACCCGTAATAATGAAATATGTCATCTCAAAGGTTTCATTGTTATTGCACGACAACTTCGCAATCGATTTTTGCTAAGTGGGGATGATATCAAAGTGCTCGTGACTATATCCGTACGCCACTCCGGAGTCCGGCCGGTAACAGCTGACTTCGTATTGTTATTAGTAAAGAAGCTCATGAAATGGCAACAAAATGTTATTGTTTCATGTCGAAGTAGAACAGGAAGTAGTAGTAGGCAAGTATTGTGCGTGCTTGAGACCTGGTGCGCTTGGGCGGCGTGGGTGCCTGCTTGCCGCGCCGGTTGGTGGGGCGGCGCATCTGCACGGCGCGCGCGTCGCCCGCGCCGCCGCCCGCGCCGCCCTTCTTCAGCGACATCTGCGGGGTGCCGGCCGGGCACGACGCGCCTCCCTCTTGCAGCTGCTTCTCCACCTCTGTGCGTTACATATTTTAAAAAGTTTGTAATAATATCACACGTCAGTTATGGCATTCAAGCAAATCGCTGCAGCTCCCGAACGCTAAACACAAGGAAGTGCACATGCACCCGTCCGTATCGTATAGGAGAAGTGGTTCCGCGACGGTGAGGCTGCTAGGTGCGGCGAGCCGCTTACGCCACCGCAACAGCAAAAAGCGCTTTTACTCATTTCATACGCGATCGTCGATACGTACGTACGTACAGGTGATCTTCATACTTTTGCACAAAAAACAAGTATTTCCCAGACGAAACACTCATATAGTATTGATCGATGTATATAATCGTATTATGTTAGAACAGAACGTACACTCGACAGAGTGAATGTTATATCAATTACTGAACAGAACTTGTTCATGGATATTGTACATTACAAAAGTGAAGCTAGCAGAAGTATTGTACTTATTCAATACCGATGGGGTTGCAACACGTTTGTATGAAACGTGGCCTGCCTAACTTACGCCATTTTATTTTATTTTCAAAATAGCGGCCACTGCAGTGTTCCTCTGCAAAGGAACCTCTCAATGGGAAACCTTTTGTTTCAATACTGGCTTGCAACCTTTTATTTTTTACATTGTCCAATTTAAGAAAAATATTTAATTTTTCTATGGTGATTTTTGATGGCGAACATTGTAACTGGAATGGCTTATATCTCGAAAGCGGGACGATTTAGAAGATTAATACTTGTTTCATGCAAGCTATTGATTCATACAGATTTAATGCGTGGCCGCTACTTTGAAATAGCCTCAAGTCCACAAAATCAGATAAGAGTTAACTAATTTGCTATTGTCTTTATTAAGTAATAATATCGTTTAATAAAAATAGCAAATATTTCCAATATCTTTAACTCAACTATGTAAAATTTGCAATCAAGTTTCAATCCGCGCATTTTTCCCTCTCCTGTAAAATTTGGGTTTTGGCGCATAATGTTGTAAACCTCTGAGGTACAGAATGTACGACGTGCTTGTTTGCCTTTCGGAGCGAGTGCGGAGTGTCGAGGTGGTGAGGTGGTGAGGTGGGAGAGTTACCCTCGGTGATGGAGTTGTCCTGGAACATGTGCTCGAGCGCGTGGTGGATGTCGCGGAATGTGGGCCGGTCCGCCGCGTTCCACTGCCAGCAGCCGCGCATCAGCTCGTACACGGCGCCCGGGCAGCCCGGCGGGCACTCCATGCGGTAGCCCTGCAACGCACACACCATGTCTTAGGCAGAGGTCTAGCTAATACTTTACGCACATTTCGCCAGATATGTTTAATTTTCACGTAATAGAGGACGAGCCTTTTGCCACCAATCGGATCCAGAAACGGCGGCTGCAATTAAGAAATTCCTCAGTGTGAACTGTTTTTGGTATTAGGTGGTTTTGGAAAAATACCAATAACACTTGCCGGAGCTGGCAATCGAACTCAGGATCGTCATAGTCAGCAGTAGCGCTCGCGACCACTACACGACTACACCATGACGCGGTCTGTCTAACAACATACCCACTGAAACCGTAGTAATGACGTTATTCTTTTGTTCGGAGCTAAATATTCATAAATATAATAATAACAATAAACATAATGTTTAAACAATAGAGAGTGAACATTACAAATAAATCCATTGTATTCAGTGACTAAATTCCTACCGAGAATGCTTACATAGCACATGATTATGAAGAATACGAGGATGGCAAGGAGGTAGAGTAAGTGTGCGGGGCGCGTACTCTAGCGGAGCGTGGGAGCGTAGGAGCGTACGCGTCGCAGCGACGACAGAGGACACGACGTCACGGCTCATGCCGCGGCACACTACTCGACCGACCTTACTGTCGCCGGCGCAACCGCACTGACTACATACTAGATGAAATGTACATGTATATACATGTGTATATCTCCGCATGTCAAGTGAAATGCGTTAGTGACGAGCACGGCGTCAGCACACAGTATGTACTGTTGAAGACAACACAATAAATAACATTACGAATACGGTATATAACGCAGAAGTTTATGCCTCCCTAAAAGCAATACGCTGACCATCTAAATTATATATTAAATAGTAGAAATGGACCGAATGCGGATGCTGCTGAAGGTCGAGTTCGACTGAAATATGCGCCGAACCGAAGTTGGGTTGAATTTCGCGCGCCTTGAGACTGGGACAGGATCAAACACGTTTGTTAGTTCTTAAGTATGCCTCCTCCCGCCACCCTTTTGATTTAAAAGAGTGTCCATGAAATTTCTTGCCCATTCTTCTCCATAGAGATCTTCGCTTCGGAATGGGTAACTACAGTACTTTCACAAGTTGTTATGCCCTGTGACTGGGACTGTAGCTTCGCTGTTTTTTTTGACATTCAAAAGTGCCTTTAATGGTCTAATTGAAATAAATGCTTTGGCTTTGCCCCCGTGGCCTCTCATTTCTCTTGTTGCATTTTAGGTTATGTTGCTCTTTTACAATGTTCCGTCTTTTATACTATTTAATTTTAAATAAAAGGTAATCTTAAAATGTAACGTCTTACTAATCTTGTTTTAAATATAAAATTTTACAAATAGTAAATAAAGTTAATTTACTTAAATAACTTAGTTGAGAAATTTCGATCTATCTGCATCTCACAGATTTTCGAAAAAGCTTGCAGTCTCCTAGAAAATGGTAAATTTTTACATAACTTGTTTATAATGCTAATCGATTCTGATTCTTATATTGATCAAAAAAACTGTATAGGACCAACTGAGGTTTCAGTACTAGAGTGAAAAACCGCAATTAAATGTTTACCAATTTACCGAGGCGGTAACGCGACAATACAAATGAAAGCGACGGAGAGCGAGTGAACCGCTCAGGACTAACTCAAAGTGAACAAGTTACCTGACGTGCGCGCGGAAGCGTCAGCCGGCAAAGTCCTGCCACTCATGACATTCTATTGGAACCGGACTATAATGCAGGATCACGCTGGTAGTGCTCATGGTATACAACTACTAAATGGAGCTCGTACGACACGGGGCGCGTTGCGTAAGGCGCGGCGCGGGGAGGGGGCGCCGGCGCAGGTGTGCGTGCGCATAACTGAAGAGTTAGTGTACGCGCATAAACAATTAGCTTACAAATACACCTACATAAACAAAATGCGTATCGCGCTTGTCACCGCTAGCATATACAGCGGGATGCAATAGTCTACAACGTTTTAAAAACTTATTTTGTTTTGTGATGTTAAACCGTCATTTTATTTGACTCCCTCTGAAGTTGTTGACCTTTTGTCTATCTGTAACAAGACGGCCGTAGATTAGTTACAGGGATATTGATAACTAAAACACTGGACGTCGTTTCGTCCCGGCAATACTAACTTACTAGAATCCATTTACATGAACGTATGCAGCTTACAATTTACAATGTGGACGCGGGTGTTTAGTAAACAGGGTCGAGAAAGCAGCCTGCCGCCGGCTAGCGATAAGCTTTACATTGAATGTTTCCCAAAAGTAGTTGCAGCGTACGCTGGGAGCACCCTGTGTGCCGCGCGGCGCGGGCGGCAGCGCGCGCGCCGGCTATAAACTCAGCGCGCGCCACTTCCTCGGCACAGTCGGCGCACCAGCACCAGCACCAACAGAACAACACAAACATGATCGCAATCAAGAACACCGTCGTATATTTCCTGCTCTTCTCCGTCGCCGTACTTGGTAAGATACACCACCAAATAATTACTTTACACGTTACATTTTCTAAATGTGTACACACAAAAGTCGTCGGGACTCCTTATTTGTGTTCGTGGCGTTATTTTTTTTTTGCAATCGAGTGAACTGCATAAATTATCAAGACGTGACATATTGTCAGGATCAGTAGCGTGGTCAGTACTTTGTTTGCGCGAGTACAACTTCAAAGTGACTGTCATATATTTCCAGGCAAACACAAAAAGATGAAGCCCAAGAAGTTCGTGTCCCCCACCACGAAAGGCATCCAGTGCTACAACTGCCTGTCTTTCGATCACCCCGGCTGCTGGGACCCCGACCACCCGGACTACGCTAACATCACGGTGAGTGCCAGCTCCTCCCCGCGCCCGCGCCCTCACCCCCGACCCGCCACTAACCCGTCTCTCTTGCGCAGGTGCCCAATATCGACTGCTACATCCCCGGCATGGCCTTTCTGTGCATCGTCATCACCTCCGAGTCTGCCAAGCTAGGTGAGTGCGGAGCGAGTGGTGTGTGTGTGAGAACCCTACGCGTGTGTGTGCGTGTGTAACGGTCGCTTGTGTTGCAGTGGAGACGGGGCAGGAGATCGGGCCAGTGCGCGCGCGCACCTGCGTTCCCGCTAAGGACTTCTCCAAGAAGACGGTGTCGTACTCCATGTGCAGTAAGCTGAGCAAGGAGCTGTCGGCGTCAGAGATCTTCTCGCGTATCGCCGTGAGCCGGCCGCAGTGCACGCTCTGCAAGAAGCACCTGTGCACGGACGCCACGCACTGCTAGCGCGGCACGCGGGCGCGGGGGGCGCGCGGGGCGCACGGGGGGAGCGCGGGCGAGTGGGCGCGCCGTTACAATGGGAGCGTGCTACGCAACATGTTTATTAAACTACCGAAGCAGTTTCCATTCTATGAAATGCAAAAACGTATAGTACTTTGTTGTTTAAACTAACACACCTTGTTAAACTAATGGGAGTTGTTGGGGCACCGGACGCGGTTTCGTTTGTTTTTTTTTTATATTTCAAGTATTATTTTAATAAACTTTTGATGTTATTTTATTATTTGATTTGTTTCTTTACATACGAAGAATGCGTAAACACCGCCGTTTTAAATTGACGTGCCACATAGTGTGTGACAGTCGTCTTGTTTATGAATATCAATAATATTGGTAAATATTGATGTTAGTGGGATCGTAAAGATGAGCGTGTGGTTTTAGTATCGTGCAGTAGCGAGGTGACGTGTGACGGTACCTTCTCGAGCATGTGGTAGACGTCGGCCAGGTCGACGCCGGGATAGGGCGACATCCCGTACGTGGCGATCTCCCACAGCAGGATGCCGAATGCCCACACGTCGGACTTGGTGCTGAAGGTGTTGTAAGCGAGTCCCTCGGGCGCCGTCCACTTGATGGGGAACTTGGCGCCGGCGTGCGCCGTGTACGTGTCGTCGCGCATCAGCCGCGCCAGCCCGAAGTCCGCCACCTTCACCAGGTGATTCTCGCCCACCAGGCAGTTGCGCGCCGCCAGGTCCCTGCAGCACACAAGCGCACCACCTACTCACTGCTCAGCAACACAACTCTTTCGGATCTTTGTCATCCACTGTGTGCGCTTACTTACATACTAATGATAACAATCATTTACACAATAATACTTGCATGAACAACACTTTTGCGTTTTTACAAGACAGCCGTGAGTTAGTACCAATAATACATATATGAATATAGGTGGTACAAAAACAGCTGTTCCATACATTTTTGACCGTGTAGGTATTGCACTTTTGTAGGAAACAGCTGTTTTTTTTTTCATAACGGACGAAAAATTTCTATGTGGGGGGTTTTTTCCCGTTGGTGTCCCTTCCACCTCGTATAGTAGATACTGGTACTAATACATTTCGATTGGTACGTACTGCAGCTACACTGCATAATAAAATTGACAAAATTATTGTAAACACTACATTCCACCATTTCATGTTACGATTTATGTTGTAAAGTTACATAAGCGTGTTGAACTTGATATTTCTAAACAACTCTTGTTCGCGCTCGATAAGGAAATACAAACAGTGCAGTGATTGCGAGTTACGTTATGTTTACACTGCAACATCCCGCACCCCGCACCCCGCCCCCGGACGCAACTGTCATGGACAATTTAACGGAACTAATAGGCTGTTAGTTATAAAACGTAATACAAATAACATTTTACACCGTCAATGAATCTACGAGAATATTGTTTAATAAAACCAAAATATAACTGAGTGCTGTCATTGGTTTGTATTTCGTTTAGAAACTGGAGTACATAGTTATACTAACTTAAATAAAATAATTATTAGAACATTCATTCCCCCGGTTAGATGTATGGGAGTTTCTACATTATTTCACTACTTTATTGTTTAGTGGTTCCTAGTAAGCAGACACCTTCCTTCCAAAAATAGACATAATGACAACAATGTGCGCGCGGACGAAGGCCTGACTGACTCGAGCACCTCAGGCACTTGTCATGGGCAGCTGTTGGCGGAAACTGTTTGCTTGTGTCTCCGCGCGCCACAACACAAACGGCGCCTCGTGCGTTCATGTTTTGTCCGGAGGAGAGTCGTTCGCCTCTTTTCACAATATTGTCTTTTGGTATGTAAAGGGTAAAAAAAGATAATTTTTATAAAAGTGAAACAAAGAATGGGTCCCGCCTCCTTCCGAATGCTCTTGTTTTTTGCTTATCAATAGACTTTTTTATTTTTCATCTTAAGTAATTACTTTTTTTTAAATGTACAAGACTGCCCTACTAAGCGCAAAAGCGGTATCTCAAAAAATCGTAAAGTTGATTTTTATGCCATCGGATAGCTTTAAAAAATACGCATCTAATGAACTAAGATTTTTAACGCTATCTTGTTCAAAACATATGAAAAAAACCTTAAGCGCTTAGTAGAAAGGCAGAAGATTACACAGACTAATTTCTTGAATTTTCACTTTTTTTGTCATTTTGTTGTATAACGTTTCGTTGTATAACCAACTATAAATCGTTGTAAATTCTAAATGGGCATTCGAAATGAAAAATGATATGAGAAACTTACAGATTGAATGAATGATTTTCAAAAACCTATTCAATGATACCCCATTTAACATATTTCGTCGACTTTATTTTTATAATTTTGACAATATGGCACCTGGTTTCGCCATATTTAATTTTGATTACTGTCATGTCTTTAGTGACACTCGCAGGATTCATACAAATCGATAGACGTAGGCGTTCGCATTTGGTCTCTAGAGTGCCACAAGGGGACAAACATACCTGCAAAATATACAATATGTTGAAAAAAAACCTGTTCTGTGAGGGTATTGTAAGGTATCGAGAATAGATATATTTATGTAATTCTTTTTGAATAATAAGTAAATTAAAAATACCCCGAGAAATATTTAATAAAAGGTACTATAATGAGGAAAGTTACATGGTAACACCTGGGCGCGGGCGGCGACAGTAAGGTTGTCTCTCGGGTAGTGACCTCATAAACAAACAATTGACGATTTAACATACTAATGCCGATGGCGTGGTTACGATTTAAAAGTTTGTTAGGTTTTAGGGAAATGGTGGTAATTTGGGCACAAAAACCATGGTATTTAAAATTCATTAATATGTTTACTTTCATTAATATTTTACGTTTAAATCGTATTTAATTTTGTTAGAGCATTGGTATACCTATATGCCCGCCCCTTTGGGATTGGACAGGGTTTTTTTACAATTGGTGTAGGCTGATAAACACATTGCCCTCCTCAATCGGGTAAAAACACCTACAGAAAACGTCATCGCATACTGTACATCTTTTAAGCTGTGCAGAATAGTGTTAGTGTGTGTGTTGTATAGACAAACATTGTACAAAAATAATAACTGGTCTTTGACACGAATTTATATTGTGTAAGCAATTGATTGTTACGGGAGCGCTTACCGGTGCATGCTACGGTTCATGGGTCGAGGAAGTATTTCAAGTTAAGTTGTAACGTTTAAAACTATTTCGTGAAAAATACAAAAAGCAGATGCAACCTTCAATGTCTCCCGCACATCCAGTTCCCAGGTACGATGTTCAGAATAAAAATGAACACATTGACGAGAGGAAGAAAAACTGTGTGACTGACACTGGATCAGGGATTTTAATTTTATAACACAAAAACATTGTCGGTAATTAGTCGAAATCAAGTCAGACGCAGCAAGCGCGGCTGTGAATCGATATTTTGTGTCTTGTGACTTTCGGTGAAGCATGAGGTGTATGCAGCAGCTACTGCAGACAAAAATCGACGATAACATCGCAATTGCTACTGCAATTTTGGTGTATACTCTCTATCGAAAGAAAAAAAATTGCAAAAGAAGATTTTGGATGAGACCAAGCCTACGAAATAGGCGTGAGGCGTTTTGATTTCAAAACCAAACTGCTGAACCAATTTCGATGAAATTTCTATGGGACCAATCGGGAAGTAGATCCATTCAGATAAAAGAAAACATTTTCAAATCGGTTCATAAATGACGAAGATATGAGGTTTTGTTACCTCATATCTTCGTCATTTATGAACCGATTTGAAAATGTTTTCTTTCAAAAAAAAACATACAACCGAATTGAGAACCTCCTCCTTTTTTTGAAGTTGGTTAAAAATATCAGGTACACGCACAATACGAAGACTCAAACACACAATTAGTATACTTTTTAGACACTCTAAAATATAAATTAAACGCAGCTTCCAGTAGACTCAAAAGATATTTAACATGCACGAACCGCAAAGTGCAAAACACAAAATTTATAAATAATGAAAAAATATTTTATAGGAACCTTGCAACTAATAATAGAGACACTACTAACCAAAGCCTAGAGGCACCTACATCCGAAACACTACGGGAATTCTGGGCTAACATATGGGAAAACCCAGTAAATCATAATCATCAAGCTGACTGGATCAACGAAGTACCACCAGAAATCCCAGAAATGGAATTTGAATTCATACCAATAGCAACATTTATAGACGTCATAAAACGCACACACAATTGGAAATCGCCTGGCACTGACAACATCCACAACTACTGGTATAAGAAATTCTCGAGCATACATCCTTTCTTACATAACCATTTAAACACATTTATCCAATCACCACATTTACTTCCATCATACATAACACACGGGGTAACCTATATGATACCTAAGGACATTAACGATATTATAAACCCAGCAAAATAACGACCGATTACTTGTCTGCAAACTATTTACAAAATTTTAACAGCCTGTTTAAGCGAGGTTGTATATGAACATTTAACCAAAAATGAAATTTTATCAGAACACCAAAATGGCTGTCGTAAGAATAGAAAAGGATGCAAAGAGCAATTAACTATAGATGCAGTTACTATGAACAGCGCTGTTAAAAGCAAGACCGATATTCACACAATGTTCATTGATTACCAAAAGGCTTTCGACTCAGTTCCACACAGCTGGTTATTAAACGTCTGAGTCTATAGGTATTAAATTCAACCAACACTGAAACACTTCTTAGAAACTTCCATGCAGAATTGGCAAACCGTTCTTAAAATTAATTCCGCCTCCTCAACTATAGCTACAGAGCCAATCCACATAAAACGTGGAATTTTCCAAGGAGATGCTCTAAGTCCACTGTAGTTTTGTATGGCACTCAATCCACTCTCACACCTTCTAGACAAAACAGACGCTGGATACACACTAACAAACAATAACACACATTATACGCTTACGCACCTCAAGTACATGCATGATATCAAGTTATATGCAGCTGACAAAAATGCACTTTTCATATTAGCTGACAAAACTCAACAATTTTCTGATGATATTTGTTTGTCACTCGGAGTTGATAAGTGCAAAATTTTGTCAGTTGTAAAAGGAAAAGTACAAAATAATAGTTACACACTCGGGTCAGGTCAAACAATAGAGCCAATGGTTGAACAGAGTACATAAAAATATCTAGGTTTTAAACAATCTAGACAGATACATCAAAAGATGACTAAACAAGAACTGGTCAGTAAATTCTCACACCCTCTAAACCTCATTTTGAAAACCAACCTTAACTCCAAAAATACTATTAAACCAATCAACACATTTGCAGTCCCCATCCTCACATACTCTTTTGGAATTTGGATCTGGTCAAGATATCAAAAATTACAACGCACTATTAGTACATCACTTACCAAACATAGAAAACACCATCCAAATTCAAGCATACATCGACTGACTCTACCGCGCCAAGAAGGAGGTAGAGGTCTGATAGACATACACAACTTATACAACAAATAAATACTTTCACTCAGAGCTTACTTTCATAACAAATCCGAAAATTCTTTACTACACAAACATATAAAAGAACACGATACGAAACTTACGCCTCTTAACCTACACAATAAGAACGTTCAAATTAATGAACAACTCATAAACACGCAAGAAAAAATTGCCGCGTGGTCAGCCAAAGCCCTTCACGGAAGACACCGAGCCTATCTGAGCCAGCAACACGACGACAAGGCTAAGTCGAATGAATGGCTCACACGAGGCGAACTGTTTCCCGAGACGGAAGGATTTATGCTGGCGATCCAAGACCAAATAATAGCTACTCGTAAGTACAGGAAATACATAATTAAAGACCCTCATCAGCCGACTGACTAATGCAGACATTGCAACACCGCCTCTGAGACCATACAACATATTACAGGAGCTTGTAAATCACTTGCACAGACTGACTATAAGCATCGACATGACCAAGTTGCCACTACTATAAAAAAAAAAACTTTATTTCAGACCCATTACATAGTCCATAAATGGTTAGTATGTTAGTAAATGATTATTCTTATATGCTATGTTAGTATTATTACTCCTTTACTTATTTACTTATAGCTACCTCCACCCAATGACCCAACGCCATTGGATGGGGCAGTCCGGTCTGCCAACAATCACTTTCAGGATGCCGTTACGAGTATTGCGCAAGCGTTGCAATAGGGAAGTCGCTTTCTTACACACACCAACGATTAGCTTTTAAATATGAACTCATAACTGAGATGAAACCTTATTATAAAAAACCGGAATTAATACTAGTCAATAACAATCAGAAAATCTATTGGGATCGGACGATAATAACAGACAAAACTATACATTTCAATAGACCAATATAACCGTTCACGACAAAGCCAATAAAACAGTTTACTTAACAGATATAGCTATCCCGAACTCACACAACATTCAAACTACAATATCTGAAAAGCTTAGCAAATATCAAGACCTCGCCATAGAAATAAAAACCCAGTGGGAAGCACAAACCGTCCACATCGTCCCTATAGTGTTCTCTTCCACTGGTATCGTACCAAAATCTCTTATACAAAGCCACTTACACATGCCTCCCCACACACTTCAGCTGCTCCAAAAAGCAACAATTCTCAACACCTGTCGCATCGCCCGGAAATTTCTTACTTCATCTACAATATCATCCACATTCACCATTTAAACTCCCCCCTACAAACTTGGCTCCGGCACGTGGGTAAGGTTTTTTTACTCTCATACGAGAGAAGAATATAAAATAACTTGAATTTTTTTTTGTGATATTCTGTTCATAAACAGAATTTAATTTTTCATTAAATATGTACGTCTTAAAAACAAGTGCCGCTTAGCTGTGAAAAAAAGCAATCACCGCCGACTATTGAACAGTTGTTTAATGTTATATGTGGCAAACTCAGGCCAAAAAAAATTTTTTTCAACTAGCTGACCCGCGCAACTTCGTCTGTGTAACATTTTTGATTAATGCTCCGCTCCTATTGGTCGCAGCGTGATGCTATATAGCCTTCTTCGATAAATGGGCTATCCAACACAAAGAGAATTCTAACCAGTAAACTAGCATATAAATCGTAACGGGATTAATTTAATATTCAAATACAAAATATTAAAATAATTATTTCTTGCGAAATGGAATTCCTTAGTAGCATCTTACAACTTATGAATTCATGAAACCTAAAAAAGAACTGCATGGTCACGAAATATATAAAAAAAAACGTAAATAATACGGCCGAAGCGTTTTCGCGTTGGAAGTCGTATTTTTGCCTTCTGAAGTGCTTTTTATTGTATTTAAGTGAAATCTTCCACTTAAATATGGAAAAATCGTGTTGTTTGAAGTGGTCCATGTGGAATTTCTTATTACAGGTAAGTTCTATTAACTTTGTTTACAAATTACGACGAGAGTGAAAATGTGCTAGATCAATAAACGGGGATCATTGAAATATAAATCAGTCAAGCATAAAAATAAATAGCTAAGGCGTACTTCGTTGTTGCACGTAGTTATCAAAATAGGATATAATTTTTATTATAAATGAAAAAAAAAAACTGTTCGGAGATCACGCTTGTCATATAATTCGTTTCTATGCAGATTACCTAACAATGCGAATCTTCAGCAACAGTGGCTTTTGAAGTTGTCTCTTTAAGAAGAAGTATTCAAGCTAATGCCTAGTTTGCAGCCGGCATATCAGCGTTGGAAAACTAATGTTATGGAGATACGTTACCGCCGCACAGTGGGCTGGGATTACAAGGTTGGGTCTTAAGAGATCAAATGTATTTTTTTGGTATCTAGGCATAAATTTAAAACGTTTTTATTCCTTGACTTTTTTTAATTTAACGAGTACTTTCGGAGATATAGCTATATCAAATTTGTATGAAGAGTCATGTTATTTTAGTTAAGCAATTTATTCCAATTAAATTGAAATTGAAAATAATGTATACTAAACGGCCTGAAAACCTCAATACCTACTTAGTTCTTTAAAAAAAAAAACAATGTTCGACATTTTCCACCACCATAGGTAGGTATGACGTAATTTGTTTTGAGACTTATTTCCGGGAATCAAGGGATAAGAGTGCGCGAGCGCAACAACAAGTTATGACGTGTCGTAACGTGATTGGTGCAACGATAGGGTACCTACGGAATGTTCGGTTGCATTCAAACGTACTTCAGTGTTCTATTACCCACCATAATAGACGCACTACCCCCACACATTCATTACTTACTTATTTGTTATTTTGTATTTGTGAAAATGTTTGAAAATTTAGTGACAAACCTTGATCTTTTCGTTATTTTAAAACACAGTGGCAGTATTAAAAATAATGACAGTTTGTGTAGTGAGATAAGGTCTAAATTTTTAGTCGAATTAAGTGATGATCACGAAAAGACCTTAAAGTTGTTTTGTGCAAAATTTTGTTATAATTTAAATAGAAGATGGGAAAACGCTTATCGTAAAGAAAATATATTCAAAACTAAAAATAGTGAATGGTTACAAGAAAACATAATATGGCCAGACTTTATTAAGTGTTTAATAGGCAGTAATGAAGATCAACCAGCACCGAGTACATCAACTCAGTATGTATCACCATCAAAAGTTTCTGTCGGTGTATCCACCGAACAAAGCCCAAGAAAACCTTTTTGTGAATTAGCGCTTAAACAGAAAAAAAGACGTGCAGAAAACTTTCATTTATCTTCGGACGAAATAAAATATGCATATTTTGAGCAGTTGAAAGCGGATGGGAATGAGGAGGTTGCTAATATACTAGAACATTTACTAAAGAATCCCCAAGATGTAAAAAAAGTTAAAAAGTGCAAATCTGTTAAAGAAACAAAACCTGTGTTTTCTCCGGATGAGGCTTTAGGATTATTTTTATCACTTAAGCTGACCAAGTGGCAATACATTACTTTAAGAAAAAGTGTTAACGAAAAAGGCAGTAATATATTTCCATCTTATTATCAAGTGCAACGTGCGAAACAGAAATGCTATCCACCAAAAGATGCTATTACAGTGACAGAAACCTCAGCTAAAATAAAGTTACAAGCTCTATTGGATATAACGACAACAAGAATAATTACGTCACTCGTCATAGATAGTGGTTGTAAAGAATTTACACTAATCAGTAAGTGGGGATTTGACGGTGCTTCTAATCAAGCCAATTACAAACAAAAAATGCAAACAGACGATGACCAAGAAAGTCAACTTGACGATTCAAACATACACACATCAACACTGTCTAGGGATATTTTGGATTTACTCAATTTACTCAAAATTTATTTAAAATAACATATAACATGTATATATTTTTATAAAGCCCATTTATCAGACTACACTCCAGAATAAAAGAAATCTATTTTTTATTGCGTAAACAAATTTTATTCAAATAAAGACAAAACTTTTAATAATGGTAAAATTAACAATGAATGTGTTTCTCAAAAAAAACTGAAAAATAAGGAAAAATTAATCTGTTTTTAACAGTTATGTGAAAAATCAGTAGTCAGTAAACCACCCATGACGTTAATAACGGTCCTGCAACGGTTTTTCATGCTTTGGATTAAGTTATCCAAATCTTGCTGCGGTATATTGTCCCAGGTCCGGCTAAGATGTAAAAAAAGTTGCTCTTCCGTCGCAATGTTTGCAGGGAAATTCCTCAAAGCCCTTCTTTGGAGCATGTCCCACGCGTGTTCTATGGGGTTTAGGTCAGGCGATTGAGCGGGCCAGCCTAAGACCGATACGTCGTGCTCGTGCAACCAGTTCGTCACCACTCTCGCTGTGTGCGGACGGGCGTTATCGTGCATGAGCGTGAATTCTTGGCCCATTTGTTGTCGATGGGGGTAGATTATTGGTGCTAGCACCTCGTTACGGTATTTTTCAGCCGTCATGGTGTTTCTGATCCAAACGAGGTCTGTTCTTCCACCAACACGAATTCCCGCCCAAACCATAATTGTCCCGCCGTGGTATGAATGGACTTCCTGAGAATGTTGTAGACGGCTCACACGACCAGGAACTCGCCAAACACGTACTCTACGTGTATCGGGATGGAAACCGAACCGGGAGTCATCGGTAAACAGCACTACAGACCACTGGTTATCTTCCCAGAGCAAATGTTCACGAGCCCACTCTAGTCGTCGTCCACGATTTCCTAGGCGTAGTGCTGGAGTACGAAGCGGTCTGCGAGCATGAAGGTTAGCTTCATGCAGCCTTCTCCTCACAGTTTGGTCACTCACAAGCAACTAGTGCTCTGACTGGAGCCTCTGAACCAACTGCATGGCCGTAACATTTGGTTGTCTTCTCGCGGCAACTTGCAAAAATTGGTCTTGTCGTTGAGTGGTTATGCGCTTCCCGCCTGGGTGTCTTTCAGCCACTTCACCAGTAGCACGATAACGCGACCATAACCTTGATATCACGTTTTGTCTTGTTCCAATCTCCTCAGCAATACTCTGTTGAGTAGCCCCAGCTTGAAGCATGCCTACTGCCCTTAACATTTCCTCTCTCGTTAAATGGCGCCGCTGCATGATGCACACAATAATATTAATTCGAAATTAACCGAAAACTTGTTATAAAACTAAAATTTGACACAAAAAAATAGCCAAAAACTACTGTAGGTAAATGAAACCTTCGGACTTCGCTACCATTATGCCGCGTAAATCTTTTGTTTTTAATTTATTTTTTCAAATTCAAATTTAGAATCGTTCAAAAAGGTTTACAAAATAAGCTTTCTTCAAAAGAATTTAAAACTGGCGGGTATTTTTTGAGTTTAAGAACTTTATACAAAATATCCCTAGACGGTGTTGATGTGTGTATTTATGGGTAGTTTAGTGCCAATAAAATTAGTGTGCGGCGAACAAGTTATCTGGCAAAACGATTCACCAAATTCATCTTACTGGTGTCGTCCAATCTTTTTCGAATTTTTGAAAGAAAATAAAATAACGATATTGCGGGAAAAAAGTGCTATTGAGGAAGAGATTGTAGTGAAAACAGAAGTTGGAGAAATAAAAATTTCACACGCTTTATTAATGACTATGATAGACGGAAAAGCAACATCAATTTTATGTGATACTTCATCTCAGAGATGCGACATTTGTAAACTAAACCACTCCAACAGAGATGAATAATTTGCCCTTAATTGCATCAAAACCGACTGATCCAGATCTCTGTAAATACGGATTGTCATCATTGCATACCTGGATACGAATGATGGAATGAATTCTGCATATAGCTTACAGATTAACGATACAGACATGGACAGTAAAGGGAGACAACAAGTGCATCATGGAAAGAAGAAAGAAAGACATACAAGACGCTTTTAAAAATAGAATGGGACTTCTGATTGATGTTGTTAAACAAGGGCACGGCTCCACGAATGACGGAAATACTGCTAGAAGATTTTTTGCAAATCCAAACATGACTGCTGAGATAACTGGTGTTAGTGAAGAATTAATAAGGCGATTTGCAATCATTTTAGAGGCAATTTCATCAGGTTACCACATTGACACAACGAAATTTCACGAATATGCTCAAGTGACCATGCAACTGTATTTGGAATTATATAGCTGGTATTATATGCCTTCAAGTGTTCATAAAGTTCTTATGCATGGTGCAGCTATTATTGAAAGTTTTGGTCTAATACCAATTGGACAGCTATCTGAAGAAGCTGCTGAAGCTAGAAATAAAGACTTTCGTAGGTACCGCCAACACCATTCCAGGAAATGCAGTAGAAAAACTACAAATGAAGACATTTTAAATAATTTATTGACCAGCTCTGATCCACTCATCTCAGCGAAACGTCACAAACTTCGCATAAAACATAAAACTTTGTCAGTAGAAGCACAAAGTTTATTAGTAATTGAACAAGCGGAAACATTTGATGATGACAAATACGAAAATTTTGCATTCGTTAATGTGGATACCCTTGACAGTGATTAAATTAAAACAGTGCAGTGGCCAGTAGTTATTGTGATTTTTACTTATTTATTTATTTATTTTATTAGTCCTTAGTGGATTAGGCCTAAAGGGGAGACCACTACATTAAAAAACGCGCCTAGTTCTTAACTTCTATGGTGGTGTGGAATAGAGAACAAAATTTGAAATTGCGACCAAATCGCAGAAAATCGCAACCCGAGAATAGGCGCTAAAATAGGACAAATATACATACTATGCATACGTAGAGTCAATTCTTTGAGAAAATTTGAGAATTTCGAGATTTTCACATTTTTTTCTTTTGCTTCATACAAAAATTACTTTGGATATTTATAACTCCGAAAATACTAAGTTATCTGAACGACCCTCATAGAAATAACTACTTCTAATCGATAGATAAATCCAACACAATATTTAAAATTTCAGAAAAATAAACTTTTTTTTAAATGCTAAGTAAGTCCTTTACCGGCCCGTTTCAGCCCACTGTGCGCCGCGCCGCTACATTGCCCGCAACAGTCAAAGGAGGTTTATTAATATTATATTATACCTAAAAATAAACCAGGAAGTATCCGTTTTTTTATTGCTCTTCCCTTTATGAACAGTCTAAGTAGGTGTCGGCTTCATCAAGTTTTTGTACACCCGTAATTTTTAATTAATCTATTACCCGTACGAAGCCGGGGTGGGGTGCTAGTAAGTTATACTACAGTAATAACTGACCCAAATGTAAGTAAAAAGTATTGGATGCCCAATTAGAAAGAGATGCCATCCACTCTGGAAGTTGTCTCGCTCGGAACGCTTTTGGGTTGCACGTCATCATTCCAGTTAATTTATATAAGTTCCTTGGTCCGGGCATGGACTAATGATATTCTAAACACTTAAATATAAACTATTTTAAAGTACAATTGCACTCTAGGCTTGGGTCCAATACGCTTCTCCTCTATGTGGCAGCCATATATTTTTTTATTGAATTATACTCTATGCGAGTACAAAAAAAAATCATATCTCTCAAAGTTTTAGTCATCAGTATACTATCTATACTAATATTATATGTAAATGTGAAAGATTGGATGGATGGATGGATGGATATTTGTTACTCAATCACGCCAGAACGGCTGAACGGATCTGGATGAAATTTGGCACAGAGATAGATTATAGTTTGGAATAGCACATAGGCTACTTTTCATCCCGGCAGGACGATCCCGTGGGTCAATTATCGAACTCCACGCGGGCGAAGCCGCTGGCATAAGCTAGTACTGAGATAAAAATAGGCTTATTCGAAAGGCAATAATATTATCTACCGCCTGCATTACAAAGCAATGTGTTTACAATTCCATAACTTTTGAAAAAAAAAAATTTGAAAGTAAAAAAAAAAACGAAACGAAATAATTGTTAATTACTACAAAAACTCCCCCGACAACTTTTTAATTTTTTACTAGATCGACAGATTTTATAATATAAAATTCACAACTATCGAATACTTTAAGAGTTATTGTTGTTTGAACATAGCGTATGCGAAAGCACAAAAGTCCTTTGTCGGAACCCTAAACAGGAAATCATTAAAAACACATAACATTCATATTGAATTTTATCTAATGTTTTTTCCAATATTAAATGACGATTAAAAGATCTAAAGCAGTTGCTCAATGTGGCCGCCTCTAGATTGTAGACACACTACGGCTCTCTGTGCCACCTGGATTGATGAGCCCCTAATTAAATCCAAATCGGATCTAATTTTTTCGATGGTTGCTGGTGATGGTTTTTGTTTCATATGACCCCACAAAAAATAATTTAAGGGGTCAAATCGGGTGAGCGAGGCGGCCACGTTACTACACCACTACGACCGATCCACGGCGATAGATTATTATTTAAATATTCTTTCACTGCTCGAGAAAAATGCGCGGGTGCACCATCGAGCTGGAACCACATAAGCCGACAGTATGATAGAGGTAGGTCCATGAGGCTGTCCGCAAAGACAGAAGAGGCATGAGAATTCATGTTGAAATGAGCTTGGGCGCACCGCTCTTGGATTTGCGGATCACCAGAGATGGTCGTTTCTGTGGTTTGTAATCCCAGCTCTTGTAAATTTGGCTTCATCAGTTCACAGTATTCTTAGTAAAAAATTACGGTTCTGTCTCAAAGGACATCAACCACTTTGTATGGCGATTGGGCTTGAACATGAACATAAATATATTGCACTATTATTGATTTTATTGAGTGGCTTACAGTAGAAAGAAAACATATATATAAGAAGTTTTGTATCAAATTGGTTACATAATATAAATAAGTCCATGTTCACGCGCAAGTCTTCATGTAAAGCGGTTCATTATGTGGAGAAATGCTAGGGTTAATGTTTGAAGCGGGTACTGAGTCAGAGTCATAATTGCCTTCCGAATAAGCCAATTTTTTCTCAGTATGACTAAAACTTTGAGAGATATGACTTTTTTGTACTCGCATAGCACATATTTCAACAAAAAAAAAAAACAAGCCTAGAGTGTACATATTTGTACTAAATAGTTTATAGTTAAGTATTTAGAGTATCGCTAGTCCAAGTCCGGACACACTGTATATTTCGATTTGTTAAAAATTAAATTTCAAAAACCAATCATCCAGGTTCATTTACATATAGGTAACATGGTCACCTTTAATAGCGAATTCTCCAGGAATATTGAAAAGTCATTTATTTTCAGATACCGAATATAAACAAGGTTGATTTGTACATATGTATTTAGTAGACATTTATACTAAATGTTAGTGTTTCTGGTTTTTGATACCGTTGTGATCTCAGGTAATTGAAGTGGATCAATCCATGCGGACCTAGGTTCAGTAACGTCAGGATTGAGGAGCCAAATAAATTGCGTTTATTTACTAAATTCACTCAGTTTTACTACTTTGTCCATATGCTACAAATTTGAACGCACTTACCTACTCGTGAATGTTTTTGGAGTGGAATATAAATTGACCAATTACTTTCATGGAAATTCACGCTCTTATGTATAGATTGAGGAGCGACATGAAAATTACTGTTTATTTGTGAATATTAACAGTACTGGACTCAGATGTTTATTAGTAGGCACTGTACACAATCACTACTAAATTATACGAAATTTTCAAAATTATTCATTTAATACTTTCCATGTTCCAGGTGGCTCCTCAATTCAGATGTTTAGACTGAGGAGCCAGTTTTACATTGATATCACTTTGGATATATTTTACTACAAATTTCAGAATTTGACCTACAAAATTATTTGCTTACCTTAGAGTGAGTGCGCGTGAGTTTCTTTTTAAAACCTGAAGTGGCTCCTCAGTTCATACGGACATGTTTCTTTGTGTATGGCCGGATGTGATGCGGAATGGAACGCATGTCCATAAAAAAGTTATGAACTTGAAGGACAGAGAGACACAGGATGGGCAAAGAAAAGATAAATGAATAGTGTAAGGCATGTTAAGAAAGAAAAGGGAGTGCTTGATAGCGTGACCTACTCGTACATACACAGGGTAGGGTTTGTAGCGGCGCCCCATTTAGGGGGTTTCTTTCAATGTTACAGCTTTCTGAATGAGATATTATTGAAGCCTTGATGAACACATGGATGTGTTACGGCAAAATTTATTCTTTTTACACACTGTGTCTACGTTTCAAGTCTATACTATCCTGTCGCAGGTCCGTTGGAAGAGATTTCATTGATAATTCGATTTCATTAAGAAAAATGAAATAAGCGGTACCTTTGTGCTTTGGTGTCTGTATGTTGTTTCCTATAAATGTGTTTTGTGTGTAGATTAATAAAAAAAAACTTTTTTGCAAAAAAAAAACCGACTTGCAAAAAAAAAACAACAAATAGTGGAAAATAACATTACTTTCGGTCTTAAGTATTAAGTCGGTGCCAAAAAAGTCAATGAAACAAACTATAGTCACCGACTTCCGAAAGTAATGTTATTTTCAACTTTTTTTGTTTTTTTTTTTGGAAGTCGGTTTTTTTTGCAAAAAAGTTTTTTAGTTGTTTTTTTTTGGAAGTCGGTTTTTTTTGCAAAAAAGTTTTTATTTTACCCTTTTTAGTTATCGCATCACACACAAATCCTTGTCAAGTATCAATTCCGCAATTTCTTTTACTTGGATGACATATTTTTTCCAGCTATTTTAATTTCAAAACCAAACTGCTGAACCGATTACGATGAAATTTCTATGGGACCAATCGGGAAGTAGATCCATTCAGATAAAAGAAGAATTTTTCAAATCGGTTCATAAATGACGAAGATATGAGGTAACAAACACAAAAAAAAACATACAACCGAATTGAGAACCTCCTCCTTTTTTTGAAGTCGGTTAATAAATAGATGCATACCAGCAGTGCATATAAGCGATCAATTATTTTCCAAATAATAGCCGTTGAGTTGTGGATTTGTCTCAGTGTCTGTTGTCGTCTGTGTGATTTGTATTAGTATTAGGTTATTCGAAATCAATAAAATATGTCGAGTTACATTTTAATCTACATTTAATTTGGAACCCGTCGTCGTCACATCAGGTGGCCGCAGCATAAGCCGTCACCTCCTTTTGCGAAGCAGTCATGCTAGCAAAGGAGGAGGCGGAACGTGAGAGAGAGCGTTCCTCCTCACGTCCCAGCCGCCGCGGGAGACGCGCCGGGCGTCGGGGGCCACGTGGTGGCCCCCGGCCACCGTAGACGCGGGCCTGTGGACGGTGAGCTAAGGGCTAGCTCGCCGTCCCTCCGTCTTAGGACGACAGGCCGTGTCGACGGCGCGTTCGTGTTCCACGCGCGCCTCAAAGAGATGTCAGCATAGGGAAGGGGCCCGCAAGGGCCGATGCCTGCCGGGTGCTGCGGGTTGTTCGAAAGAGATACCGCGGCCCCGGAACACAAAGGGCGATGAAGGAACATGGGTGGGTTTTAGTCAGTAAGAGTCTGACACACCCTCCCGCTCAGCCCAGAGCGGGAGAAGTCATTTGATGATTTCCCATCCGGAAAAAAAAAAAAAAAAAAAAAAGGTGGCCGCAGCATAGCGTGCCTACCTACACCTACTCATTAATTTCTTAAAATATTTCTTTAATTAATCAGAACAAAAAAATGGCTTTTTAATTTGTTACAGGTCCTTAACGATACTTCTGGTTGTTCTTATGTTACGATTAGATTGACTACATGGTCAGACTAAATTAGCACGGGGAGGGCCGTCCACAGTCGCTCGCTTTTCACGTTTTTTTTACTCTTCCTTTCTGTATACGTCAGTTTCCTTATTTCTTTTATAATCACTATTATTTCGCGGACAATAGTGTGGGTTATGAGTTTTATTTTATACCTAAACGAATTAATAATGTTATTATTAATCTTTTATGCACATTTTAAAATATTTCTTATAAAATAACATTAAAAAACATAAAAGTTAAGGGTCCGCCGGTTTCGGGAGCAAGGCTTCCGGTGGTTAGGGCTCCAGAGACAGTAACCTCCTCACAATGCGGGCCGTATCGAGGAGTACTGCCTTCTGAATCAGGCCCCTGGTCCAACCGCCAAGCGAGAACCTCGACAGATGTTGGTCGAGGCTTTTGGCCATCAGGCCATTGGCCGTAACAATGATAGCCGAGTTCACATTCCACATTTCGACAACCTCGTGTGCCAAGTCGAGATATTTTATTTGTTTCTTTTTCCTATTTTCCACGAGGTTCTCGTCATGCGGGATGGTAACATCGACTATCATTACGCGGCGCGCTGATCGGTCTATCGCCATAATATCAGGCTTATTGGTGACAATAGTCTTGTCAGTAACGATAGGCCGATCCCAGTGCAGGCACATGGTCTTTTTCGTGAACTGGGTCGGGCACAATACATAATTATGTACTTGTAGTACGGTACTTCAGATTCCACAAGATTATATTTCAAGGCAAGTTGCTGGTGAATAATCCTGGCCACTTGGTTGTGTATGTGCAAGAACCGCCATTAGCCAGACGAGAACAACCAGAAATAATGTGTCTGATAGACTCACCCGGACGGTGGCATGCCCGACACATGTCAACCGTCCCTCTCTCATAATATGTTTCCGGTCGTCAACATAATTTCGTCTAAATCGCACAGACAAAACCTCCAATGAGGTCGCCGAAACGTAGCCAGGATACGGACGCGACTTCAGCCTGAGTCCACTTGAATATGCCGAAAGAGTACATTAAAACCGGCATGACCCACCTTGTTCCCGCCTCAAAGAAGGCTATATTAAACAGCCTTCTTCAGGCGACAGAAGAAGCGCTCCCTCAACGATTGCTTCATGTCAGTGACGTTAATGCCCAACGCTTCCGACAAACCCAAATCTTAAGTGTATGGAATCCGAGAGCTAAACTCCCTGCGATTTCATAATCTCCCCTCGCTTTACATACATGACTGCACATTTGTCCACACCCAAATTCCATCCTGATGCGATACTAAAAGTTTCAGTAGCTCCATCAGTCACAATTCGTTGAGGGCAAAGAGTTTCAGATCATCCATCTGTAGGTGAGATATGACCTGACCCCCTCTCCTCAACCGGTAGCCTAGACCTGAATCCTCCAGCAATGTGCCTAGAGGATGAAGGGCTAGACAGAACTAAAGAGGACTCGGGCTGTCGCCCTCGAATATTCCCACTAAGGACAGTGTTCACGGCCACGAAACGCATCGCGCTGATGCAGGAAGACCGCGAGTGTATGATGTTAAGTAAATGTGCTACAAAAAGCGTCTGTGCTAACCTTGTGCGACGGTGCGAGACCTGTATCACTATTGGAGGCAGAAACATGGAACTGAATCTCCGTCACAGTCGTCGCATTGGCTTCCTCTTCGATCCAAACTCGAACGACATATCAAAAAATTATTTTCAAAGCCAATGAAAGACGTCGTCGGTTGATGATGATTTTATGACGTCACTATCCCGCCGCCGGCCTCGCCCCTGTATTGCCATGTAAGTCTCCTCGTTTTATATATTTTTAGGGTTCCGTACCTCAAAAGGAAAAAACGGAACCCTTATAAGATCACTTTGTTGTCCGTCCGTCCGTCCGTCTGTCAAGACCGTTTTTCTCAGGAACGCGTGGAGGTATCAAACTGAAATTTCTATATGATACTTAGTTCTACTGTCCCTGGAAGCTGTAGAAAAATCAACCTTCTAAGTCAACGCAATCAAAAGATACAGCCACTTAGGCCGCAAATTTCCGCAAATTTTCGAAACTCGCACGGGAATTAAAACCTACAGGGTACTTCCCGTGAACTTAGAATCTTGAAATTTTGTACGAAGTCACGTCTTATAGTACAGATATAGGAAAAATTACGAAAACCGTAAATTTTTAGTTTCGTCATATAAAAAAAAGTTATATACCCACAGGTTTGTACGGAACCCTCGGTGCGCGAGTCCAACTCGCACTTGACCGGTTTTTTTTTACTTGTTAACAAAAACGATTACATAAATAGAATCTAATATCGATACCTAATAATCACGTCGGACAAGTTTTTTTTTTTAATATATTGTATGTATATTATACAGCTCTATTTCATGGTATGCTATTTTTTCTGTCTTCCGTAGTCAGTTCTTGTTGGTCTTAAGCAAATGTTGATTTTTTCGTCTAGTAATACTTTTTGTGTTTGTGTTTGAGTGTCTTCGATATTCCTCCAACATAGTTGGGAAACAGCAAGGCAGACGACGGGGATGAGTCGACGAGTTAACTGTGCTGCTTGTACCTGTGTATAAAGGAGCGGCTCTCGAGGTAGCTCATGCCGGATGCGATCTGCGTGGCCATGTACATGAGCACCACGGCGCCGGGCACGGCGTCGCGGCTGCCGGCGCGCAGGTAGTCCAGCAGGTTGCCGCGCGACATGAACTCTGTGAGGATGTAGAAGGGCGGCTCGCGCGTGCACACACCCAGCAGCTGCACCAGGTTGGGGTGGCGCATCTCCTTCATGATGGCGGCCTCTTCCAAGAAGTCCTTCAGCGCCATCGTGTCGTCCTTGAGCGTCTTCACCGCCACCTGCCCGCACACATCAAACCAAGAACTCTAAAACACGATTTCCATTGATTAAGTGTTTAGCGAAGTAGATTAAGAGCGTTTACGCCGTCCATGCGCTGTTTGACTCCAAAACAGTACTATTCAAACCCTTTAATACCATCAACCCTTTATTTTACAAAAATGATAATTACTAATAACTTTAGGAAATTTCGTTGTCTCAATAGTTGGAGAGAAAAATATTTCAATTAATAGAGTATTGGTAAATTCTATCAAGATAACTCAACAGAGGTTTTCTTAATTTCCCTTTCAGCGTCAGTTTCGACGCTCTAATTATAGGAAACCACTGGCAAACCTAATTAGTTTTTTTTTTTACCTATTGCTAAGATCCTAAGGAATATAGTTGGAGAAGAAAATTTTTTGATTTAGGTTTCTTTATATAAGAAATTAAAGTTCAAACAATGTGAAATATTAAGGAATTAAAATGATTTTTTCACCGATATATCTTACTTGATTTAATATAATAATAGCATAATATAATAGAAGAACATATGCTTTAAAACATCCAATTTCAAATTTCAAATAATTTACAGTGATTATTTTTCTATAAATATTTGAAAACTACTATAAATCACTGCGCGCGAGCAATTTCAAATCAGTCCGCCGCGAGGCTTTCTAGAGAGAGGACATGTCGCTCGGCGCTCTGCCTGACCCGAGTTGACCTTAGTCGTACTTGGAAGGATAGCGGACGTTTATAGTGCGATTAAAAAATCTTGGTACTTTGATGATTAAATTTTTTTATTATTATTTTTGATGACTGACAATATTTTTAGTGACAACCAATATCTACCCTATTTTTTTACCTACGAATTTTATTTATTAAAACTTTTACTTATTTTTTTGTAAATAAGAACATAAATTGTTTTTAAAGTTAACGCCAACCAATTGTATTTCCCTCATAAGAGGTGTCACTAAGAGGAACATCGCGTCAGGTTAAAATATAATATAAAATAAACGTAAGTTAATCCGTATAAAGTGATTTATTTGAATAGAATAAGAAATATTTATTACACAGTCACAAATCAATAATAATTAACGAAGTTCGGTTTCTTTCTAAAGTTTAGATCAACAAATTCATGTTTGAATAACTAAAAAACGACTTTAATATTAATCATAATTATAGCTATACTTGCAATATATTATTGAATACTTATTTTATGCACTCGTACTTTAGTAATCCGTGTACGTTCAAATTCAAATTCAAATTAAATTTTACTACAACAATTGCACTCGAACGGATCATAGTGGGTTAGTTTGACTATAGCGCAAGAGAACGCGCCAGCGCTATGCACACAGGCACGCGCGCTTTTGTGTGCGTAAAAAATGCATTGAATTACCTAAACTTGACTTCGCGCGATAGACGTAAACGCTCTTAATACAGTGAGAAAGGACAGTGGTGTAAACCTATCGGACAGTAGCGAGTAAACAGTCACTGCCTAGGTGCTCGCCACTATACCTGTAGTCACTACTCGCCCGCATCCTTGACCATTGTAACTCGGGCTTGACAACACAAGCTTATATTTATTAGATAGCGAAACTACGTAATCGTGTTGGGTATTAGAGAGAATTCCCATGTACCACATCCACCCCACATGGCAGCGACAATAACTGGTGAAGCAGCGGGTTAGGGTCTTTCCCTGTCCTCCGATTGGAACTCCTATTGGTAGGAGGAGCGGGAATATTTTTTCCCATGCCTCCGATTGAATGGGTTTTGTTTTTATCACTTACTTTACTTAACCAAAAGTACAGTCAAGGCCATTATACTGTATTTTTGACCGATTATCCGCGTCCATTTTAACGATGTCGACTGTACAGTCAATAAAATACAAAATTAAAACGATTTTTTTTACTCTTTCTCAATAATGTCCTATGCTAATTTCACCAGTGCTAAGCATCATTTGACAATTTATTAAAAATTCATCTCGCATTATGTGCTCTTTTGTCTGCATTTTTACTTCTAATCCTCTCATTATGGGTGTTTGAAACAAAGCGTCGTCTTCTAATATTTGCAACAAGTTAAGAAGACATGGTGCCATGGACATTATTGAGAAAGAGTAAAAAAAAAATCGTTTTAATTTTGTATTTTATTGATTGTACAGTCGACATCGTTAATATGGACGCGGATAATCGGTCAAAAATACAGTATAATGGCCTTGACTGTACTTTTGGTTAAGTAAAGTAAGTGATAAAAACAAAACCCATTCAATCGGAGGCATGGGAAAAAATATTCCCGCTCCTCCTACCAATAGGAGTTCCGATCGGAGGACAGGGAAAGACCCAGCGGTTAAGTGTAGTGTCGGTGCAACTTCTTGCAGTTGCGTTGTGGTTACTACAAAATGTCGACGTGGTTGCGTCGTCGCTCATAGTTGCGATATGGTTACGTTGTGGCTAGTGTTTGCAGACAGACAGGTCGACTACGGCTTTCTTTTTCAGATGCTTTCGCGTTATGTTATATTTGCGATGTGGCCGCCGCGGTGTCGCTGCTAGTAGTAGTCGGTATCGCCCACACAGTTGATTTGGCGGAAAAATATGGTCCGTGTTAATTAAACTATTTATTTTCATACAAATTAGTGCCTGCCCACGTGTTTATGTTGGGCCGTATTTCTGGTACGTGGGAAACGAGCTTAAATGTTTTGGAGTCAATGACAGCACGTAGTTCAGTTATTTGAAAATATATTAGGTAGTTTTAATAATGACTATATTATATAATACTGATATTAGGAGTAAACAATAGTACAGTGGAGAAGGGTGGGAGGCATACTGACAGTGATGTTGCCGCGCTTCCAGGCGGCCTCGTATACGTCGCCGTACTGGCCGCCGCCCAGCTTGTGCTTCATGACGATGTCGGTGCGGTCGATCTCCCAGTGGTCGGGTGGCGCCAGCGGGAACACCGTGGGCTTGTTGCGCTTGGGCGCGGGGTACAGCAGCTGCGTGATGAGCCCGTCGCCCACCAGCGAGTGGTGGTGCACCAGCTCCGCCAGCGTGCCGAACTTGGACTCGGACGTGACGTACACCTTGCCGTCCGAGTCCTCGTTGATACGGTAGTGATACACGCGGCCCTCGTACCGCAGCGAGATGCTGCGCTGGCCCGGGCTTGACTCCGACTCGCGCACCTGCAACACCACGCGCTCTCCTTACTATCAAGCTAAACTATCACCGAACCCAGCCTGTACTGGACTATACCTGTTAGGCACCGGCTCATTTTATGTCGTAAGAAAACTTACAGCTACGTTACAGATAGTTGATAGTCAGTGAAAGACGGCCATTTAAAAGATTACACTAACAAAACAAGGGAAGCAAAAACCAGACAGGCAAGAGAAAGTAAGAAGTAAGAACAGCCGGTTGAACCGTTAGCCAAATTGAACAAGGATGTGAAACGTTCTGCAACGGCTGTAATAGTTAGGTAAATAAGTTTTGGATGTAAATTGAATGTGCCTTAAGAATTTCTTTTGAATACTTTCGATGCGATTAACGTACAGCTTGGCAAAAAAGAGTGACGCGGTGACAGTTGGAACTAAAAGTCGATGATTGTGGCAAGATCGCTTTACTTGTCAACTGCTAGTACATTCTGTGTCAACAGTGCGCATATCCTAGTCGCTTTTCATAGATTTCTAAAAAATTTCAACTTTCGTTGCAAAACATTTAAAATGAATAAAACTATTCGTAGTAGCGGCAGAGCAGTGGTTTACCGCGTCTTTTCGCGGTGTTTGGCCGAATCTCAAGCGGGAAGTTTTGTCCGATATCGAGAATGTTTATCAAAGAACTGCAGATATGACAGGTATGTACACTGCAGGCCAAAAGTTTAAGACCGCACTTAAACAGTATAATTATCTATCAATTGTAATAAAGTCCCATAAGATAAATAAAAGAAATGCACACCTGCATATTCTATTGTTAATGTAGAATATTTAAAGAAGTCATTCTTTTGTTAACTTTCAAGTTATTGGACAATAAACATCTATTGTTTTCAATCACCGACAAACGCTGCGCTGGAGCCAGGTGGTAGAGTCCTAATAATATGTTTATTGTGTGCTCATTACTTATTACTTTGCTTTTGTTTGGCATTGGTCAATATTAAGGATTATTTAGCTTCTGAAAACACGTTGTTTCAATTTATTCTTACCTGAGTTTACTTGGGTTGTTCACAAACAATCTCAGTTAGTCTAAACTTGTGGTTTCTACAGTGAAGACGTCTTAAAATGGGAAAAGCACGCGAAATTAGCAATGAAGTGCGTTCTGCCATCGTTGTTTTGCATAATGAAGGCAACTCCGAACGTGAGATTGCTTCACAACTGAAGTTAACGAAGACTTGTGTTCATAGCACAATAACTCGATACAGGGAGACAGGCAGTTTTCAAGATAGTCCACGCTCGGGAAGGCCGAGATCTACCAGGTCTAGTGAAGATAATTTCATTGTTGTTAACAAAACCCGAGTTAAACCTTTATCATTGACTACAGTAAAACGGCGACTGAGAGATGCAAAGTTGTATGGTCGCGTCGCCGTCCGAAAACCTCTTCTAAGGCCACAAAACAAGAAAAAGCGGATGCAGTGGGCTCTTGCCCATCGAGATTGGACTGAAGAAGATTTTAAAAAAGTTCTTTGGACCGATGAATCCAAGTTTGAACTATTCGGTTCAAAACGAAGAATTTACGTGAGACGCAATGCTCGAGAAAAGATGGTGCCGGACTGTGTAGTCCCAACAGTCAAGCATGGCGGTGGCTCAATTATGGTCTGGGGTTGCTTCTCTAGCCAAGGAACTGGCGATTTGGTCAAAATTGAAGGAATTGTGAAAAAGGAACAGTACAAAAACATTTTAGAACAAAATGCCGTTCCTTCCGGGTTGCGATTAATTGGAGACGCATTCATATTCCTACAAGATAATGATCCAAAGCATAGCTCCAAATTATGCAGAGGATATTTAGAAGAGAAAGAGGCGCAAGGGGTGTTAAAAAACATGGTTTGGCCTCCTCAGAGCCCGGATCTCAATCCAATTGAACTTTTGTGGGAAGAGCTTGACAGGAACGTCCGTAATCGTGGCCCATCCTCGCAAGAAGAAATGTGGAATGCTTTATGCGAAAGTTGGAGCAATATATCACAAGACACCATCAACAAATTGATTGCTCGTATGCCGAGACTTGTGAAAAAAGTCATACAATGTAAAGGAGGATTTTTTGATGAAACATCAGTTTAGTTAACTATAGCCTTTTTTCGCGTGGACTGTTAATATTTCCTTATTTTTTTAAATTACAATTTGTCAATAAACACTAATTAGTGACTAATTGATTAGATAGTTAAACTGGTTAATTAAACATTTTATTGGTGTTTTACTTTATTTTCCTACTTCAATTAAGTTGGTCTTAAACTTTTGGCCTGCAGTGTATGTACCTTAAATAAGTCATTGTAATTAAAATACGTAAATTTAATTACAATAATAATAATAAATGTTTATAATTTTATAATAATAATAAATGTTTTCAATGCGTAGTTTTGTTGATATCCAGATTTAAGTAACTTTTGGTCTTGTTTACAGAAATTGAAAATTGCGGTTATGTTTTTAGTTTGACAAGTCTCGTATAGGCTAACCTCCATGATTGATACTTGAAGATAATGAACATTTAATTTACATTCGGCATTCACCGTTGTCAGATATTGCTGTTTTGGTCCAAATTGTATGTATTTTCTTCGTTCTTCTCCTCTTTGGAAGGAGACATAACTTTTGGACAAAACTGACCAAATTATTCGCGAAACATTAACATCTTTTCTTATTGTGGCCCTGGACGACCGAGCGTGGTTGCAAGCCACCCTGCAAATTCGTTTTGTTGGCCTCGGCGTCCACAAAATTTCTAGTGCAAGCTTACCAGCGTTCCTGTCCTCTATCCACAGCACTGAAAAGACTCGGAAGTGCCGAGCTTACCGACGCAGAGGACGCCTGGAAAGTGGCTTGGCCGGATTCGGATCGGCCCGAGAACCCATTTTCCCAGAGACAGTGGGATGAGCCGCTCTGCAGGTTGGTACGGAAAACCTTATTAATACGTTTACCAATACTGCTGAGCGTGCCCACCTACTGGCTGTGGGTGAGTGGGAGTCGGGCCTCTGGCTTCAGGCACTACCGTCACCTAACGTAGTGCAGTGTTTCCCTGCATGAAGCTTCAATGATAGGAACTTTTTAGTTCTTTGATGGCTTGCAATGATGATGAGTGAATACTAGAATTTCCATGGTGAAATAAATATCTTCTATTCAATATGAATAAGATATTACTTAACACTGAGATAGATTTTCCAGCAAATACCGTGGTGATTATTATACGAAGTTTCATATTTATTTGGATGGCCATACAATAATGGTCTAATCAGTTTCCGGTGAGGAATATTTCGTGGAAGATTAAGTCAGACAGAGCCAACCTTTTTTCGGCTCCAACTTTGCTTTTAAACTGATTGCTCTCAGTACTACTTACATTATATATAGAACATCCACGTCATACATCTAAAGAGCGTTCTGTTGACAGCGATGTGGGCGAATTTTTTGACGTCCCGTAATTATCCATATTTTTATTCTTATTTTAGATCTAATATTAGTTTGTAAATAATTTACATATGTAAATGAATAAAAAAAGTCAACAACGACGAATTAAAAGCGATAGTGGAAGCTGACGATACTCAATCTACGGCTGAGTTAGCAGAAGCTTTCAACGTTAGCATCAAAACAATATTGGTCCATTTGCGTCAAATTTACAAGGTAAACAATAGGTGCCGCACGAACTAGGCGATTGCCAGCGCGACGTACGCGTTGAGCTTAGATTATATACATGTCTAGATAGAGAGTTCGAGCGTCAAAACGTCAAAAAAACTATCAGGCAACTGTGGGATCATAGGCTCGTTCCGCCCGCACAGTGACGTCACTGTCATTTTATGGTAAACACGCGTTCAGTGACATATGAAAATGATGAATTGCGCTATAAAAGTGTGCAGAAATTACAAAGGACGATTGAAAACAACTAAAAAAGTTACCTATCATCGGTAGGTAAACTTTAAATGACTAAATTGTAAAGGAGCAATTAAATTAAAATAGTATAATTTTATCCAAAGATGTAATGCCATTTGACAGCCATGTTTACAGGGTTGCCTGTTAATTGAATGTAAAATTTCCCATTTGAGCGTTAGCTTATTTAAAAATTATGTCCTCTAATTCTAATTTTTGCCATTTGGCAACGGAACCCTAAAAAGTATTTAAGAAACTTCGATGTCATTTTTAAGAGCTAACGATACACACACCACCCCACACAGTTATAACCCGCAGTTACATATATGTATAAGTACGTATAGACCAGGGTCAATAATATTTAAAGCATGAAAAGTTCTTAGCAGTATGAGAGTGGTCGAAATAGGTAGTTAATGGTGTAAGTAATGAAGGGAAAATCGACCCGACTCAGTGAAACTTCCGGAAGGGGGTAAGAGGGGTAGTATTTACGTTTTGAGGTGTGAATATTCGTTTTTGTGGAGTGTGGCTAAACTATTCATTCTATTGAAAAAAGTTTTAATGTAAAAGTTGTAGATAATAAAAAAATGAAAAACTTTATCACTAGGCATTATTCACCATAATTTCAAAATTATTGAGAAAAACGCAAAAATCCGATAAAAACGTTGTTTTGGTTTTGAATTTATATCTCCCGCATTTTTTTTTATCTTGCCATGAAACTCGGTGAAGACGTGTAAAACGTGTAAGACAAGCCTTGATATTTTCATGTTGATGTTTTATAAAGAAAATTGAAAACAAGACCCACTTTTCAATCGAAAAATTTGGTTAGCAAACTTTCAATTTTTAATTTTACCAGTGCTCTTCGCCGAAATATCAACTTTAAAACAGAATTAAAATATAATATTGTTTAAGTAGAAAATATAGTTAAAAAAGCGGTAAACCTAAAAAAAACTTTTTAAAATCGATATATACTACTCAAAACAGAATAAGGGCCACGAGGTATTTTGTCTGTACCATGAAAATAATAAAACCAATATATATTTTTTTGTCTCCATAACGAAAACTAATGTTGTTTTTACCATGTAGACCAATACATTTATTCAAATAATAATGATTAAAAAGTTTATTTGCTTTTGAAAGAAAAAACACATTTTAGGTTAAAAATAAAAACAATGTAAAGTTACTGAAAACAAAAGAAAATACTCCATGCTCATCTTTTAGTAACGGGTATGCCCCCCTCGTTTAGCTACGCACTCCTGAAGCCTGTCTCAATCAAATGCCTGACATTTTCCATTGGAATCTCTTCCCAGGCCCTTTTAACAGCGTTGATGAGTTGTAATAATGAGTTGTAATAAATAGCGAGCTCAGTTTTGCCGTGTAAGCTTATCCCGCCCCAAATCATTACATTTGGACCACCAAAACGATCGACTTCATGGATGCAGGCTTCTGAAAATCTCTCGCCGCGACTTCTCCATACTGTAATACGCCGATCGTCGTTAAAAAATTTAACTTTGCATTCGTCTGTGAAGAGCACCATGCCCCATTGGTTTATGTCCCAGTCCAAATGTTGACGGGAAAATCTTAAACGATTTGCACGATGATTTCTGGTTAATGGAACACGGACAACTCGCCTTCTTGATGCCTGCTGGTCTTCATGCAATCGATTACGAATAGTTTGGTCACTGACACGAGTACCCGTTGTCAGCCGTAAACGATTTTGCAGCTTGCGGGCCGTCGTTGTGCGATCTCGGCGCGCACTTAATCGAATGTAACGATCCTCTTGAGCTGTTGTAATGCGAACCAGGTCTTCTTCTAACACTACCGGTCTCATGGAAACGATTCCATAGATTTTGAATAGCTCTTCGAGAAAATCCCAATTGCAAACCCACAGATCGCTGCGAATGACCTTCTTCTATCATTGTAACGGCTCTGGTTGCTGTCAGCGAGTCCATATGACGCCTGCGTGCTTGTGGCATATTGCAAAAGACGTTTCTGACTCGAGATATCAATGAACTCTGATAATTTCTAATAAACCAAGAAGCTAAGGAAAGCAAAACGTCAAAGAAAATGGAATCAAAATCTTCAAAAAGAATTTTAAATCAAATATTATTTAAAATTGTTGCCAGCATTAGATGAATACTACAACATTAAAAAGTTTAGGTATCAAAGAGTTTGTATACTCAATATTTTACTACTTTCAATATGTAAATGTTTACTAAATTACACCAAAATGTAAAAATACCTCGTGGCCCTTATTCTGTTTTGAGTAGTATATTTTTTGTTGTCAAATCATAAATTTCTTATTTTTTTATTGTAAATAAAAGTTTATTTTTATGAGAAATAGTAATTGTCGTATAATACAACGTTAACATGTACTCGACTAGTGACGGCTTTCAAACTCCCGAGAAATAAATTAAACTAAAACGCGGATATTGAACAATTTGCGCCTAGGAGGTGCGTACTTTTCATCGTGAAAAGGGTACTATTTAACGTTGGCTTTTTTAAACGTTTTTTTTTAGTTAGCCCGTATTGTGCCACTCCTGAGCAAAGGTTTCCCCCATTCCTTTCATTCCTCACGATGGTGTGCTTCTTCTCGCCAATTCGCGAGGAAGCCATCCAAGGCGTCTCGCAATCTTCTCCTTGGTCTGCCGCGGTCTTTTTTTTAATAACGTTTAAATGACACTTACTACTGGTAAAATTCAAAAATCGAATGATCGCAAAATTCAAATTTATTACATAAAATATTGAAAAATGAATATTTTCTTCTGAAAATATAAAGTCTCGGAGTAAAATGGTTGTGACATACGGACGGACAGACAGATAGAAAGACGGATAGACTGAATCCTAAAAAAACAATTGTATGTAAGTAATCAAATAAATCATGTATGTATGATGTTTATGTAAATTTCACTAAAAAACTAAACCCCCGAAATATTAACATGAATTCCGTAAAACGAAGTTGACTGTACCTTCTGTTACAACTTTATACTGTGACTTAAAATTTTTGCACAGCGGAGTCAGCGAGTTCATTTGAAATGCACGTTCGCACGACTAGCTACGCATGGAGGTAAGTAAGGCAAAATGCCTCTGCGCTCAAATATCGTGGCCTTAATCGCGGAAGATATACCGTGAGTGATTGTGAATAATTTTCTAGTATTTTTGCCATTACAGGCAACACTGAGATCGGTCAATATTTTCCTGGATCTGTGGTAGGGCCTGATTTATATATTGCCGTTACTTTTGCTATTTTTAGTGTTTCAGGAAAGTTCCCGTCATCCAGTGGTTTATTCGACACTTGCTCAGATCGTTTGCGATTAAACTTTTAACGGTTTTAATTACTTTAGTTTTTATTCCGTCTAGGCCCGTGCTGCAATTTTCATCGAAGTTAGATATAATGGTTGTTATTTCATTAGCAGAACATGGACTGAAACTGGAGATATTGTCAGCGTTTTGAGTAATAGAATTTGGTAAAGCACGGTCATAATCGTTATGAAATGAATGAGGTATTTCGTTCGCTAAGAGTGGTCTCATTAACCAAATATCATTTGGGTCTACAGACCCAAACCAATTTTTTGGGTCTACAGACCCAATACGATGTTATTGAAGTTTACTACTAATTTTGAAGGAACACAACTCTATTTTATTTCTTGATTTTCAGTGGCACAAACAAAAATGAAGACTATCACTCGGAAATGAATAAAACTAACGTCACAAAATGGGTCACTGAAAAGTTAATCTCCAACCTAAGAGAACCTTCCATTATTCTAATGGATAATGCTGCTCACCATTCGGTGGTCTTGAACAAAGCACGTTGCTGAGATAAAGATATGGTTACTGCAAAATAATATACCTTTTGAAGAGTCTCTCCGCAAGCCTCAATTATTAATGCTAGTGAAGCGGCATAAACCAGAGCCCATTTAAGAAATTGACCATATTTTAGGAGATCATGGTCACACTGTGGTACGCCTTCCACCTTATCACTGTGACCTGAATCCTATTGAATCAATACGGGGAATTGCACAGCATAAAATTGCTTCAGTCAATGTTGGGTCCATTGATACAAAGATATGTAGCCTAGTTTATATATGCATATTTAATGTTGCTATGTAAGAACCATTGTTAATGATCATTTCTTTTATTAAAGGTGGCTACTGAACAAGCATTTTCAAACATTACTGCCGAAGACTGGAAGAATTCATGCAAGAGGTGTGACTATGTATGAAAAAATAGAACGATTGGTAATAAATCTCAGAGATGACAGTAGCAGTGATTTATCAAAATTAGAATATGCTAGTGATTCTGAAGTTGCAGGAAGCTCTAGCCAAAATGTGAGCTTTTCTGGGATTGAATATTTAGATGAAAGTGTTTTCGATTCGTCTGATTGAATTTTTTGTATTAAAATATAACTTCAACAAAACGTGTTCTTTCATTATCCCTGTAACCAAACTATTTTCGTCAATTCCTAACAATCCCACTGTTAGACTGCCCTCGGGGGCATGATTATCTGTCTGTGGGTACCTACTGTTCCGCTTTCGTACAAGGCTTCAGCGCCCACTATTAACATTGTTAACACTGGACATTGAAGCCTTCCATGGTGTTTGCGTAGCGTCCGAGGGTCTGAACCATTCTCTTATATCCTCAAAAATAACAAGTATCAAAAACTGTTGAGTCGTAGTATTCCGGGTTGCCACAGGTGCGATACTGGCGACCTCATTTATTCCACACTCTTTTTTGCCACGCTGTTAGTATGGTTATGGCCAAGTTCACTGGTTCTCTATTTAATAAAAACACCCCACCGCATTCTTGCAACGGAGCGAGATCTGCGGCGGTACCAAACACAGTCATTTAAGAGGAAACAGGGACTGCGAGGAATTTGAAGAAACGATTGTCGTCGCTCACCACCGCGGCTTCGGCTTGCTGGCCGGCCAGCCGCGGTGGCGAGTGTTAAAACCATCTGCTCCGCGCCTACGCGATTTCGCGCCAACACTCTAGGGGTAGGGCAGACAAGACTACGTGCAGTTGGTTTTGCAGTGATTCGTTTCCCGACACGCCGCTCCCGCAGCACGCTCGCTTCACTCGTTCGTCTTCGCGCGTTAATGGTCACTGTTCTAACCAAACCTAACCCAAATGATTCACCAACATAGAGGGGACCTGGCGCTCCGCTCCGCTTCTGCCTTAACCTTCTAACCTAATATAACCCATTCGAGTAGGATTGCTTTGAATCGGGGTGTTAACCGTAAAGATATATCAATATTATATTATATTTTAAACGATAGGCCGAATGATTTTGGATTAAATAAACGTTATATAACGTTATACGAAATAAGTTATAGAGTATTTAAATGTTATATCTGAAGAAATTATATCAACAGTTGGTGTAACTCATGTTTATTACTTATATCTTGTGAACGTTATTGAAATGAAAATATACCAAATAACTTTATATGATATGATATGAGACGCACCCGTTTCAGATGACTAAGTATGACTATGGATTTGAAATGTATAAAATACAATAAAACTTCAGTGTGTCCCGCTGAGGCACAAGGACGAAAATATCATCACAATTATAGTTATTTAACACATTTTTGCGAAGGCGCAATGCCGCGCGCCGTGCGCCATGGCCAGTGCCTGAAGCTACGGAAGTGAGTCCGGACGAAAGTAAAACCATAGTACCACGTGGATTTTATTTTGACTCTACTCTATTTTATTTTGTTTACATTTAATTTGATTGGATCTTATTATGCCTTGAATTTCTATCAATTTATGTGTAGCAATAGGTGTTATTTACCTGAAATAAATGAATTTATTTTTATTATTAGAATGCAGTGCAAAAATACCCTATGCAGTCGTGCACAATGCAAAGTGTACATGTATTCAGAGTATGTGCGTACTGACCAGGAAGCTGCCGTTGATGCCCGAGGATAGTAGGTACTCGGCGGCGTTGCGCGAGATGGGCCCGTGGTACCACGAGTGCTTCTCAAGCGAGTTGACGGGCGTCACGTAGTTGCTGGGCACCCAACCCACGCCGCCGGCCAGTGTGTGCGCCTCGCACCACTCGCCGCTCTTGTTGTAGCTCTTGATGCGCACCTGCTCGCCTGCGCATACAACCACCACTCAAACTACTTACTAGCTAACACTACTTACATACTCACTGACATATATAACGTTTTGTAGCACTCGAGGTGCCGTTAATCTGCCCAAGTCATTTTCTACCGGCTGAAAATCATTCCAAATAATGTTAGGGGTTAAAGTATGAAATTGCCGATTTATACTGCAAAATTAAAACTTGTTTTTTTCCAAGATGTAATTTTTTTTATCAAAATTTTGACCCTCATTATCTGTACATTGCTGCCATCTAATCGGAAGTTTATTCAGCAAGGTCTGGCGAGTACGGAGGATGACGTATGGTTTCTAACTGCAGCTCCTGTAGAGTTACAACGCAACGGTGTCCCGTGCAGTGTGAGGTCTTACGTTATCATGGAGCAATAATGGTGAAGATCGATTCACGAGTCGGGGCTGTTTCATTGCCAGTTTCGACATCATTGTTCGAAGTTCGGCACAGTAAACATCTGCTGATATTGCTTGACCAGTCCTGAGAAAGCTATAGTGAAGAACACCATGAAGAGACCACCAAACAGTTACCATTACCTTTTCATTAGAAAGCGTTGCTTTAGGGCACTATTGCGGCGATGGGGTCCTGGGGTCAACCATTGCATTTTTCGCTGATGATTGTGATAATTTTGATTATTCGATTGATTTGTCATATTGCCGTGAAAAGATGTTATACCATACTCTTTAAAAGAGTTATTGTAGTCATCGGTCATACTGCGCGGTGGCGTACAACCGCACATTCCGTTTTTGTTTTTAGAGGCGGTCGTTCTGACCCGATGGCCGCTTTGAAACGTCTCAAGCGCCGCGCCGGTCACATGAGCCCCATTGCAAGAAACGTGCTAACAAAATACTGCCTCGTTGCTCTACCGGCCGCAAGCGATATTGCTGACTACAAGGCTCTGGATTCGATTCCCGAGATGATCAAAGTGTTTGTCCAAGTAAGACTTAGGCAAACACAAACAAATACCTGGCGGTTTTGTGCCCGGCTAATGGCAATGGCTTCCTCTTTCTTACATGGAACTTAAACATAACTGGCGAAATATGGGCCAACTATAAGGGAAGCGTACTTTCCCTGCCTAACCCTCTGGAAATTATAGGCGTGATATTATGTAACAAGAAAATCGGCCGTCATGTTCCTGGATAGAAAAATCATCGGTTTGTTTGTTAAAGAGACTTAATACCCTAAGATTTCCTAATCATGTAGCATGTTTAGGACGCTAGCGGACAGTGTTTCCCCCGTTAGATATGCAGCTGACTTTGATGTTACTAAAAAGGTATGGTAATTCACCCGGATAAAGCTCATAACATATAAAATGACTTTATTTAATAAAACTGACATGTTCATTGACGCAACTGACGTATATACCCTCACTTCTAACCAAACCAATCAATCGTCATGGTTTTTGCGATGAGTGAAATTGTTTTTTTTTTTACAACTTGTGCATGCTGTAGCTTTGGATTCTCCCAAGGGTGCTGAGTTTCATTTGGATGATCAGTGAATATTATAATAAATAATAATAAAATATCAATTTATTTTCTCTACACAAGTTCTTAATGCTAAGTTACAGAGGATCACGAACATGGAGTTAACTTTGTGAGAGACTGGTGCTTGAGGTAGGCCTCTATAAAGACCTGTATTACAAGTCACCAGTGCCCTCCCGCAGCATATTGACTGCTATGGCCTATGATCAACTTTTATTGCATAGAAGCTAAGTAAAAATACAAAACACATTAAATAAAAGCAAAAAAAAAAAATAAGATAAAAAAAAGAATAAAAATAAAATAAAACAAATTGTGGAGATATTAGAGCGCGTGTGTGTAGTGGATAGTGTATATGAACAAAGTGCGATTAGGGTGTATGCTTAGGAGGTTGCTTGAGTGGCTGTGGTGCGAAGATGGTTGACAGAATATCTGGTGCGAGCATGATTGACGGAAACCCGTGGTTCAAGTACAATAATTTGTAAAAGCAGCAGAGAGAAAGGTTAGTTAGAGGTGGTCTATCTAAGAGGGATCAACAGTTTTTCCGTTTCCTGGTAGTTTAGGGTTTTTAAATATGTAGTGACTAAGCTTTTACATTTATATCTCGTTAGTGGATAAATATTGAGAATGATATTTAATTTATTATACAGGTATGGTCCGAGAAATATGAAAAAATTATGGGAGTGAGAACAGTTGCAAGCGTGTGTTTGACATACCCTGCCTTTTCGGCGCTTATCCTTTTGGAGATTCGGGTTAAACAAGACTAGGGAGTGTTCTTTTAGCACTGTACGCAGTACAAAGGACTGTCTTACAGTAAGCACATCCCATTCTTTAAAAAGGTCTATAGTAGGGAATAAATAAGGAAGTCCGGCGCCAACTTTGAGGATAGCCCGCTGAGCCCTCTCGACATCAATTAGGTGGGTCTTGGCGGCGCCTCCCCAGGAAGTAATACAATAGTCGATAAGGGATTGACATAAGGCATCGTAGACCATCTTAGTAACCCTTCGATCTGCCGCGTATCTAAGAGTTTTGAAGATATAAATGAGTTTGCGCAAACGGGAGATCAAGGCTTTTATATGCGGTTTAAAAGTCAAGAATTGGTCTATAACGATACCAAGGTATTTTATGTCGCTGACTCCTTGGAGAAAAGGACAAGAGCACAGGGTGGTCCCAGGAGCACAAGCATGACAGGCAATACTAAGATGGGATGGAGGCAGTTGATTTGACTTGTGTGCAAACGCGACATATTTTGTTTTGTTGACATTCAAAGTTAATATGTTTAATCGTAGCCATTCGCAGACTTGGTTAAACCCCTTTTGAGCAGTATGAAAAACATCCTCCCAGCTCCTCCCGCTAAAAAAGAGGGCGGTGTCATCGGCGAAAGTAATAATTTTACCACTATGTAGCTGAAGTTGGCAAAGGTCATTGATGTATACTAAAAACAACGTGGGGCCGAGTATGCTGCCTTGAGGGACACCGTATTCGATACAAGCCTCATTGCTCAGCCTACGATCAATCCGAACTCTTTGCTTTCTTCCTGTAAGGTAGTCCGTCATTAATTTTAATGGAATACCTCGTACACCAATCCTTTCTAGCTTATTGAGTAGATGTGGGATAGAGACTGTGTCGAAAGCTTTTGCAAGATCTAGGAACAGTGTTATGCATTTATACCTTTGGTCGAGATTTGTAATGATGGATTGCAAAAGTTCATGTACTGCGTCATTGGTAGATTTTTTGCAACGAAAACCAAATTGGGCAGGCGAAAGAAGTTCGTGAGTTTCTAGGTAGTTTGTTAATCGTCGGTTTATAAGCCGTTCCAGGATCTTTGACAGGGTAGGTAAGATGGAGATGGGCCGGTAGTTATCGACACAGTCTCTCTCCCCTCCCTTGTGTACAGGTTTGATAATCGCCAATTTAAATGCTCTGGGGAAAACACCTGCCGTCATAGCAAGTTTGCAAATATGGGTAACAGGAGAGGTAATGAAGTTTACGTACCTTTTTAGGATCTTGCCAGATATATGGTCGATTCCTACGGCACAGTTCTCCTTTAATCCTATGATGATGGAAGAGACTTCTTCTTCATCTGGAGGGAGCATGACAAATGAGTTTATGGCAGTAATATAAGAGGAGTCATGTGGAATTGGACTGGTTGCGGTAGTTTGCTCCGCCAACCGTCTCCCCACGTTTGCAAAGAAACTATTAACGTTATTTAAATCCTTATCTTTGTTTTGTGATGTAATAAGACAAGAAGAGAAATCTGCTGGCTTACTTGAGCCGCTTATCATTTTAATTGCATCCCATAGCTGCTTTCTATTACCTTTTGCATTTTCAATCTCCTTTTTGTCGTAGTTTCGTTTAGCTTTTTTAATAATAGAGTTACAGTAATTTCTATAGCGTTTGTAGGTTAACTTGGTAATCTCATTTTCAGGATCTCGTTTAAGTTTTTTATATAAATTATCCCTGTTCTTCATACAACGAAGTAACCCTTTAGTTATCCAAGGCTTACTGACCTGATGTCTTTTGGGAATTTTTACCACACTTGAGTTACTTAATATAGCAGTCGAAAGGTACGTCACAAGCAAGTCGGTTGCAATGTTGGCATCATTACACTCAAGTATTGACTGAAAGGAAGTATTTTCAATAGTTTTATCGAGCGAGTCATAGTCAATCTTGTTGGCCGTTTTACTGTAGTAATTCAGGCGGGAATTTAAGTTTAAACTCATGGCAACAGTTTCGTGGTCTGTAATTGAAGACTCGATTATAAAACAATTAGCGTCTAATTTTGTTTTGAGCATAATATGATCTAGGCACGTGCGTCCATGCGTAAGTGCCGTATGGGCTGGGAGCAAACAGTGACTTGCTAGTACGTTTAGGTAATCATGTGAGCGATTGTCTGGGCTGTTAGGGGCTATATTGATGTTTATATCGCCGCAGAGAATAATATTTTTAAAACTTTTTAATTTTGTGAGTAGTGAGTCTAATGAACTAATAAAGTTATTGGTGTTGGCCTGACTGGGGGGACGGTAGATTCCAATAATGCACGTTTCCGTATCTAATTTTAGCAGTAGGCAGTTGGCGTCATTTATCTGGGGTTCTTCAATTGTTACTTTGAGGTTTCTATTAAAGTAGATAACCACTCCTTCATTTTGCGTTCTATGAGTAGTTGTTGATGCAAAATTATAGTTATCAAGATTTGGTATGTTCCTAGCTGAAGGAAGCCAACATTCTGAGAGGACTACAATGTCCCATGATATTTCAGACCTTTGCAAAAGTGTGGTGAGGTTAGGCATGTTACAGTTAACACTACGAATATTTTGTGACAAGAGATTGAGAGTGCAATTATTAGTAGACATATATTTCTTAACATCGTCTATGCCGCATGTGATTGATTTAGCTATTTGAAGTGAGTCGAGATCTGAGTGTAAGGTTTCAATACTTTGCATTCTTACGAGGTAACTGGACTAAAAAAAGTCACGCAAAGTGACCTATATTTACTTAAGTAATTGAAGTATAAACTCAGATCCTGTTCGTATATAGCTATAATGTTGGGCATGCGACTTGATGTAAGAAATAATGGGGCTAGTTTACTGATACCACAGATATACCGGAATAATGCTCGCTTAGGTAATATGTTGTGTGAAACTTGTGTGTTGTGTGACTGTGAAGGAGATATCGCGTTAGAGTGTGAGGAACTATAAATCCACTGGTTACAACTAATAATGGTAAAATATAAATTAACAAGCATAGTCGAACCTAGTATAGCAGATTTCATTACTAGAATGAGACCATTAAACAGGATGATACAAAATATAAAAACAAAGACGAAATTAATGCATGCACGATAGATCGTTACAGGACCGTAGATTGAGCATGACAGATGTGATAATAAAACTAGTCATTGCGATTTGATTTTAGTCAGATCTTCTTCGCGGGAGATCAGCTCAGCCGAATCGCCTTCCTTCTGGCGGATATAGACCTTTCCGTACGAAGTCCAGCAGCTTGCCTGTTTATTTGTTTTGACGAATTCACGCGCCAAGTAATATAAGCGCCTTCCACAAGTTGTGAGAGACTCTGATATGAAAACTGGTTTTGGTTCGCCATCTAGTTTCAGGTGTGTCGTACTAAGTTTTTCTTTAGCATTTTTATTGAAGGCTTTTGATGATTTTATTATGTTTTCCTTAAGCGAGATTGAGGAAAATTCAACTATTATAGGAGTAGACTTGTTTGGAGATTTTCTGAGCCTGAATATATTCCGAATATCGGTATCTGACACCTCCACCCCCAGCACATCACCAACATTCTTCATCACTCTGATTAGTGCCGATTTGTTTTCGGACTCTGCTTCTGGCACGTTTCTCAGCTCCAAGCTAGACGCCTTAGCGTTCCGCTCGAGTAATTCAACCTTTTGTTCCAGTAAATTAATTTGGTTTTTGAATGTAGTGTTTTCGGATTTGGTTTTCTGAAGTTGACACAGAATGTCGTCATATTTATCCGACATTTGTTGAATAGAAAGTTGAATAGCGCTATTTTGCTGTGTCATCTTTTCCATTTCCTGACCAAATGTCAACGTTAGGGTTTTTTGTTGAAGCTGTAAGTCAGCTAGCATATCTTTAATTTCACTTAGGGCAGAGTCATCAAATTTACGTTTGAAACGACGCGCAATGTTTACTTGTCCACAACAATCCGGGTCCGAGCCCACACAGTCCGATGCAGAGTCTGATTCCTGAACTAAAATACTCGGTTTTAGCAACGTTTGCGCAGATTTTTCGGGCGGGGTACGCCGAGTGGACATCATACTAACAGTGTCAAAAAGTTAGCCAACGAAAGGACTTCTCTAGTTATTTTAAAGAAAGGATTACTCACTTCACGATAGGAGTTACCTCGTAGAACAATTGTGTGCTCGTTGCGTTTGGTCCAGTAGAAACTAAACCGTAGTGCAAGGAGATAAGTTCCAAGAAGCTCGCTCTCACGTCGATTCGATTGCGCCTGCACATACGTCACTCGTTGACTGGCCGCTCAGTGCCGGTTAGAGCGTGACAGCAATTATGGTGGCGCAGCTGTCCTTTTTCATCAAGAGGGCGGGGTAAGCTGGTTACGCATGTGCCGGCGTCGCCGCGCTGGGCCGTGTCGTATTGTTGATAACGCTTCGTGACCACTCGGAGGATTTCGTACTCCCGACCGAACGCCGAGCGCAGCCGATCGTGTCCTTGAAACTCCGAAGTATGCCGAATGAAGGCCGGCCGTTGACCTCTGTACGTCGCTTTGCTATTTCGTGACACGATGATTGAGCAGTCTTAATGCAGATTCAATTGCTAAATACAGTGTTTTCTTCGTAGTCACTGGGTGAAACTTAAAACCCTTTTCGCACTATGTAACTTGTACACTTAGCTGTATACGGTATAGTTTTAAGATTAAGATTTTTACTTTTAACACTCGTTAAAGATTTAAATGTTGGAGCACAGAAAAAATACGTGTAGTCGCGCGGACAGAGCGGCGGGGGGGGGATATTAAACAACTACTTGAAATAATTTTCATTCGGTATAAAATTGCGCGCTGCCTCCCGTTTTATAGTAATATATAAGTACTTTGAATTGACATTAAACCTTCATGGTGTGATTTTCGAGTGAAACTTTTTATACATTTTATTTTTCTTTTAAAAAATGTGCATCTTTCGGTTTTCGAATTTCAATTGTTTATTTTTTTATTTAGCTTAAACGGAAAAGATGGAAACTTCTAAAATCCGAGTAATTTTTGAATACGAGTTCTGACGCCGTACCACCGCGGCAGAAACGGCTCATAATATTAATGCTGCGTTTGGAGCGGAGTCTGCTAAGGAACACACCGTGCGTTTTTGGTTTAAAGGCTTTCCTTTCGTAATGGAAACTTCGACTTGAAGAATGAACCACATGGAAGACCAGGGCACAGGTGAATAACGCTAAATTGAAGGAGATGGTAGAAGCCGATCCGAGTCAAACTACCCAGGAATTAGCACCTACAATATTGACTCATTTGCATCAAATCAATAAGATTAAAATATTAAAAATAGGTGCCTCATGATTTGACTGATCTGCAGAAAGAGTGTTTAAACTTGTGCTGCCTTGTTGAATCGGTACAGAAATGAAGGATTATTGGATCGAATTGTGACACGTGACGAAAAGGATTCTTTACATTAACCGTAAGCGAAAATGCAATAGTTGACCCCAGGTCAAACGCCGCAACAGTGCCCTAAAACAGAGCTTACCAATAAAAAGGTAGTGGTAACTGTTTGGTGGTCTCTTCATGGTGTTATCCAGTATATCTTTCTCAGGTCTGGTCAAGCAATATCAATAGATGTTTACTATGCCAAACTTCGAACAATTATGACGAAACTGGCAGCGAAACAGCCCCGACTCGTGAATCAATCTTCACCATTATTGCTCCATGATAACGTAAGACCTCACACTGCACGGGACATCGTTGTAAGCCTACAGGAGCTGCAGTTAGAAAACATACGTCATCCTCCGTACTCGCCAGACCTTGCTCCAACTGACTACCATTTTTTTTCGTGATTTGGACAATTTTCTACGCGGTAATAATTCTTCAGTACAAAATGCTTTCACACAGTTTGATGAATCTAGATCACCAGAGTTCTATAGCAAAGGCATAAATGAACTTCCGATTAGATGGCGACAATGTATTTATAATGAGGGTAAATATTTTGATAAAATAAATATGTTACATCTTGGAAAAAACGAGTTTTAATTTAGCAGTGTAAATCGTCAATTTCATACTTTAATCCCTAATATTATCTCCGAAAACATCCCATTACACACTTTAGAAACATCATCATTTTAATGATAGGATCCAACGATATCCCACACGCTTATATGCGCATTGTTTTTACGATACCCTTTTTAAGGCTGAGCTGATTCTCGCCGCCTGCCTGAAAGTCGTACAGCGCCACAAACAGCTGCGGGTCGTCCTCCTCGTGGTGAGCCAGCAGATTCTCCTTCGACGTCCATCTGACAACACACAAACTATTCATCTTTATACGTTAAGCTCCTTCTTAGCCAAATGCGGCGAAGCCCAAAAGAAGGGTTATATGTTTGACTTGCAGGTACGTATTTTTTTCTAATTGGTTTTCGAAGGATTCATTCGTTTATGAGCTATCAGAAAAGTATCAGATAAATATCCTGACAGATTAGATAGAGGCGTAGATTTCTCACAATAAGCAGTTTATGGCGGAGAGGTGGAAAATTTCCATAAAACTTTTAAGTTAGACTTCTCCAAAAATACCTAGTTTGGACCCCAAGTTATCGGAGTCAAAATTGACGCGAATAGATATAATATCGCCCATTTCTAGGAAAGCACTAAACTACAAATCTTCCTGTATAATATTGTTATTGTGGTTATAATTACACCGATTTTAGGTCCATAATGCAGTGTATTTAACACACGTGCTTTTTACTTAGTATTACTACCGAATAACCCAAAGGTTGACTGGTAGAAAATGCCTAAGGCATTAAGTCCGCCTCTGTACACTGTGCTTGAAGTGTTAAATAAATAAATAACACAGCGCCAAAAGTTTGCAATAACGAGTGATGTAACGACAAAAGCGACTACCTGCTTACTTTGAAAGGCTGATGAACAAGAAGAAAAGTGAAAAGCGTTAGGACCTGACGGTAAATCTGTCGAAGTTTGGAAGTTATTACGGGTGGATAACGGGTGGGCCGATTTACGTGGTCAGCTTTATTCTTCAAGAAGTTGTTGCTGGAAGAAGCCATACCTGAAGAATGGTGCAACAGTTCACAGGTGCCCATCTTAAAAAAAAAAAGAGATTGGCTGGAGTGCAATGACTATAGAGGAATAAAGCTAATGGCACATAGTATGAAAGTTTGGGAGAAAGTTATTGAAAGACGATTGAGTGAAGAGAGCGAAAGGAGACCATTCACGGTTCATACAAAGTTCGGCCCAAAAGTCAAAGTGCCGCGGTTTTATGCCTGGTCGGGGAACGACGGATGACATTTTTGCCATCCGCCAGCCGTGCGAGAAATATGGAAGTGCACACAAAAACTTGCACATGGTGTTCATTGACCTCGAAAACCGTTAGGTTTTGTAGTGGACCCTGAAAGAGAAAGCTATGCGTGGGAAGTATGTGCAGTTGATCCGAGTGATCTATGTAGTACCCAAGTCCGGTCTACAGCGGGCACTACCGGCAACTTCAATATAGCCGTCTACTTGCACCAAGGGTCGACTCTAAGCCCTTACCTCTTCCTGGTGATAATGAACGCACTCACGTCAGAAATCATCATCAGTCATCATCATCATCATCATCATCGTCAGGAAGAGGCTCCCTGATATGTGCTGTTTGCTGACGATATTGTGTTGGTTGCTCAGAGCGGCCAAGAGGTTCAGAGCGGATTGGAGGTGTGATGGCAAAGACTGGAGAATGTTGGACTGAAATTAAGTAGGCCCAAAACGGACTACTCATTCTGTGATTTCGGCGATTTGTCCAGTCCTGTGCCCATAACTCTTGAAGGAACGCCCATACCGATCCTACTCCGATTTCCGGTACCTCGGGTCGCTTTCCCTTGTCCGCTTGGAGATGGTGGAATAGACCGAATCGTAACGCACCGGATCAACTCAGGATGGTTGAAATGCGGGAGAAGAAGACCAAGAAAACTATGGATGGATTGTGTGAGAAATGATGTTATTAAAGAAAAGAAGTAAATGATAGGTGCGACGTCTGACAGAAGAGAATGGAAAAAAGAAACGTGTTGCGCCGACCCCAACTAACATGGGACAAGAGCAGGAAGATGTTGATGAAATCGGAAAGTACCTACTTTTAAGCATTTTCTTAGGAATCAATGCTAGACCAATGCAAAGATTTTTAATGGCCATGAATTATTACATAGCAAACAATTTGGTTTTATGTTGTTGCAATTTTCGAACATATTTATGATGCAAAGCAAGGGAAGATATTTTCTTTTTAACGTTGCCCCACACTAAGAATTTCTCCTGTATCGTGGGTGCGTTTACAAATGTTTAAACTCACATACACAAACAGCCAGACCCGGAACAACCATCTGTAAGTGATACAAATAGCGTGCGGGGATCGAACCAGCGACACGCAGCGCAGCAGCCAATCGCTCAACCACTGCGCCAACCGTGCAGTCAATGCAATTTGTTCAAGGCATTCCATTGCGTTCTTCATGAAACGTTAATCAGGAAACTCCGCCACTACGGGATCCTGAACAGCGCTCTGGATGTTCTTACCTCATGCTTTAATAATATGATCCAGGGAGTCAATGTCAATGGAAAAATAACTGTGTGCCACGAAACCTGTACCAGCGAAGGTCTATGGTCAGGGAACACATCGATTGAACTCCCATGTATGTTCCGCGATATTTTGTAGCTGTCGAGAAATGACTTTTTTCTTTTATTCAGTTTATTTTAGGCGGTTTTAGTTCCATATTTTTCTGGTGGTGTTTCTTTGAGAATTACTTTGTCAGTATTGTATGGCTAGAATGTGTGTTCACCTGTTGTCAACTACAAAACACCCAAATTCTAACTACTATTAGCTCAGAATTTGATCACAAGATTTAAATTTCTGTTTGAGAGCAATATACATATCATCTTGAAAAATCAAAATACTTGCACCTGACTGAATAATTTTAAAAACTTTATGGGCTCCTTATACCTTAAAATAAGAAATGTTAGTACTTTATCGGCCATCTTTAAGCGAAATCTGACTTCAAAGTCGATACTGTTGATACATTTTATATTCAAGTCATTTTGTAAAACAACGATTGAAATAAAAACGTTTTACTTACTACATTATTACGCAATTTCCTAAATATTAAACTCACTCAAGGGTTGTTTTAATTAAGAAAACAACAAAAACTTGGGATTCAAGAGCGAGCGAATCGAGCTCGGGACTTGGTGCACCCCCGACTCGGACAGGTTAGCTTCGAAAGCGATAGCGGGGTCTAGTGAGCGAGTGACGCAAATGAACTAAGACCCCGCCATCCCCTTCGTATTAGGTTACTTTACAACCTGCTATCAGAAATAGGAGCAACAAAATATTGATATTTTGAACCATTAGGTAAGTCAGCCGTTAGGTATGATAAACTTTTAGTTTTAGATCACACTTTTTGTGCGCTGGATGGAATACCTCCTAATTACGAGTAGTTGGTCGGAAGGGTCGGAAAAACGACATAACTAGTTTTGCCGTGGGGAAAGGATCTTGCAATAGCGCTCCCGACTGCATAACTAGTTGTGCCATCCAGTTGGTCGGTGGGGAAGCACTCTTCTTATGCATTATAAAATCTTACAATTTCTTATTTATCAGAATACTCCAGAGTATTCTGATAAATACCGCGCATGATTTCGCCGTTAGAGGCGTTCGTCTAGAATAAGGTCTTCAAAAATGTCGGATGTCATAGTGTTCCCGCGTTGCGCGCTTTTTTATCACGTAGTTTTATTAATAACTAGCTGACCCGGCAGACTTCGTACTGCCTCAACGATAAATAAAAGACCTAAACTTTTGTATAAAATGATTTTAAAACAAACAAATCGAATCCGTATTTTAATAAAAAAAAAGCATTTTTTGCATAAAGCTTGAAGTTTTATTATTATTTTCGACACATCATGTTGCTTACTTACAAAACAGAGTTTTCCTGAAATACTGGCTATTTATAAGGTTTAAATTTGATATTTACAGACACACTGTTATGATACAGTCTGTTAATCAATTTAAAGCTTTCTCATAAACTATATTTTTTGTTTTGTTTTGTGGTGCGTAAATAAGCGCGAACACGCAACGTATAATTGTCCATGTGCGAAACAGGGAAACTCTAAGTTAATTCCACAAACTTCTAACGACTGTCCTTGCGATTTATTTATATTATTTTTTAAGGCCAGACGTACTGGAAATTGTAAGCGTTTAAAATCGAATGGTAAGTCCGTTGGAATCATCGGTATCCGCGGGATCAAGACATCCTCTCCTTTGTATTTTCCTACTTTTAACTGCAAATTGTGAGGTGGTAATCCAGGCAATTCCAGTGAATTTAAAAACCCCGTGGGATAGTTGACTACGTCATCCTGGTTCAAAACGGTGTCGACTGCTTTGAAGGAAACCAACTGTCCTGGAAGAAAATTCTGAATGGGCGCATTGAGATCCTCGACATCTTTATTTTTCGCCGCCAATATTGCTCGTTCACCCAGCCAATTATGGTTATTGAACTTTTACGCTATATCTGGGAAAACACGCTGAATAAGCTCCTCTTTTGAGTCTGTGATGTGACAAAAATCTGTGGGTAATGTGATGAATCCGGTCGAGGTGTCCACTGCAGCTTTATTATTTCCAATGTCTAACAACTGCTTCGCAAACACATTTGCAGTTTCATCTTGTTGCAAAAATACTCGCATGTTAGTTGTTAAGTGGAGTGTCTTTACGTACTGCCACAAATTCGATGATTTTATAGTTCATCAGCAACAGTTGATCGGGGAATAACTGGAAGAGTCTGACGAAAATCACCTGACAACAGAATCATGGCCCCACCAAAAATATTTTGGTTGTCACGAAGATCTTTCAACGTTCTGTCCAGTGCCTCCAGTGACCTCTTATGGGCCATTGTGCATTCATCCCAAACAATCAATTTGCATACCTGTAGGATCTTGGCCATTGCGCTATTTTTGGCGATGTTGCAAATTGGTGTTTCGGTGATTTGCATGTTTAATGATAATTTCAAGACAGAATGTGCAGTTCGCCCGCCTTCTAGCAGTGTCACAGCTATTCCAGATGAAGCCAACGCCAGAGCAACATCATTTCGCGATCTGATCCTCGCCAAAAGCAATGAAATTAAAAACGTTTTTCCGGTACCTCCGGGAGCATCAAGGAAATAAATTCCACCAGATCCACTGTTCACAGCTTCTATCAAAGTGTCGTACGCAATTCTTTGTTGTTGATTTAATTGTGGAACATTTGTACGAACTGTTTCGGCCAATGCTTCAATGTCGTACTGTTGTTCTCTTTGCAACTCGTGGTTTAATGCATCGTGCATATGACGATTGGGCGCTGTTATTCCCAAACACGACAATACTTTATTTGCCATCAATAAACATATATCTTCTATCATGATCAATGTCTCATTGTAAATTTCTTCAGTCATTTGTAGTGTAGGATTCAAAGTTTGAAGGCGCACACGATGCAAAACATCCTCAGACATGTCATCTCTTTACTTAACCCACAAATTTTTTGGATTCGACGGGAAACATGTCGATATGATAATCGCAAACAATGTACGAATTTGATGCGGCGATGAAGATATTACGGAATCCTTGAGCGTATCATCCCAGTGCGAATCATTCTCAAGTAAATGTAATAGTTGACATGCCACACGGTAAGTCGCACACAGCTGTCCATTAACTGTTCTCAGTTGTTTAAACGATGTCGGACCACGAACATTCACCAACAACAACCGCAAATAATAACATTCATCGTTATTTGGATGTACTGTGTAGATGCGACCCAGAGCGTCTGAAGCAAATACATTTGGATGTACTTCAACTGGTGTTCCTTGTTTTCGACGCTGAAACGATTTCGATGATGCGTTCCATGTGTAATAGCGTGGCATGTCAGCATACAGCAAAGTGCGAGCAAAATCATCAGTTTGACAGACTGTGAACAAACTTGTTAATGTTGTCGACGGTGGATGTGCCGCATTAGATTCATTAAAAATAAACTCGTTGACCATTTTCTAAATGGACTGCCAAATGGGCTACTGTAGGGTGTCTTTCATGGATCGCAAATGAAATATACGCCAAATTGCTTCGTTGCTACTTACATAGCGACCGATCTGGTACTGTGATATTTCATCATTTGCATTGGTTACACCGAAGACAGCCATATCACTACCTTTGTTAACATATTTACATAATATGCACTTTATAGACTTCACAGAGTTACAATATTCCACATTGATTTGTCTCAAAAGCTTTGGACAATATTGGCGAGTATGGCACAATCCAACGATTGTCTACATCAACATTTTGTCCTCTTACCTTCACAACTACCGATCGCCCATTGTCCGCAACTGATCGCCGACGATACAATGGGAATCCATCATTTCCCGTTATGGTTTCAGCAAGTAGGTCTCTTGGGTATCGCTTGGAACACTTGCCGTCGACATACAGAGTGAATTGTAGTTGATAAGTCCGCAAGGTCCATGTATCATGTGTTTGGTAACTACTGCATGCAATTTTGGGTCAACTATTTCATCTGGAATTTCAGCTGAAATTATGGAATCAATCTCATCTGGCCTTATTTTGTCCACTAACCAGACTAAAATGTGCGCATGTGGCAATCCACGCTTTTACCATTCTACAGAGAACATCCAACAACGTACTCGGCCATACACGCAATGCTTTATTAAGAAATTCATGACAGATTTTAATTTTTGTTTAAAAACTCTGGCAGTTCTGTCATGTCTACCAACTGGTGTTTGGCTATGTAGTAATTCCCTCTCGATTTCGGACCATTTTGGGTTACATGTGAATGTAACAAATAAGTCTGGGCGGCCATAATGCCTACAGCATCCTGAGCATATTCATGCATGTGGCGTGGGCTTCCTATATAAGTGTCTGGCAAAATTGTCATTCTTCCTACATTATTCACATTGCCATCGGCATTTATAGCATCGCGGAGATGAATGTATTCCTCTGATCGTAGCCGTCGTTGGTTCAAACGGATGTATGTCAATCGTTCAGTCTCAATTTTGACATACATGTCAACTGCAAACTGATGAAAAAGTCGTTGACACATCAAAATATGATTTACTTCACCTTGACGGATCATGAGTCTGTATGAATAGAAATTCATAGCACTAACTTTTTTGTTGCTTTCAGCACCTACAATCAAAAATGATAAATGTTTAAATTGTTACTTTGATGAATTGAATTTAAAAATATTATTTAATCGTGTTCAATTTATTTACCTGTTACTTGATTTACCATTTTGATATTAAAATGGTATCCATCTTCCCCCTGCCAGAAGATCAAAGGATATTGTAGTGCATCATAAATCCTTTGTGTTTCAGATACACGTTTTAAATCACTATTCCGACGATGAAGCACAATATCTCTAAATTGTAAATTTTCTCCCACAATGACAACAGCCACTTCATCAATGGTAGGTGAATTAAACCTCCTTGTGTGTTCACCGCCAGGTGTTTTGTCAGCTCGAATGATAATATTATGGCTATCAGATGGCATCCGATCCAATGCTATTTTGAACATGTTTACTAAATTGTTATTCTGATGAAGAAACATTTGTTATTCTTGGACAATGGTTCTCTTCACTGTTGGATTGTGAGCACAACGATTATCAATTACCGCATCTGATTTGCCCATAAAATAAATTTGTAACAGTGTTCCCAGTAAGTGATAAATTTGTCCTTGTATCTGTAATTTTAAAAAAATTGGTCATTAATTATTTCCGATATAAAACATGTCCCAAAATTCAACGATAAGCCGGCACCAGAGGATGGACCTACTAATGACTACTCGAGAAAAAAAAAGAAAAAAAAATATCTCTACTTTTTTTTTAATTACTTAAAAAAAAGGAAAATCTTCGAAAATGTATACCCCTTATGACACTTTTAACTACCATGACCACAATTTTTCAAATATTTCAGTTTTTTTGTTTGTATCGGCAACCTAATTAGTACTACTATTCACCATAATCTTTGCAAATTACAGAATTTTCGTAGTTTTATACAAAAAAACAACCAAAAAAATCATTTCCCTAAAATTTTGAAAGATTTTTACGTTCAGTACACTTTAACTCATCGTAGTGTAAAAAAAAAATATGGACACTAATATGGCAAGTTTTTTTAAAAATTAGCGCAACTAACCTAGATTTTAAAATGGTATAATACTTTAGGAAAACTAGCCACAAAAAAAAAAATGACACTTTTTCTAATGAAGAATCAAATTTCATAAGTTGTTGTTAATAGTAATCACTTCTACTATGTGCCCAAAATAGATTTTAGTTGTTGGAAAATGTTGAATGAATGAAACAAATGGTGTCAATAAATGTAAATTTATTGCATTATTAATAATATTATAATAAATGTTCGAACTGTTTACCACCGGCATTAATACAGGCACGACATCGCCTTAAAAAAGATCGTTTTATTCGCCGTGCATATCTTCTACTATTGATATGATCCGCAGCCTGAGTGATTTTTTGGCGAAGGTCGTTCAGTGTTGCAATGGGTTTCGAGTAGACTCTGTCTTTGAGACAACCCCAATAGAAGAAGTCCAGGGGGTTTAGATCGGGTGAACGGGGTGGCCATAAAATAGGACCAAGTCGCCCTATCCAACGCCCTGGATACTCTTGGTTTAAGTATTCTCGCACAGGACGGGCATAGTGAGCTGGGCAACCATCATTTTGAAACCATATGTTTTGTGAATCACTAATGGGCATGTCTTCTAATAATACTGGCAAGTCATTTTGTAAAAAGTTCAAATAACTATTGCCATCCAAGTTTCCTTGTAATTCAAAAGGCCCAATCACTTTTCCGTTTAATATACCCGTCCATAGGTTAACCTTGAATTGATATTGTTATTTGTCTCGTCTCATCAGGTGCGGATTTTCATTGCTCCAGCTATGTAGGTTGTGAAGATTTAAATAGCCATCTCTCTTGCAGGTTGATTCATCCGACCATAGAATATTATCCAAGAATTGGGGATCTTCTCTGTGCTTTTGCAGCATCACTGCGACTCGTAGTGGATAGTCCCGCGGCAATAACGTCTGCACACGCCTGTAGTGATATGGGTGAAGTCTGTGACGTTTTAAGATTCGATGTGCAGTACTTTTTGGGATTGCCGTAGCTATTTCTATGGCACGTACCGAGATAGTTGAATCATTTTCAATTTCATTGAGAACTTCTTCGTCGCGTTCCGATCTAGGTCTTCCAGCATTTCTCCTGTCAGATGGTAAACGGCCCTCCGAAAACGCTTGATGCACATTAATAAATACTCGATAATTCGGGTATCTTTGAGCATTTGGGTACCTTTCTCGATATAATCTGCTAGAAGCGCTACCATTGCATCGGCACTCTCCATAAATGAGGTGCATATTAGCGTATTCCAACGGTGTGTATGGTAGCGGCATGATAAACGCTAAACAGTCCAAAATACGCCAAAAGTCCAATTCACAAAACACAGTCCAGTTCAAAATAATGCCAGGTTAGTACAGTTTGCAGATCACTTAATCCAGTCCAAAAAGCCAAGCCAAAAGTCGTTAGTACGAGAGTCACATCAATTGAATACGAAACGGTGTACAGTAAACAAAGAAGCAGAGCGTACTGACTTTGTACTTTGTAGCAACATTCCTACCTGCCCTATTGTTATTTAACAACAAACATCTATCTATCTCTCTCTAACGTATAATCGCAATCTATCTATTTCTCTCTAACGTATAATCGCTCTCTATCTATCTCTCTCTAACGTATACTATCTATCTCTTTCTGACTTCTGAACTTCACTGACTACGCACATGTCCCTTCCAAATTCTAAGAATTTGCGAAAGAAATCTATTTTGGGCACATAGTAGAAGTGATTACTATTAACAACAACTTATGAAATTTGGTTCTTGATTAGAAAAAGTGTCATTATTTTTTTTTTGTGGCTAGTTTTCCTAAAGTATTATACCATTTTAAAATCTAGGTTAGTTGCGCTAATTTTTAAAAAAACTTGCCATAGTAGTGTCCATATTTTTTTTTACACTACGATGAGTTAAAGTGTACTGAACGTAAAAATCTTTCAAAATTTTAGGGAAATATTTTTTTTTTTTTGTATAAAACTACGAAAATTCTGTAATTTTCAAAGATTATGGTGAATAGTAGTACTACTTAGGTTGCCGATACAAACAAAAAAACTGAATGGTCATGGTAGTTAAAAGTGTCATAAGGGGTATACATTTTCGAAGAATTTCCTTTTGTTTAAGTAATTTAAAAAAAGTAGAGGTATTTTTTTTTTTCTCGAGTAGCCATTAGTAGGTCCATCCTCTGGTGCCGGCTTATCGTTGAATTTTGGGACATGTTGTATATATTTTAGTACAAACTTGAATATTATAAAAAAAATATTCTGGTATAATACCTTGAAAGTGGGCATGAAATTGTCCTGTATAATATGTGTAGCGCCAAATGATGTCACCTGGAAACAGCTGTAATATTTCTGAATGTTGGCCAAGAAGTGCTTAGAATCATTTCCAATCCCAGAAACTAAAGAGCGTAAAGGATCTGGTGGTGGGACCAATTGTGGCAATTTTACTTTGCCTCCAGCACAACATAATCCAGTAGATTCACCAGTGTATTTTAACGCCTTACAATATTTACAAATTATTTTCATTTCCCCAATTGTTACCGATTTGTCGGCACAATAATCAATTGCCGGATCATAGTGGAATGCAGCTCGTTCAAGAATCACAGGAGCACTGCGTCTGCGGATTCGCTCAATTTCATTATTATTATTTATTAGCTTGCTGTTGTTGTGTTTGATGTGCACGAACTCGTTGCATTCTAAGCCTATCTACTACATTGTCACTCACTAAAGAACGCAATTCTGACATAGCAATAAGACTATTTTCTTGATCTGTCTCTCTCTGGTCATCAGTGCGGTTAGCACGTGAGGTAGCTCTTCGCACATTTGATTGACTGCGACGACCTAAGTAAGGTCGTCTTCTCCTCGGCATCGTAAATTGTAATTAATCAAATTAAGAAAATTTATCGCTCATTTAGCAGTAAAGTGTCACTATCACAAAATATCAACAAAAAAAGAGCACACTACTTGGAATGTCACTATCACAAAGGATCACCAAAGTAAAGAAAGTTCTCGCGCACGTAGCCACAAAGATAGAAGGATGTACTCATTGATATCGTAACACAATATCGTAATACTTTTTTCCGTGTTCTGAAGTGCGACAGGATGGATTGACATATTAGTTGGTTGTCAAATCTAATGTCAAATATTCTTCTTCTTCTTCTTTATTTTATGGCTTTTGTATCCTATCCTAGGATAATACTGAGCCAATGACAGTGAATGTGTAATGTCAAATATTATGATTGCGTGCAGAAATTTAATTTGTGTGTACTCGCTAAAACTCGAGACAAACGAACAGCAATTCATTTTTATAAATATAGATCACGAGTGTGGTCAAGATTGAGCCATTCCTGATTAATTATGACTTGAAGATTGTAGGTAGCAAGTTGGGAGTTCTAATTTGTTAGTGCTTCAAGGAATAATTATTTTTAAATGTTTCATGCTTGCTAATTTTAGGGACAATATTGTAAATATGTACATGAAGTTTACACTATGTTGTTAAACGTAATTAAATAATTTTTTTATGAAGTTATTGGAACTTTAAAGTATAAAATAGAATGAAAGACAGGACCACAGATATAATAAATACAGGAGATATGGCAAGGAGGCGTGGCGCTTGCGAACGCATCTAGCCGGAAAGAGGCTTGTTGCCAGTTTCGGCCATTAGTCGAATTTCAACTTGCGACGTCTTCACTGCTTGTGATTTTTTACAAAATGCCGCGTTGTACAGTGGTTGTTTGCAAAAATAACACCTCTATTGTGAATTATACGAAAGATGGCATCTCATTTCACACGTAAGTACTAAAATATGATTGTTTTTCTTATGAAATTCATTAAAACATTACTTCGTGATACTAGAAACACGATAAAGTACCAAAAGCAATTATTTTCATTAGGAACAACAACCATTGTTTGCTTAATACACATCGATCAATGAATCGGCTGGTCTAATAGTGCAATGGATAAGTGTTTTACTGATACTCTCACTCACACGATAGTTTCGTGAAGCGGGTGTGTTTTAGGTAGATAATTAGAGAGGTGATGTCACTTTTGTGGTTGTCGATATTTTATACGATCCCTAGGTACGAATGATTACACAAGGGTAAAAAATTAGACTATTTTTGTTACATGGAACTTTATAGCTGTTGTTTACTAATGTGAGGTACTTAATGATAAAAATTATATAATTAATTACTGAAAAATACAATTCATTACTATTTCTTGATTCCTCGACTTATCTTTTATTGAATCAAGTATGGGTTTTTAATTTATTACGGTACTCTTACACATATATCACTGATATCATCATCACAATTCACACCTTGGTTTTATTTTAACATTTTAGCTATCCGAAGTATCCAAAAATAAAAGAAAAGTGGATAAATGCGACAGGAAAAGGTCCAAACTGGTTTCCCACAAAAAATAACACGATAATATGTTCGTCTCACTTTGAGCCTAAGTGCTTTCAACCATTGAAGAAAGACAACATACCAACACCTCGAATTCAGGTGCAAAAATAGTACTGTATTTTTATATATAAAAAGGGCAGATTAAAGGGAACTGAGTTTCATCGATACTATTTTTTCTACGATTACCTCTTCACATCACTAGTTGCGATGTGTGTTTATTCTGAGTCCGTAGCTACAGGTAGAAGCCCCGCCCCATGTATGCCTGTGTTCTATTAGTGAGTTTATTAGTGTTGCTGTAAGTTTCTTTGTGTGCGGGAGAAATATGAGCTCGTGTGCCGTTCTTATAGTTTTTGCTTTTGTGTTAGTGAATTAAGTGGGGAGAACACGGCGACATCTGAACACGAATACATTTGTTAACAAATCATATCTCCTGTATTTATTATATCTGTGGACAGGACCTTACTCGACAGTGGCGCCATCTGGTGAGCTCAAAAACGATAGCCCTCATTGTAGAAAATGTGCGATTTTGATAATTAGCCATTTAGAGAATTGGCCATTCAGAGAATTAGGCTTTTACAGAATTTGCCATTTTGAAAACTAGCCATTTTGCGACTCTGATGCCATTTTGAGAATTAGGCCTTCTGCGCCTAAACCTTTAAATTCACCAATTTCAAGGTTATGGTAAACAACAATATTTTGTGATAAGGCGTAGTCGACGAAGCCCAGCTGCGCGGGGCTTTCATTTCTGTCTGCATGGTTATCTAACACGAAGTGGATGGCGAAGTTTGTTCGCTCACTAGACCCCGCCATCCCCTTCGAACCTAACCTGTCCGAGTTGGGGTGCCACTAGTGCCGAGTTCGCTTCGTTTGCTCTTGCATCCTATATTCTACTTGCCGCAATACCTTATTACGATGTTGAGGAGTATTAGTGTTTATTTTATCAAAATAAAAGATCTAGAATCTCGTGGACTATTATTTTTCTGATTACAAGTAACGAATCGTCCCCGCATGAATCGAATAGCGCTCTCTCATTGGTGTTAGCGGCCAGTGGCGTACGTTTCGCTCTTTCGTTGCAGTTGCTATTTTCTTTTCAAAAGAATACGATGTATTATTTTACAAACTGGTGAGTTATAATGGGTGTAAGAGACACCCTTCACGAAACCGAAAGGCATTTTTTAAACGTATGTTATATTGCGATTTGAAAGTTTTGAGTGTAAACGCTAGTGGATACTAATGGGTGGTGGCGGTGGTGATACCTGTTGGCGGTGTCGAGCGGCTGTGGCGTGCTTGGCGCCGGCTCTCCATCCGGCAGGTCCGGGATGTGCGGCAGCGGCCGGCTCTGCAGCAACGCTTCTGCAACAACACGCACGTTAATGCTACTGTCGCATGTCGCATGGCGCCACAACCACTGCTTCACGACAAGTGCTGTTCTATGGCTGATTCAATACATACATAAATCAACTCTTAAAACATCGAGATTTCTGTGTCTACACAATCCAAAAACTTCGTCCGTACACTAATATTGTAATGATGTAAAGTTTATAAGTTAGGATGTAGGAATTACTCAGATTTCAAAAATCTGTCTCTGATAACATAACATCACGCCTGTAATCCCCGGGTTAGGCAGAGGTGTAGCTGACAGTACACCCACATTTCGCCAGTTATGTTTTAAGTACCATGTAATATAGGGCCGAGCCTATTGCCATCCACCGGGCACAACTCCACCTAATAACACTTTTCCCCAGCTGGGAGTCTTGATTGCTTGAGCGCATTCGGGTAAAACACCGACTTCATGATAGCGAAGTCGTGGGCACAAGCTAGTTGATGATAAATCTAAAACATTGAGTGCTGTGTTGTGTTGAGGACACATAAATAAAAAAGTTTGGTTTGAAAATCATGTCGGATTGCTATCTCGCACAACTGACTAAACGTGTGGCGCGTATGTATCAGTGTTGTTGTAGTAGATGCCGAACTAATGAAGTGCTATCGCATCTTACAATCTGTAAGTCTTAAAAGGATATCGGCAGACGGCAGGACCACGGAGCGTTGCGATTGCGATCCATGTATTATTAGCTGTTCATTAAGTCATGTCACACACGAATCTGATCGCGCGTCAGCCGCCACATGTGGCACATGTGCGGACTGAACGACGCGCGCGGCCGAGACAGAGGGCGACAGAGCTTTACCTCTTGTTTTATGTAACTCGAATTCTCCTATATAAGCAGCCCGTGCCAGCTGTTCAGAGGGCCGAACGAATATCAGCTGCTAAGTTTTTCATTTATTTTTAGATGACCATACCAAAGCAATACAGGTATATTTAATCAATCTAGCTGGCCAAACTCCTTTTGTGGTTTAAATTCGATCGAAAATTAATGAATACAAATTTAAAAAATGAAGTGTCTGTTTGTAATATCAATACTTGCTTTTACTGAATGCACATGAAAGTATAATTACACGGTAGGTACCGTTATATAGTTATAGCTAAAACACTTTTTTTGTGTTTGAACTGTAAAAGTTATAATTATTCTTAACTTTGCTTTATTTGACGGTTCTTACTTCGTTTAAATTCTTGTCTATTGCATAAAAAAAATGTAATTACTTAAGCTCAAGTAATTCTAATTACTTTTACTTGACTATAGATACAGGTTTTATTGCGCAAAACTCAGAAAAACAGCAAAAATAAAAACAAATGTGTCAAAGGGGGAGGTCCCCGCGCACACGGGGATCTCCCCCTTTGACACCTAGTCGTACTTCAATTATTTGAGACTAGCTTATGCCCGCGACTTCGCCCGCGTGATTGTCCCACGGGATCGTACTACCGGGATAAAAATATAGATATTAATACAGGTACCAGGTACCCCATCAGTATGCCAAGCTTCATCCAAATCCGTCCAGTAGTTTTTGCGTAAAATTATAATAAACATCCATACATACAAACTTTCGCGTTTATAATATTAGTAAGGATGATGCTAAAGCGGCTCTACGTACCTATTAACCGACTTAAAAAAGGGGGCCATAAATTCGACCTCTAATTTTATTATTTATTTTCCCAGAAACCACCATACTATGACTTCATAAAAAAAATTCAAATAGGTCTCTCAAACTCATGATCACTAGTTTTCGAACATTTTGTTTCGGATTTCAAATAACAGAACTTGTCGCCTTGCAACCGCAAAATTTTTACAATTTTTTATTTTATTTTATTTATTTAGGGACAAAAAACAGTTACACGTTACAATTTGTATATCAAAGCTTTTTTCACCGATATATCTTACTTAATTTAATATAATAATAGTATAATATAATAGAAGAACATATGCTTTAAAACATCCAATTTAAAATATCAACTAATTAACTAAGATTATTTTTCTATAAACATTTGAAAACCACTATAAATCATTGCCCCGTCCGATCACTACGGTAAGCCTATCCCTTGGGAGAAGTCCTTCGGAGCACATACCAAAGCAGCTCGCGACCGAGCTGCCTTCGCTATGAGTAGGCTTCATTTTATGGTAGCAGCTAAGAGCAAGTTGTCACTTATGTAAGTGCAAGTTGCGCCTCTATACCGCAGTGATCCGTCCCATCATGTCGTACGCTTGTGGTGTGTTCGCACATACCAAGCCCCGCTACATTCATAGGATGCAGACGCTCCAAAACCGATACTTACGTAGGGTCACGGGTGCCCGCTTTTACGTACGTAACGAACGTCTCCACGTAGACCTTAGGATGCCCACCATATTGCAGTTCATGAAACGCCTCGTCAAGTGTTTCTTCGATCGTGCAATAAAACACCGAAATCCCCTGATCGTATCGGCCGCCCGATACGACCCCTCGCGTATCAATCAGATTCGCCGACCAAGGCACACACTCGTAACACTCTCCTCCAGGAGAGCCGTAGGGAAACTAGTACGCTCAAGCGTAAACCCCAATCCAAACCGCCGTCTTTCCGCCCTCGCCGCTGAGGTCTGTCGCGACGTCCCGGTAATTGCCCTCCCCGACCCTTGCTCGAGCCAGCCCGCGATGCTGTGCCAGTAGTTTTAAACCAGCCCCTAAATAATACCACTCAGATCCAGCCTGTCCCCTTTCGGGAATATCGTCAAACGTCTTTGCCCCTTCAGGGAAAAGCCAGTTTCGTGGTTCTTGGTGGAAACCTCACGGTGCCAACGAAGCCAAGAGGGTGTTGACCCGACTCACCCGCCGACCCCCTTCAGGGCTAGGCATCAATCGGAAGGGCTCTGGAGCCGCGGCCTTGGGGGATCTCCTAGTCGCGACCAGTAGTCTAACCCCGTTCTCTTACAGCTTGCACCCGGGACGGTTGGGTGTCTCTACCCCAACGGCCCGGATCGGTCGCAAGGCCATAGGAACCCGCTGTACAATAAGACTGACAGCGGGGTCACAAGCTTAGGGCACACCTTAGGTACTCACCTCTCTGCCTACACCCGGCAGAGAGGCTACACACCCCCGGGCCCATCCACCCGGGGAGCTAGGTTGTTAGGCGTAGGATTGAGAGCTTCACTCTCAATGTCAGTTTCTTTTTAGCTGGCAAACTATCGGACATAAACATGTCTGACCAACTCCTTTTGGAGTTCGTCCGGCATGTTTTACTCGAAGAGGAGTACTTTAAGAAAAAGTACGGCGCCAAACTCGCTGCAATTCAGCGTCACCCTATCGCTGAATTCCGCGATGTCCTCGACAGCCCGCTGTCGTCCCAGCCCGCCGACAAAGGCATTCTTAAAATGCCGGAGTCGTTAGCCGCCGTCGTTTCGGTGCCCATTGTTTCGGACACCATTGTTTCCCAAACAATGGATCAATCCGCACCACCGCTCGATTCCGAGAAGATGGACACGTCAGTGCCCCACTCTGACTCGGAGTCCATGTCGGATTCTTCCTCTGCCTCCTCGTCCTCCGAAGACGATTACCAAGTCGTCGGAAAAGGCAAGAGGAAGAAGGGGAAGAACTCCTAGGTCAGTTTTGCCAAAAAACCGGTCGCCGCGTCCTCCCCCCCCTCCCCCACCGCTGCTCAGACCGGTAGGTCTTCCAGCCCCAGGGCTACCCTCACGCCCGTCAACAGAGAGAGAGTCCCTCTGTGAAGATTCCTTCTTCACAGATGCCCGGGAGACATAGTCCTCAAAGGACTCCCTGGACCACCGAGAATCACCAGAGGGCCTTCCCGGCTCTAGCTAAGGCTCAGGCCAACCCCACCCCCGGGCTACCTAAAACCCCTGCACCCGCGCCCTCTCCAAAGGCCGCCCCCGATACCTCACCCGTGCCTCCTGGCCCCTTGGCCGTTGAGGAGGAAACAAATTTCGATGTCAACCTCGGTGCCTTCCAGGTATTCTGTACCCCGGAAGCGGACCGAATGGCAGATGAGATCAGGGCTGCCAAGAAATCTGCCATCGAATATGGCTAGATTTTTAAGAGGTACCCCACCATCGAGAAAGTCATCCGCGCCCTTAACCATAATTAATTTGCTATTTAATAAATTGATCCCTAAAATTAGGCTACTTTAATCCCGACGGCATTAATGGCCAGCGTGATGAAACCGCCACATTCCTCCGCGACCATCAACTGGATATCCTCCTCATACAGGAGACCTTTCTAAACCTTAGCCAGCGCGATCCGAAAATTGCCAACTATCGCATAGTTCGCAACGATCGGTCGCGCTGTCACAAGGGCGGTACACTCATTTATTATAAAAAGGAGCTGCACTGCATCTCGATAGATCCCCCTCCGTTAGAGGCTCTCCTCGAGGTATCAATCTGTCGGCTTGGCATGACCGGTCATCAACCGATCAGCATAATCTCTGCATACATCCCTCCCGGCGGTTCAGCCGCTGAGAATATTTTACTCAAGGACCTCACAGTCCTCTTCAGCTTGAGCGACTCCGTTATTATAGCGGGCGACCTATTGAGGTCGTCGTCGGTGTGCACGACGACCTCTGCCAGAGGACGTCTCGTGTTCGACCTAGGGGCACACGCACTATCCGCATGATCCCGACCATCGTTCTGAAGTTGCATCTCATTGAGACGCTACACGAGCTTGATTCCACCGTCCAGTGCTCGTGCACTTAGTTCCCCGCTCAGGTCCGACCCCAGCAAGCCCCCGCCTTCCCAAGTGATTACTGACTGGTCGAAAGTCTGCGAAAAGTTGAAATCCACCACGTCACCTCACCTGGACTCCATTCCCGAACACATGGTCTCGGTCGCTGACACGACGGCCGCCATCAACTCGTTTACACAACACGTTCAATCCGTACTGAAGTCCCAGCAATGAGTGATCATCGCTGGAGACTACCCACTGACGTACGTGAACTGATAACCGAGAAGACCGCGGCCATCCGTGCCTACAGAAACTTTTTTGATTATTATTTTTGATGACTGACAATATTTTTAGTGACAACAAGTATTTACCCTATTTTTTACCTACTAATTTTATTTATTAAAACTTTTAATTTTATTTTTTTGTAAATAAGAACATAAATTGTTTCTAAAGTTAACGCCAACCTATTGTATTTCCCTCAAAAGAGGTGTCACTAAGAGGAACATCACGTCAGGTTAAAATATAAAATAAACATAACTAAATCCGTATAAAGTGATTTATTTGAATAGAATAAGAAATATTTATTAATCAATCACAAATCAATAATAATTAGCGAAGTTGGGTTTCTTTCTAAAGTTTAAATTAACAAATTCAAGTTTGAATAATTAAAAAACGACTGTAATATTAATCATAATTATTATAGATACACTTGCAATTTATTATTAAATACTTATTTTATGCACTCGTAGTTTAGTAATCCGTGTACGTTCAAATTCAAATTCTAATAAAATTTTACTACAACAATTGCACTCGAACGGTCCATAGTGGGTTAGTTTGACTATAGCGCAAGAGAACGCGCCAGCAGCGCTATGTACACAGACATGCGCGCTTCTGTGTGCATAAAAAATGCATTGAATTACCTAAACTTGACTTTGCGCGCGATAGACGTAAACGCTCTTAAGAGGCGTATTCAATGAGAATTATAACGGATTTAAAATATTTTTTCGAGGAAAGTTCATTCAGAAGTTTTACGAGCAAGAATTATAACTTTGAAGAAGGATATTCGACGAGAGAAACAGCACGCAGAGTTGCTGTATCCAAATCGTGTGTCGTGGCCACGTTGCAGAGGTACCACGGCATGGATAAATTTATCTGACCGACCCCGCAGTGATCGCCCAACTGTGCAGACTGCTGCTCATAAGCTCAAGTGTCCGGACTACCATAGTAGCCTAAAACATTTTCTGGCTGAGCGTTACGACTACCACGGCAGCTTCGCTGACTCGTTGCCTTTAAATCGTTTTTGAACATCGTGATAACACTATGCTATGTGAGCCTCTAAAAATTACACGAAGTGGCGCTGTATTAAATTTTGCGTCTATGAGTTCGTACTTTACCGTTTCCATGCATAGAGAATAATTTAAAAAAAGTTAAATGTCATCGGTCTAGTGTCAGTGTGAAAGTTTGTTGTGCTGTTTACAATTTAAGTATAATTTTATTTAAAACTAAAGAGATTTAAAAGTCTAATAGAGCGGACATTGGGAATATTTTCATACAAAAATTTTGATTCCGAACATTTTCAATTTTGACACACGAAGGCCACCTCACCTGACACTAGACAGTACGATTTGTTACTATGTAATAAAAAGTTTTTTGGATTACGATTTTCTTCGTCGTGTCCCGTTTATCGCTCGTTCATTTGAAAGTGTTTGTTTAAAACCCAATGTTTTGTGTATTATATCAAAAAAACATCCAAATTCAAGTTTTACGAATATCTAAAAATGTCATAGATTCAAAGCCTGTTGAAAACGATAATATCGAAATACAAAACATTGTCATGTGGCCATGTTGAACGTGGGCATTTTGTTGTTTTGTGGCAATCTATTAAAATATTGCTCGTAATATAGAAATTAGTTCATTATTAGTATTTATACACACTTCAAACAGTAAAATATTACGAAAAAAGTTATGATTTTTTATGTTAATAAGTGCGCAGGCGCCGCATAAAGAACAATGGCAGTATTTGGTCTGGACTTTTTTTTGGCGTCCATAGATTTCATATATATGAATCAAATTTAATTAATTTTCTACGATTTTTCAGTTATTCACTCCTTCTCGTTAAGGCCGGGGTTATTTTATGTTTTTAAAAGCTTATCAAATGATTTTCGAATTAGGTACATTCGAAATGTTACCATTAGAATAGTGATGTGAGTACAAATAGTATGAGTGCAATTTATCTGTATCAATAATTAATCGAATGATCGATATAATATATCGACCCATGTAGAGTTGGTTTTGTTTGTAACATAATTATTGAAATCCTCTATTCTTTCGTCTTTAATCAACTGATATCTTTGAAGAAATACTTCTACTTTTAATTCCAATTAATAATGGCTAAAACTATCACAGGATCGTTTCAGTGTTGTATCGATTCTTAAGAAAACGGAATCGAAACGTGCAGCACTACTTTTGTCTTTGACAGTGACAATACATGTTGTCTGTGGTTGTCTGTTTTGACAAGTCAAGTCAAGACGTTACAGAATCCTTCCGCGTTTTTCATCTCGGTTGTGTTTTGTGTTTATATTTGGCCTTCTATTTATTTTTACCCGACCTGGACTGTTTGTGGACTGATTGATACTGCCTATGTGACTAGTGCGTGCCCTTAGGACTCCGATATTGCTTTTGCGTGACCTTAAGCTAATCTTACTGTGCTCCGATTGTGCCCAGTGAATTGGATTTTTGTTGTAAACCCGGAACTGTAGGCTACTGTAGGCTGCTGCGCACACACTATGACCTTAGTGTGGTATCTAGGATGGGCCAGACATCAAGAACATATCTCAGCACCAGCAGGTTTTCTTGATGAGATAACAATACGAGATGAGGATGAGCAATAAAATACATATGTTTAACTAAATGTGTTTTTTTATTTGTCCTAACATTAGGTGTTATAAGTATTCTAACCGTCAGTTTTAGTGTCTACGGGGCAAGTGCATTTTTTTAAATTACGCGCCCAGCTTTCTTAAACATACAATTGAGTAAGTACTACTCTTCACCGCGGGTTAGAATTTATTTGGGTTTTTCTCATTTTATCCGTAAATACTGTTATCCTCACTTAGACCACACCACCATTTATCCATTTCTTTATGATTTTATTTCAATCTGCGATGTTTTATAGATAATTGTTGTTTGGCGTTCATTCATAACCTAAAAATTCAAACACCGAAATCTTTTTTTTCCGGCTTTCCCAAATGAAAATAGTGTCATTTATAGATTCTGGAGCTAACGCCAAATCTTTTAATATATTTTTCATTACGGGACGCTTCCATTTGATCCCAGACAATTCTTAGTATGGAGACCTGCCATTGTTCTTTATGAGGGAATGGGTAGTTTGTTTTGATTTATTGTGCTACTCGGAACATTCCAAGTAATGACACATGGGTATAAAAAAATCCTTTTAGTATACACATGTCTAGATAGTGTTTCCATGGGTCTCAACTCGAACAAACTATAATTAGTCCTGTAAAAAACATCATAGATGGCAGCATAGGTAACAGTAAGGAAATGAACAATCACTTAAATGCATTAAACGGTAGATTTTGGCTGAAGTAAGATTAGTAAAAATCAAAACTTCCTTGTTTAATGCTGATTTATCTATTTACACTCATAAATCACGTAATTTCAACAAAAAAAGATAAATTTATCCTTTCATTCCAAATCGAACTCATAGAGTCGTAAGAGTTGTTAAAAGTAGCCATGTCTTAATTATTTTGTTTAGAGCTCTATGCAATAGATGGCGTTTTACTTAATTTAGTTTTGATTAGTAATGAAGTTGATCTATTTGATAAGAAACAATTATTGTTGATTAACAAAACTTATTCTAATTTGACCACACCAAGTCTTTCAATCTCCAAGTGATTTTTTACATGATTTAGTAAAAAAAAATACTTGATTTGTTTAATGATAGCATTGGCGTAATTCACAAAATCCATTTTGCTGTCTGATTTAGTGGAAAAATTTAAAACAAATCTTCCCAATGATTACCATGATTTTAATCGCATCGATTTTTTTATTAGAAAATTATTTCAAGTGAAAATATATAATTACTGTAAATCGAGAACAAAATAGATTGATCCAAAATCAAAAATAAAAAATTGCCTGACAAGCTTGAAAGCTACTAGACCATTTTTATAGCTAATAATCAACCAGTGCGATTCCCAAAAAGGATTTTTCAAAATTCTAATGTTTTTTGACAAAATCAAAGGCTTCTCCTTGACGTATCGATGTTACTTCCTTAATAAACAGCTGTGTGTGTGCCCAGTAGGTGGCCACGTTTAAATCAAGGGCTGAACCCCTTCGAGGACTTTTCTCTTTTCCATGTAGAAGGCTATCTCAAAACACATACTGTATATAAAGCGTCAAATTAATTTAGCTAGCGAAACTTTACCCTCGTATCAATATCGAAAATGCAACAAAAAAAAACTATTTTTGCTGATTCGGTAGCGTAAATTAAGGCAACCAAACGATTGTTGTGTTATGGTTTTAATTATTGTTTTGATAAATTTTGTTACTTTTAAATACGTTAATTTATAAATAAAACTTTATTTACGATGCAAAGTGCAAAGTTTATCATGCAAATGTTATCTTGTGTAATTGAATACTTTCTACCTTGTTTTAAAGTATTTGATAAATTATTATATAATTAAATAAGAAATAAGCAGAAATAATATATTCAGTTTTGAATATTGGTAAAACAATTTATTACTGCTTTGTTGTGACGCGACGAACTCGTATGTTTTCTCGCTCACACGCGCACTATCTGTTTCAAGTTCTGTGGTTGGTTTCAAAGAAACAATGCCTGCCACTGTGTATCTGAATAAAAAATATATTTTTTGGTTAATAATAGATAATCTTTTTAACACTTTCGGTGCCAAGCACCTAGCATGGGTTGAACAATAAGTAGATCGTGAGCCCACAACCCGCCTCCCGAGTCGTCGTTATACGTAGCTATAGATAACCTAAGAACCGACTAGCGAGACTAAATCTAAGTAGGCTTAAAAGGTTGTTGTAAAATAAAGAAATTATATTTGACGGCGCGTTTGATTACACAGGTCAACAGTGGTTTTGGTGCCAAGAAGCTGTAATATTTTTTTGATTTAGGGCCATATACTGATTTACATTTATAGCAAAAATATTTATTTCCTACGTGTAGTTTTCTAGATTTTTAATTGAATAGAAAAATATAGATTTACACCAAAATCAAACATTTATTAAATTATTACGTACATAAAAACTTTCTTTTACGCGATTTTCGCGAATGAGGTATAGTAGGACAATCACGTTGCCTCCCCCAGCAGTAATCAGCCATCATATGCTGATCCCATCGGCCTTGGTACCTCTCCTCCATAGTTTTTAGGTCCTGGTGAAAGCGTTCCCCTTGTTCTTCGCTATACGAACCTAGATTTTCTGGAAACTGATCTAGGTGACTGTGGAGATAATGCACTTTGATTGACATGTTACATCCTAAGTTTTTGAAATTCTTCAGCATGTTATTTACAATTTCGGAGTAGTTACTTGACTTGTGATTTCCCAGAAAGTTTTTAGTAACTTCAACAAACGGATTCCACGCAAGTTGTTCCAATCTGGTCATTGAACTTGAGAAATTAGTATCTTTTATCAATATTCTTATCCGTGGGCCATCAATCGGTCCCTTACTAAATCGTTTAGTTCTTCTTGGGTAAAAGGTTTTGACTCTGTAGATGCTATTTCTTCAATATCACTATAGCTAGACACTTTACTACAGGTTTCTTCAAATGATGGTTGACGGTTAGAACAAAATGTTGGAACAGGTACTTCTTCTGAATGTGGTAAAGGTCTTCTAGCCGATTGTAATTCTGGATAAGTCATTTTTTAACATTAATACCACGCAAATTTACACAGCAGAAGTAACAGTCATCGAAGTGATTTTTTTGTTCTCTCCATTGCATAGGCAACCCAAACCTCATACGGCTTCTTCTACCACTTACCCACTGTCTCAAGTGTTCATAGCACGTTTTGCAAACATTTTGAGGTATCCACGGCTTTTTTTCGTCTACAATTTGCGACTTGAAGTACAAAAAATATGCACTTTTTATAAAATCTGTTATAGGTTTCCTGAACTTTTTGATTATATATTCCCCACAAATGTAACAAAACACATTCGGATCGTTTAGACAACTTCTTCGCGATGAAGACATGATATCAAAATCGATTTATTTATAGAAAGGTACTAATAAGACTTAAAACCGTGTTCCCGAAAGTACTAATTAGAGCAAATTTAAAAAACAGAGGGTAGACACAAAACTACACGTAGGAAAAAAATATAAAAAATATTTTTAGTGTTTCCAATGCACACTTAACACAAAACTACTAACAAGATCTCGGCACCAAAAAATAATCTTTCATTTGTTGACCTGTGTTATTATTTGAGAGTGAATGTCAACCGGATATGCCAAACGCCATCTATCGAAGTAATCGGTTGACATTCGCTCTGACGCAACACCAAGGGCTGGCGTGGGGAATATGAACGGCGCGACGAGTCAGTTCGAATCCGAGAGGCGGCCCGTTCGCATCGAATACGCGCTACGTTTTTGGTGGAGTGTCTGAGTGTTTTATTAAGTGTTCCTAAATTATTGTGGCATAAGATCCTGATTATACTTTGTGATTAAATCCGAAGTATATCGTTTGATTCTTCTCGCCCGACTACCCACGTCCTAATAAAATCAACTATGGATCCAAATGATATCGTGGAATCTCCTGACGTCCCTTTATATTAAACCTCTTTTTAATGTCAATAGAAACGTCAACTATTTCGTTTGCAAATGCATAACCATATAATAATAACTTAGACAAACCCGAAATCCTATTAGTAGTTACCTCAGTATAACAAAGTAATTAGAAACAACAGAAGGCATCAAAAAGTTTTGATCCTTTGCCGACGAAGTTTAAAAAGTGATAACAAAGCGCATCAGCATGTTTATGGTTTTAATCCCTTACCAAAAATTGCAAACAACAGTAGCTAACTATTTATTTTCTTTGTTTCAAATTGTATGCCGAAGTAAAAACATGCTCTGTTTTATAATATCTCTAATATGACGAAAAAAATCTTAGTAAAGGCATTGAGAATTAAATAGGTAGTTAAAGGGCAAAGTAGATAGTAATTTTGTTCTGATTAAAAGTATTAGATTAATAATTTTGTGAACTGTGTTTGTCTGTGTCTTATGGGTTTATTTATTGTTTGTAGAGAAACACTGTCCGGCTGTGGATCAGACGCCATGAAGAAGAGGGTATCTTAGAGGATAAATCGCGGGCACCACGTCCATATCTCATATCGGAAGACAACCTCCAACGTATGGTGGACACCTATCAACAAGAGAACGCGTTCACACCGACGAGAGTGTTCGCCGAGGAGTACGACGTGTCATTGCGCACAGTTCGTCGTGCTTTACATAGAGCGGGGCTCCATCACAGAAAACCGGCTAAGAAAATCGTGCTCACCGAGGAACAAAAAGCGGCGAGAGTGAGATTCGCAAGAGAGTATAGGGACATGGATTTCTCAAGCGCTACATGGTCGTCGACACTTGTGGCGCGTGGCGAATACACGCTACGAACCCAGAAATGTGATTGAAAATAATGATTCTAGAAGGGTATGGGCTAACATGTGGGGCTGGATGAGTGCTGATTGTCCCGGAGAGCTTGTCCATTTCCCAGGGCGAGCGAATGGCGCCACTTACCGCGAATTATTAGAAAGTGTGATGGTGCCTACGGTGCGCACAGTTTATCCGCGAGCAGAGCTCCCCGAATTTATTTTTATACAGGACAATTGTCCAATCCACCAAGCACGCATTGTGCAGACTTGGTTAATCGAACAACCTGAAATAAAAACCTTACGCTGGCCATCCCGATCTCCTGACCTAAACCCCATCGAAAATTTGTGGGGTATAATGGTCCAGAGATGGGATAACCGACGGGGAAGAACGGAAGTGGAACTTCTTGCTCATTGTGACGAAGTTTGGGAATCTTTAAGGGGTTCTAACTTGTGTGAAGTTTTAGTTCAATCGATAAGAACGAGATGCGACGCTGTTATTGACGCAGGAGGCGCGATGACTTAGTATTAGTATTTTTTGTTTATTATATAATGAGTAGTCAGTGTGTAATTTTTGTGATCGAATAAGCAATAGAAAGAAAAATATTTACCAACTGTTAATTTAATTCTAGGGAAGTTTTTATTTATTGTGCCTTTACATTATTGTTTTGTGTGTTTTTATGTCCATTTTGTTTTTTTTTTAAATGTCCTATTTTAATATTAACGAGAAATAAGCTGAAAATTATTCAGAATTAAAACTTGGTTAAGTAATTATGTATGCACGGGTATTATTGTTTTGTTGTTACGGGCGAACTCGTATACTTTTTCTCGCTCACACTATTGGTTCAATTTCTTAGGTTGGTTGGTTGATTTTAAGTTGGAAGCGTAACAGTATTAACTTTTTTAATACATAGTAAATAGTTAGGTAGATTAAAAAATCTCTTTTAAATGGAGCCGCTTCATAGTGAGCGACTGATTGTAGACTGATTATATAATAGTTATGTAATAAAACCTTGTATTTAATATTTAATAAGCAATAAAAATATTATTTACCAATTGTTAATTTATATCTAGAGAACTTTTTGTTAATTGGGTCATTTTTATTTTTAAAAAAATGTATGCACGGATATTATTGTAGTGTTATTAAGAACTCGAATACCTTCTCGCTTACTCACGCTGCACGCACTATGTTTCAATCGATGGTTTGAAATAAACAATGCTTGCCACTGTGTATATATCAGTATTTTTTTTTTAAATATATATGTATGTATAATAATTATATTTAAGGTTGACCGAAATTCTCTTTTAAATGGAACCACTTCTTATGAGAATTAGTGGGTGATGCGATGATTATAGTATAAACTTGTTTTTAATAAGCAACAGAATAAATATATTTTACCGACTGTTAATTTAATTGTAGGGAAGCTTTTGTTTATTGTGCCTTTTTTATTATTGTTTTTTTTTAATGTTTACTTACAGATATTTTGATGTTTTCTCATATTGCAAAATGTTTTATTATAAGTACTGTAATTTGGCTGCACTCATCTGTAGATATGTATGATTATTTACTCTATACAATATTTGTATTTTTAATAAAAAAGAGCAACCAAGCCAATTATTCAGTATTAAAACTTGGTAAAGTAATAATCTATGCACGAAGTATTATTGTTTTGTTGTTTGTTATGCGTGAACTCCAATACTTTCTCTTTTACACACGCACTACCTGTTTCACTTTGTATACATAAAGAAAACCTCTTTTAATTACAAATAATTTTGCTTATTTCGCATTTTTGTTCATTATTGGAGTTTTTATTTACTATGCCATTATTTTTTTTTTGTATTTAAATCTACCGCTGATCGTAATTTTGGGAAGAATTACATCAATGGAATAACTATTGTTTATAAAAACTGTTGCTCGTAATAATAGTCTACAAGGAATGGAGGTATTTTATTTGTTTAAAATTTAAGTTGATTCTATTACTTGTTTTTTTAATGTTGTGTTTAACCTATTTACTAAAAAATTCTGTTGTTTTATTTAGTTTGTGTATATTTAACTAATAAATAAACCTTTAAAATTGTTTTTTTACTTTTTATTTAATGCCTATCCGATAATTGGATTTAACAAATCAAAGTTCTAGTTAGAATAAATATTATACATAGTTATAATAGGTAGTTAAAAGTTAAGTAAAATATCTGGGCGATCGAGCTCCGCTCAGGACAAATATACACTAACAACGAATTTTCTCAGAGATGAGATGTACGGTCTCATCAACCGTACATTTACTTTGCGAACGCAGCAACCTACTTGGATGTCGTGCGTCACAAATATTACGCTATAATTGTAACTTTTCGCGCTAGGCAGGGCGAGTCAGACAACAACTGTGGAACTAACCACTTGTCAAGAGAAAGAATCACTACCGCTTTATCTTGTACCTTTTACATTTTAATATAACTTTAAAACTCAACTTGTGGTTCTTTCTGTGTACTCCACAACTAAACCAACATCAACTAAGTGATAGTGTACGGTGCCTACAACCATTGGCTCCTACATGAGATCTAACTAGATCTTTCGCCCCTTAGAGCCCCATTATTTAAAATTTTATCTAAATCGTTAAAGCCGTTTTAGAGAATGCGATTACAGACACCTAAGTATTTCACGTTTAATAGTAAGCATAATATTTTATAAGATTTCTATAATAAATTAAAAAATCATTTCAGAAATCTTTAATTTTTTATTTACAATTACCGACCACATCTTTAGTAACATGAGACAATTCCAGGTTTTTTTCTTATAATAGCAGTTTGAAATAACAATAAATCCCGTTCGGCGTGCGTCGTCAGTGCGCTCGGACGGCCGGTATTGTCTCTAATTCATTTCTATTCAAAGTCAACGGGGCGGGGCTAGAGAGCGCTTCTAGTTTTGAGTGCAAGCAAAAATGAGCTTAGTGGTGGTCAGGCGGGAGTGTCCGCGATAGTACATACTGCTCAAATATTAGTTATTACTCGAATCAATAAAATCTGCTACGGCGCGCGGCGGCTCGGAACATCTAATATACAGCTGCGCAAATAGCGCATTAGTTTATTTTCTTACGTTTCTTGCAATTTGCAGGTCAGTGTCAGGTTGTATGTAGGTAGATTAAAATATGATTCGCGACCTTAGGTAATAAATTTGGCTTTTTGTGTAATGTATGTCTGAAATAAATTAATTACTTAATAATAATAATTCAGCGTCAGTCAGTGTCTACAAGTATGTGCCCAGTTCTCGAAAAAGACCATGTCATGCTGGACTGGGATCGGCCTATTATCGCCAATAAGCCTGATATAATGGTAATAAACCGAACAGAGCGCCGCGTAATGATAGTTGATGTTACCATCCCGCATGGCGAGAACCTCGTGAAAGCTGAGAAAGAGAAACAAATAAAATATCTCGACTTGGCACACGAGGTTGTCGAAATGTGGAATGTGAACTCGGCTATCATTGTTACGGCCAATGGCCTGATGGCCAAAAGCCTGGACGAACATCAGTCGAGAGCCTCGCTTGGCGGTTGGATCAAGGGCCTGATTCAGAAGGCAGTACCTACATCTCGATACGGCCCGCATTATGAGATGGAGATGTCTTGTCTCTGGAGCCCTAACCACCGGGAGCTTGGACCCTGCTCCCGACCCGGCGGACCACTATTTTTAATATTTTTTTAATGTTTTTTATCAAGAAATATTTAAACAAGTAAATAATAAGATGAAATAACGAACAAAGGACACAATAATACTTTGAGTCTCAGTTCATTTAATCCTATTGAATGACTTTTTCATGAAATAATTATTCAATGGGATTAAATGAACTGAGAGGGTTGTTTTGATGATTTTAATTATTATACTTCTGTTAATTCATATGTGTTACGGTTGTGAATCATATTTTGTTAAACACACAGGCTGACACTGACCTGCAAATTGAAAAAACCTAATAAAAAATTGAATTTCGCGGGCTACCCGGCGGCGCATTTAGCATTGAAATCCTCAAAAATATATGAAGAGGCATTCGCCACAGCACACAGACTGTCCTGTAGAACAAGCTAGCTGGACAAAAATAATAAGTAATTTTTCAATTGATATTTCATTAATATAGGTAATATTACATCATGATCGATTGCCTATAACATTACGGGAGATCAATTTTGTATGTTTATCGAATAAATCTTAAATTTTCAGAAAATAAAACAAATATAAATTCTGTTTAACTATTTATTGTAAAAAAATCAGATGCTACGATCCGTGAATCATGTTACGATTATTTCGTTCAGAGTAGGACAGCATGCAATCTTCTCTTTGTAGATTTTTTTATAGCTTGGGTATGTATCATGATCTCTCTCAAGTGCGCCAGCGCGAATATTCTTATACTGATTCACTGTCAATATATTGTTAATAAAAAACGCTAATGGTTCTTGCGTGGAATATGAACGCTGAACAGTTGAAGCTCTTCTGGAGTAAATGATTCAACTAAACTTTCTACTTTTCGCTTTTTAGTTTTGCTAGAGCTTTCTCCAAAATCTTTAGTTGGTCGGCCAGACGCTTTTGCAGATGAAGTTGGTTGAAGAAAATCCTTCATGTTTTCCGGTATCTCAATTGACTGGTCCATCCACACTGAATATTTTTTTTTCAAACTGATCGACACGTCCATATCGAAACTGTTCACATATCTTTTTTTTAAAATTATTGACGGTTTTTTTTTAACTGTTGTTACACTGTTCACATTATAGTGTCTTAATATGTGGTCCGTAATCACAGAAACACGATCTTTCTGAGGCGCTTGTTTCCATATTTCGAAGAGTTCCCTTCGCTGCATTGCTTTGGAACAAAAGCTCTGAAAAACAAAATAACTCTTAAGTCGCATGTTTCCGCATGAAACTACTATTCGTTATCGAAAGAAGAATATTTTAACGACTTAATAAAAAATGAATAACAACTCGACTGGACTTAGCAATACAACTTTACTATTATTGAAATGCATAAACATATGGAAAAACTACCTCAAAATTTAAGAATTTTTTCTTCAATATTGTTATTATAAAATAAAAATAAAATTCATACCTGTAAAGTACAAAACTAGAAGAATCTCCAAACAACACAATTTTTTATTTAGCATGCGCGATAGTACCGGTACACAACAAGTTCTATGGCAGACTGGCGGGTGCCAAAAAAGGGGTTCATCACAACCTATTGTTTGCTACCTGAGCACCTAACCAGAGAGTGGGGATTTATCGGTAATACGTTTTAGGGTAAACCGGAGTCTTATCTATAATGGAGAAGGGTTCATTAAAAAAAAAAAATAACACTTGATGTTTCGATATTTTGTCCAGCTAGCTTGTCCTACAGGACATTCTGTGCAGCGTGAAAATTGCGAGCTCACTCACACAAATGAAAAGGTTCCGCCATCGCCAACTCGAGACATTTTTATTGTATTGTTGAACGCACGTTCGAACAAGGTGTGATGTAGAGAATCTATAGAAAAACAACGCCATCTAGTAGTATCGATGCCACCTAGTATCTAGGCCGACTCCTAGATGGCGTTGTCTCTGGCAATTAGTGAGCAGCTGGTACTGCCATCTGTTAAAAAAATGGAGGAAGGAAAATAGCCAGTTCAATAGCCAGACTTAGGGAGGTGTCATTTCTTTGTATGGGATTGGGCATCCGAACGTAGTATTATATTATCTGTGGTGTTGCGCTGCAATCGCAACAAAAACAACAGGCCAGGTTTGAAGCGATTTTCTATTGTTTAACAAGCGCGCGCATCACTGGTGGGGCGTACCAATGACTAAAGAATAAGAGAGGACGTGCCCTATTGATCTATATAAATTATACATTATGGAAATATCATACGATTATATAGAGAAATAAAAAAATTATATTCGTTTCTTTCTAACTTATGCGATTCTGCAAGTGTAAAAAGAGAAAACCGTATTTTGGCAGTTTTCTAAAATTGCAATACTGAAGTTTGACGTCACGGAAGCTCAGCCCATCGGCCGGCTCGCCATTTTAGTTTCTAGTTTTGAGTACTTCTGAGAGTGTACATGAAGTGTCATTTGGCGTTATCGTGCGACTAAATATTAAGATTTTTTCCAGTTTGAGAACATTTTGAGTGCTGTAAATTTGACTGAGGCTGTCTGTGATAGAGGAAACCATGCCTAAGTGTTGTGTGAGGGGCTGTGGCTCGAAATACAGTAAAAAAGCGCCTCTGATATCCTTGCACAAGTAAGTCCTAAGAATTCATAAATTATTAAGTTTCCTTTATACACTGCAGGCCAAAAGTTTAAGACCACCTTAATTGAAGTAGGAAAATAAAGTAAAACACCAATAAAATATTAAATGTTTAATTAACCAGTTTAACTATCTAATCAATTAGTCACTAAGTAGTGTTTATTGACAAATTGTAATTTAAAAAAATAAGGAAATAGTAACAGTCCACGCGAAAAAAGGCTATAGTTAACTAAACTGATGTTTCATCAAAAAATCCTCCTTTACATTATATGACTTTTGTCACAAGTCTCGGCATACGAGCAATCAATTTGTTGATGGTGTCTTGTGATATATTGCTCCAACTTTCGCATAAAGCATTCCACATTTCTTCTTACGAGGATGGGCCACGATTACGGACGTTCCTGTCAAGCTCTTCCCACAAAAGTTCAATTGGATTGAGATCCGGGCTCTGAGGAGGCCAAACCATGTTTTTTAACACCCCTTGTGCCTCTTTCTGTTCTAAATATCCTCTGCATAATTTAGAGCTATGCTTTGGATCATTATCTTGTTGAAATATGAATGCGTCTCCAATTAATCGCAACCCGGAAGGAACGGCATTTTGTTCTAAAATGTTTTTGTATTGTTCCTTTTTCATAATTCCTTCAATTTTGACCAAATCGCCAGTTCCTTGGCTAGAGAAGCAACCCCAGACCATAATTGAGCCACCGCCATGCTTGACTGTTGGGACTACACAGTCCGGCACCATCTTTTCTTGAACATTGCGTCTCACGTAAATTCTTCGTTTTGAACCGAATAGTTCAAACTTGGATTCATCGGTCCAAAGAACTTTTTTAAAATCTTCTTCAGTCCAATCTCGATGGGCAAGAGCCCACTGCATCCGCTTTTTCTTGTTTTGTGGCCTTAGCAGAGGTTTTCGGACGGCGACGCGACCATACAACTTTGCATCTCTCAGTCGCCGTTTTACTGTAGTCAATGATAAATGTTTAACTCGGGTTTTGTTTACTTCAACGCGGATTTCTGGTGCTGTTAAGCGTCTATTTCGCTTGCTGGTAACAACAATGAAATTATCTTCACTAGACGTGGTAGCTCTCGGCCTTCCCGAGCGTGGACGATCTTGAAAACTGCCTGTCTCCCTGTATCGAGTTATTGTGCTATGAACACAAGTCTTCGATAACTTCAGTTGTGAAGCTATCTCACGTTCGGATTTGCCTTCATTATGCAAAACAACGATGGCAGAACGCACTTCACTGCTAATTTCGCGTGCTTTCCCATTTTAAGACGTCTTCACTGTAGAAACCACAAGTTTAGACTAACTGAGATTGTTTGTGAACAACTCAAGTAAACTCAGGTAAGAATAAATTGAAACTACGTGTTTTCAGAAGCTAAATAATCCTTAATATTGACCAATGCCAAACAAAAGCAAAGTAATAAGTAATGAGCACACAATAAACATATTATTAGGACTCTACCACCTGGCTCTAGCGCAGCGTTTGTCGGTGATTGAAAACAATAGATGTTTATTGTCCAATAACTTGAAAGTAAACAAAAGAATGACTTCTTTAAATATTCTACATTACCAATACAATATGCAGGTGTACATTTCTTTTATTTATCTTATGGGACTTTATTACAATTGATAGATAATTATACTGTTTAAGTGCGGTCTTAAACTTTTGGCCTGCAGTGTATATTTATACCAATTTCTAGTCTCAATTCATGTTTATTACTGTTCGGTCATAGATTATTGCCTATTCATAGTCTTTCGAACGATATATTTCCTTATTTTGGTTTTGTTTACTAAGTATTTTTATTGACAAATTTAGTGTTGTGATTGTGTAATTTGCACATCGAATCGATTTTGCATCGTTTCTATCAAATTTCGTTTGAATATTTAGCATATTTTGCATCGTTTCTATCAAATTTCGCTTGAATATTTAGCATGAAAGAATATACACATTTATGTTAGTTTGCGTGTTTTGTTTGTGTTTTTAGGTTACCAAAAAATGATACTTAAACTCAAAATAAAGTGGCTTGAATCATTGGGTCAAGAGAATATCGACTCCAGCCAGGAAAAAGTATTTGTCTGTTCACTACATTTTGAAGAGTCTTGTATTAATAGAAGACCATTTGCCCTAAATTTATATTTAGTGATTGGGCAACTAGAGGTATAAGAAAAAGTAGAGAAAAACTATTTGAGCTGTATGGCCTTAAGCCTTACATAAACACTGAAACTTTTACCAAGTATGTTGCTAATTATTCAAAGATTTTTAGAAATACATGTAAGGTTGCTAAAGCCTTACACATTAGCAACAAGATCAAAACAGCAGAAAATAAAATAAAGACCGTTTGGAAAGTCATAAATAATGAGACTAACAGAAAAAAAATACGTAACTTAAGCTATTCATTAGATACAGCATGTGGTCCTAAAAACTCAAATCAGGAAGTAGCTCAAGAATTTGTAAATTTCTTTACCGATATACCGTTCAAAACTACGGAGGCTCTAAATTCCTCACCTGAAGTCTCAATGGCTTTATTAAAGGCGAACGTGTCTGGCTGCCCGGCTGAATTTAAATTTAAACACATGAACCCTATGACAGTGATTAAAGCTTTCCGGCAAATTAAAATCAAACTGACCGAAGATCTATGGGGAATGTCTATCAAATTCTGTACATCCATAGTTGAGACTATAGCACCATACTTAGCTTTAATTTTTAATTTATGTGTAGACCAAGGAGTTTTCCCTGATTAAATGAAATACAGTAAAGTCATACTACTTTTCAAATCCGGGGACAGTAAAGATACTAATAATTATAGACCTGTATCCGTGTTGCCAGTTTTTAGCAAGGTGTTTGAAAAGGTAATGCTTAATCAAATGCTCAATCATTTTAACACAAACAAGATTTTACACGATCAACAGTATGGTTTCACCAAGGGACGTTGTAACCTTATTAAAGCACATTTTTGCTGCGTGGGAAGAGTCCCAAGACGCAATTGGAATATTTTGTGACCTCTCCAAAGCATTTGATTGTGTTAATCACGATACATTACTTTTGAAACTAGAGCATTACGGACTATCTAAACTTGCACTTGGTTTGGTAAAATCTTATTTGAGTGACAGGCAACAGCAAATTCAAATAAATGGAGTTAATTCACAGGGTTCCGCAAGGCTCAATCCTCTCCTCCTCCTCCTTCCTCCTTGGTCCTTTCCTCTTTCTAGTAATAATACTTAAATTTATACATAATATTTTAATATTAGAGTACATATATAAATGATCTACCCTATTTATTGAAAAACCAACCTAAGAATATGGTGTTATTTGCTGATGACACTTCCCTAATTTTTAAGATAAGTAGACGGGCCCAAAATCTAGATGACGTGAATGATGCCCTACCTCAGGTCCACAATTGGTTCACAGCAAACAATTTAGTATTAAATGAAAAAAGACTAAATGCATAAGATTTCTTTACCGAATGTTAAAAGTAATGATTGTGAGATAGTATTGAATAAAGAGAAACTAGATTTCATCGATAAAACGGTTTTCCTGGGGATTACGCTGGATTCGAGGCTACAATGGGGTTCTCATTTAACATCCCTTGCGGGGCGACTGAGTTCGGCAGCATATGCTGTTAGAAAAATTCGTCAATTCACTGATGTAGATACCGCAAGACTGGTATATTTTAGTTACTTCCATAGTAAAATGTCTTACGGCATTTTGTTATGGGGACGGGCTGCAGACATCGAGTCTATTTTTATTCTGCAAAAAAGAGCCATCAGAGCCATATACGGCCTCAGTAGGCGCGATTCTCTAAGGGAACTGTTTAAAGACATTAACATTATGACGGTACATAGCCAATACATTTATGAAAACATAATGTACGTTAGAAAAAATCTGCATCTTTTTAAAAAAAGAGGTGACAGACACAATTACAATAATAGAAATAGGGACCAATTAGTTCAGCCAGGCTTTAGCCTCGCTAAAGTAGACTCATCTTTCATGGGGTACTGTTTGAGATGCTATAATAAAATTCCACAAAGTATTCTTGAACTTAATGAGACGAAATTTAAAACATGCATTAAACGCACACTGTGTAAGCAAGCATATTACAAGTTGGGCGATTATATCGCTGACAATAATGCTTGGCTCAATGCTGGTCCTGCTCCACAAGGACAGGGGCGCATAAATTGATAGCATTAAATAGTATTGTTGGGGCTGCTGAACATTGTTCAACTGTCCTTGCATTGTATAAATTCAATCTTTTTAGTATTATATAGCCGCATAGCCTATATTGTGTGAGTGCTATGTACTAGAAAGCTATCATTCACAGGAAACCTACTTTTTTGTTTTTTTCTCGACTGGAATGTGCCCTGGCGGTTGAGAGTATGTGATGCTCACTCAAATGTCTCGCTGATGGTGGCATGTGTGTCGGGTCATTTAGTTCCCTTCAAAATGGTTGAGTTGAATGATGGCTGATCCATGCTTCATGTTCGTGAACGGGCGCTGTCAGTTGTGACTGGTCATCTCTTAGTTGCCACGGTTTATTTGAACTAATTACTTTGTTTTTTAATGGCCTTTTTTTGTACTGTGGACACTTAACGTGCACGTCTTGCTACATCGTTCTCACATAATGTACCATCTCTACAAGAATGATGTATCCAAGATTTTTTGTAAAAACATTATGATTTAAAAGAGTGACCATAGAGTTTCTTGCCCATTCTTCTCCATAGAGATCTACGCTTTGGAATGGGCAACTACAGTACTTTCACAGTTATTATGTCTTCTGACTGGGACTGTAGCTTCATTTTTTATTGCTGTCTTTGTTTCGACAATTCAAAAGTGCCTGTAATTGGCCTACTTGAAATAAATGCTTTGATTTTGATTTTGTCTTGATATAGTGAGACTTCACGACAATGCAATACCGACAAGGCTCCCTAAGGTAAATTATCACATTTTCATTGTAAGCCTACATTTACCCATATTGATGTCAAATCCAAACAGCAACATCATTTTGTGTGTTATAAAGCTTTCTTATACTTTTAGGATTATCTGAAACAAGGACGAGTTGCTTTGTCTGCGACAACAAGCAATGTCATATGCAAGACAACACCATCAACCACTACCGGCAAAGATTCCTCAACCAATTCAACCAGGGACGTCAACAATGGTAAATACTCATTCTTTCATTCAGAAACTTTTATTTTACTCAAACATGAGCCTTTAATTTTAACCGACTTTAAAAAGAAGGAGGTTCTCAATTTGTATGTATACTATATCGACTGTTGAAAGGAATATTACAAAACTAAATTTTGGTTCACTCACTTATATGAGGGAAAATTAAGATTAAATAAACAAAATAATAATTAAGCCAATAAAAGAGTTGTTCAGTACCATTTAATAAATAATTATCTGCCTAATACCAATTTTTTGTGAGTTTTTAATATTGTCTCCTCATGAGTATTAGTTGTCATTATTTAATGGAAGCTTGTTCAAAACATAATCCTGCATCCTTTTTTATTCTCTATTAATATTAAAGTTTTTATTAAAGGTGAAACAAGAACAATTTAAAAAGACGACACCATCAACCACTGCCGGCAAAGATGATGTAGAAGATATTTCTATGACCGTTCCTGAACCAATTCAACCAGGGACGTCAACAATGGTAAATACTCATACTTTCATTCAAAAACTTTTATTTTACTCAAATATGAGCCTTTAATTTTAACCAACTTCAAAAAAGAGGTTCTCTATTTGTCTGTATATTATATCAACGATGGAAAGGATAATATGACCAAGCGACATTTTGGTCGATATTGAGTTATACACACTTAACATTGGTTAAAATTAAGATTAAATTAACAAAATCAATATTTAAGCCTATAAAAGAGCTTATCAGAGTCATATTAACTAATACCTATTGTCGCTAGTCTGATCTCTAACCTATTACCTATTTTTTTATTTCTCTCAGCCTAATCCAGACATCAAAGTGATACAGAAGTTGAAGAATAAATGTGCCCTGCAACAAAAAAAAATCAAACGCTTAAGTGCTAAATGCAGAAGACAAGCAAAGAAGCTTGTTGATTTTAGAAACATTATACAAGACCTGAAAAGCAGGAATTTTATAAATAATGAAGGTAGTATTATTATGTTAGAGGAATGCGCTGGCCCGAAATATGTTCTTAAAAGGCAACTAGCTAAGTCTAAGGGTTTACCCTTACAAAGAAAGTATTCTGAAGAAATCCGCAAATTTGCGTTAACTTTGCATTTTCTCTCACCAGCAGCATACAATTTCATTAGAAATAGTTACAACACGTGCCTACCACATACACGAACACTGAGCAAGTGGTACCAAAAATTGGATGCAGAACCGGGATTCACCAAAGAGGCTTTCGATACTTTAAAATTAAAAGCTCAAATGACTGATAGAAAAGTACTTTGCACTTTAGTTTTGGATGAAATGTCAATTGGAAAATCCTTGACATGGAATCCAAGAAAGCAAAAATATTATGGAAGAGTGAATATGGGAGTTGATTTTGACAGTGACAGTCTAGATGGCGAGCCAATGTTTAGTTTTCTTGTTGACCTGCATTAATGGTTCATGGAAGCTCCCAGTGGGCTATTTCTTCATAACATCTTTGACAGGTGAACAAAAATGTAACCTGGTTCAAATATGTCTACAAATGACTGAGGAGGCCGGAGTAAACGTTGTAGCTCTAACGTGCGATGGACCGGCTACAAATTTCAGTATGTTGGAGTCATTGCAAAAATATAGCTCAGAATCCAGAAATCACGAAATTTAAATATAGAGAAAGCACTGTAAATGTATTCATAGATCCGTGCCATGCAGTAAAGTTAGTTCGAAATGCATTTGGCGAACTGAGAGTCTTTTTTGATGCACAATATAGAAAAATAGATTTTAAATTTATTGAAAGTCTTCACCAACTCCAAGAAGATCAAAATTTACATTTGGCTACAAAACTTACAAAATCGCACGTCCAGTTTTTTAAACAAAAAATGAAAGTTCGGCTTGCGACACAATTGCTCAGCAACTCCATTGCGGATGCTTTGCAATTCAGCGAGCAAAAGCTAAAACTTCCACAGTTTCAAGGTTGCAGCGGCACGATAAATTTTATTAGATCGTTAAATGATTTATTTGACATATTAAATAGCCATTTCATGCGTCCAGCAGGCTGGAGAAAGGTAATATGTGCAGCAAATATTGGCTTAACTTCTGCATTTTTATCAAGTGTTGAAGATTATTTAAAAATATTACGCTTACCTTCTAGACAGCTCTTAATCAATTCAAGGCGAAAAACAGGTTTTATTGGGCTCATAATTAACATTAAAATTGCACTGGATCTATATAATAGGCTGGTTAATGAAAGTAAATTATTACTTTATTTACCCATGTATAAAATAAGCCAAGACCATATCGAGCTTTTTTTTCATCCATTAGAGCCAGAGGGGAAATCAATAATAACCCGAATGCGGTACAATTTATGGCAGCATATAAAAGATTATTAGTACGGGCAGAAATCCGTGAGCATGGCATAGGTAATTGCATCCCATTGCAACAAATTAATATTTTAACATACTCTAGCAAAGTTAATCCCACACAAACTATTAATAATTTAACTGCTCAAGGTCTTTACGTGACATTACCGGAAGATGATAGCGAGCTCTATGATGATTTTTTAGAATCAATAAATAATATGCCACTTAATGAATATACTGAAAGTGTTGTTGCATACATCGGTGGCTTTATAGCTCGAAAGCTAATGCGGTCACTTAGCTGCCTGACCTGCGCTATCTTACTTACCAGTGAGTCAACTAATATGCCCATGAGTCGTATAGTAATGAAAACTTGGGGTGGGTTAATTTACCCTTCAAAGGATGTAATTGATTTATTAAAAAAAAAAAAACGAAAAATTATTAAAACAAAACTTGAAGTTGGAGTAAAATCGGAGAACTATTATTTGTATATTTACAAATTTTTTTGATACAAGAAATATTTTTGTATTTGATCCTGAGCACGACACAAACCACAAATCACTTTTAATTAAAAGTGTGATAAAATGTTATTTAGATTTAAGATATAGATATCACGGGAAAAAAATTACTGAAAGGATAACTTTAAGAAATTATTTAAATAAAACTGTTTTATTTAGAAACGAATAATTACATTTTGGGACGCAACCTGTATCAGCCTGTATCCGCCGTAGCATACCCTAGTTGACACCCTTGCTTAATCCCACCTTTCTAGCACGGCAGAATTTATTGTATTTCACCTTATTGGTGTACTTAATACTAATTACAAATTGATATTATTGTATCTATTGGAAATAAAACGGTTCTCCTATTAAATGCTTAGTATTGATTTCTGTTGTTTTATTTTGTCAATAATCGGTGCAGTTTTTAATTCCTTGTTGCAGTTTAATTTACTCTTCTTCTAGCTTGATTAACACGAGAAACTATTAATCATAAAGTAAATGCGTAGTAATATTATTATGAAAAATATCAAGTAAGTAGAATTCATTTTAAATGAACCACCAAATTGATGATATTTGCAACTTTTCAGACATTACGCAACAACAGGCTTTTTTGTACTTAATCTATAATGCGACGTCCTAGAATGAGAATCGAATAACACCCTACTTAATATCTACCTAAAATCAAAAACCTTATTTTAATGTCTGTGATTTCGATTAATCGATTTGTAATCAATACGATGATTAAAAACATTGCAAAGAATGAGCAGAGGACAACACTAGGTAATGGGCGGAGCCTACGCATTACTTTCCACGCGCGCACGCGTTATCATCTTTTAGTTGTCCTCTTCTATTCTTTAGTCATTGGGGCGTACTGAGTGATACCAGCTCTTGAATATTTCCCATTAAAGGAGGGAAAAAAATGTGTTTTGCTTTTGAGATCTATAATTTGTTTTAAATTTAAATTCATTTAATTATGATTTTTTCACATATTAGCAGTTTGTGCGTAAGAATTATTAAGTAAAATTATTTGTAATGAAAAAGACATTGCTTTTGAAGGTTAGTTATTCTTAATATTCTAGTTAAGAACTTTTTAACAACAGCATTATTATTATACTACTCAAAACAGAATAAGGGCCACGAGGTATTTTGTCTGTACCATGAAAATAATAAAACCAATATATATTTTTTTGTTTCCATAACGAAAACTAATGTTGTTTTTACCATGTAGACCAATACATTTATTCAAATAATAATGATTAAAAAGTTTATTTGCTTTTTAAAGAAAAAACACATTTTAGGTTAAAAATAAAAACAATGTAAAGTTACTGAAATCAAAAGAAAATACTCCATGCTCATCTTTTAGTAACGGGTATGCCCCCCTCGTTTAGCTACGCACTCCTGAAGCCTGGAGTGCATGCTCTCAATCAAATGCCTGACATTTTCCATTGGAATCTCTTCCCAGGCCCTTTTAACAGCGTTGATGAGTTGCTGTTGGTTGTGGATTTCCTGATCACCGTCTCTAACTCTTCGTTTCAACTGATCCCACATGTGCTCTATTGGATTTAAGTCCGGACTGTTCGCCGGCCACGACAAGACTTGAATTTGAGAGGCTTCCAGTACAAACCGAGTCGCTTGAGCCGTGTGTGCACGAGCATTGTCTTGCATCAAGATGAATCCAGGACCCGCTCGCTGTGCAATTGGGATCACATGTGGTCTGACAACTTCCTCAATATACCGCTGAGCAGTAACAGTACCCTCATTTAAAATAGCGAGCTCAGTTTTGCCGTGTAAGCTTATCCCGCCCCAAATCATTACATTTGGACCACCAAAACGATCGACTTCATGGATGCAGGCTTCTGAAAATCTCTCGCCGCGTCTTCTCCATACTGTAATACGCCGATCGTCGTTAAAAAATTTAACTTTGCATCCGTCTGTGAAGAGCACCATGCCCCATTGGTTTATGTCCCAGTCCAAATGTTGACGGGAAAATCTTAAACGATTTGCACGATGATTTCTGGTTAATGGAACACGGACAACTCGCCTTCTTGATGCCTGCTGGTCTTCATGCAATCGATTACGAATAGTTTGGTCACTGACACGAGTACCCGTTGTCAGCCGTAAACGATTTTGCAGCTTGCGGGCCGTCGTTGTGCCGGGTTGTGCTTGTCGTGTCTCGGCGCGCACTTAATCGAATGTAACGATCCTCTTGAGCTGTTGTAATGCGAACTCTGCCCGAACCAGGTCTTCTTCTAACACTACCGGTCTCATGGAAACGATTCCATAGATTTTGAATAGCTCTTCGAGAAAATCCCAATTGCAAACCCACAGATCGCTGCGAATGACCTTCTTCAATCATTGTAACGGCTCTGGTTGCTGTCAGCGAGTCCATATGACGCCTGCGTGCTTGTGGCATATTGCAAAAGACGTTTCTGACTCGAGATATCAATGAACTCTGATAATTTCTAATAAACCAAGAAGCTAAGGAAAGCAAAACGTCAAAGAAAATGGAATCAAAATTTTCAAAAAGAATTTTAAATCAAATTTTATTTAAAATTGTTGCCAGCATTAGATGAATACTACAATATTAAAAAGTTTAGGTATCAAGGAGTTTGTATACTCAATATTTTACTACTTTCAATATGTAAATGTTTACTAAATTACACCAAAATGTAAAAATACCTCGTGGCCCTTATTCTGTTTTGAGTAGTATATATACCTAGCAGATTTATGTTTCGCAATTTTAGGGTTGGTCCCATAGTAAAAGTTGTTCATAATGATGAGTACAATGTCCCCTTAAGAGATTTCGTGTATGAATAGATAGACCTTATATATTTTAAGAAGTTATTAAACTGAGGAATCATTATATATGTATATTATCCAGCACTACAGTTAAATGGTGGCTTGAAATCTCGAAATATACTTTTTGAATCATGAAAACATTTTTTTAAATTAGCTAACGCTCATATGGGCAATTTTACATTCAATTAACAGGCAACCCTGTAAACATGGCTGTCAAATGGCTTTACATCTTTGGATGAAATTACACTTTATTAATTTAATTGTTTACAATATACATAGTTATTTAAAGTTTTATTATATGTAACTTTTTTAGTTGTTTTCAATCGTCCTTTATAATTCCTGCACAATTTTATAGGGCAAATCGTAATTTTATATGTCACTGAACGCGTGTTTACCGTACAATGACAATGACGTCACTGAGCGGGCGGGATGAGCTTATGAGCCAACAGTTGCCTGATATTTTTTTGGCGTTTTGACGCTTGAACTCTCTATCTAGACATTTATATTATCAAAGAAAAAAAAAATCTTATAAAGTCTAGTTTAATTATAAATAGGTTTTAAAGACTCAAACTATAAAATTATTGGTAAAACAAATATTTTTCTGATATTCAAGCCATATTCTCAAATTTACCTTTTTTAAGTACTGTTACGAGCTAAATACCAAATTACTTTATTAAACACTAAACACTTATAACCAGTGATCGGAATAGGTAGAGCTAATATGCCTAAAAAAATAAAATTCTATTCTATTCTAAAGTTCAAGGAACAGAAACGAAAAGTGGAGACTTCCTTACGACAATTTTTTTCTTCAGAATATTTGTTCCGAATGTCGGAACATTGCTTAAGTAAAACTAACATTAATATCTAAAGTATAACAACTATCGAATTTATTTACTTTTTCAGTTTAAAAAAAAAGTGCACGATTTTTATTGTTTATAAAATAAAGGTAATTTTTAATGTTTATTTTGAACGAACGTGGTTGCGAAACAAAGCATATTTTTCAAAGAAATGGTGTTTCTATCAAATAAAACACAAAATTAATAATTCAGTTGAAGCCTGGAATGCAAGACTCAATATAATGGTAACAGCCAAACCAAACACTGTTGTCCTTCTAAGGTCACTGCAGAAAGATTCACGGCATTATTTTGGTCTATTAAAAAAAAACGGTTAGATATTAAAAAAAAAACCAAAGAATGTAAACGATCCCAAAACAAAATTGAACGCGTTCTGAGGGAATTACAGGATGGTGAAATAAGTTTAGGATATTGCATTGAAAAATTAACTAACTAGAACTGTTATTTTTTTAATGCAGCCCCTAAGATTTTGATAAGGATATAGATTTGATAAGGGTAAAATTTATTTTGTAACCTTGTGTGTGAGTGTGTAGACCCTGCGGGCTACATCCAATGTAAGGAATCACACAAGAGCAAAAAAATATGTGTGTTCTCCTATTCAAAAAAATGAATGTGTAACAATAAAAGAATTTCGGGCGCCGTGGAGATGCACACTACATTAAAAAAAATACTTGCCAGATAGAACGCTTCGAAGAGTCAGACCTTTAATCTGCCGGGGGTGACTAAACTAGGATAATAGAAACAATGGAAATACCTTTGTTAATACCTCGTTTATTTTGTCAGTAACTTCCCTATTTTACTTTAAATATTAAATGACTATTTTCATATTAATGTTTTATTATTTATTTTTAATTTGAGATTATTATTGCATCTTTTTGTAAAGAAAGTAAATTAAGTTCTGGCCAGATGTCTGGCCTTTATACAAAAATGTTAAATTAAACCTCAAGATTTCGGCGTCGAAAGTGAGAGAATCCAGATGAAATCAAAAATTATAATCCTACGAAAAAAACGCCACAGCAGAGTTTTTCCCGTTAATAAATGACTTTTCCCGGGTGCACCGATAAATCCAAAGTGGGTGAAAATCACACTGGGGAATTGTCCAATATTGAAATTCGAAGAAATTAAAGATCCCTCCTTCAGAACAGCTCGTCCTGGGTGTTTAAGGCAGCAATTATGGCATCATTTGGCCTAAAATATTCGAGATTATAACGGATTTGTTAAATTAAATTGGAGCGTTAAGCTACCATGACGAAAAAAGTTCGTAAAGTGGAAACGTCAAAAATGACAGTTGCCGAACAAAACCATCGTAGATAATAAAAGACAGCATAAAAATCGTTCCGAAATCGACTTGTTAGTGAAAAGCATGTAACGATTTTAAAAACTCGTTACAATTTGTTTTTTTAATATGTATTTTTTAAGAAATAATTTACGTTGATTATTTTAATGTTGATTTGACCTTGTTTTTCTTAAATCTACATGCCGATATATTTATCTATTTTTACAACATGTCCCGGAATTAACGCACAACCTCATATGGTGTTATTGTACTTATCATTATGAACAACTTTTACTATAATATGACCAAATCAGAAATCCCGGAAAAACTTCAGCTGTTCCCTACATTTTGACGAAATCCGCTCATTATGTAGGGAACAGCAGATTTTCTTACATTTTTTTCAATTTGCAATGCATGTTATAGTAATAAAAATAATAATGTATAATTTTTATATGTAAATTCCTGTTCACAATCTATTGTATATGTACTTATTAATATATAAACCATTTTAAGCCACCCTTCGCTTGATTGAAAGCAAAACAGATGTGGGCCCAGTTAACCATTATCAATTTTTAAAAGGGGTAACTGGGCCCTGGTCCCCGTACCATAGTGGGCCGAGTGACCCCTAACCCAACTATGTTGGGGTAGGCTCCCAGTCTAACCGGATGCATACCAGTATTTTACATGGAGCGACAGCCTATCTGACCTCCACAACCCAGGTAGTACTGGGTAATACGATACCCCTTGGTAAGACTGGTTGTCAGACTTTTGGGCCACTGACTTTTGGACTACCTGTAACGACTGTCAAAGATGTACAATTGACAATTACTGGGACCAACGGCTTAGCGTGCTTTCTTTTATATTAGCCACGAGCTTCTCAAATTAGTAATAACAATAATTAAAGATTAAAATAAAGTACAAGGTGACCAATCTTAAAAAAAAACTCTAGTACTTTTATGGAATATGCAACTACCCACTGGGTAGTTGCGTTAAAACACTTGCAACTTGACAAATTCTTGCTTCATCCACAGCCGATCAGATCACAGCTGATCAGACTTTTAAAAATCTTTGGAAACAATGGATTATGAATTTCTTTCAAATCTTCTGATTGTGATTGAAAGTGTGTCATGCAAATAGATATGATAAAAAATGTTTTGCACAAACCACTAATTTGAAAAGAAACGATTACATGTATAGTGTTATCTACGTGGTAGAATACGTTTCGATAAGATACCACACACGATGAAGGCCACCGAGATTGGCTAGCAATGACTGTCGTCTAGCTAGTAATTATAGACAGGGTGACTGAATTCGACGTATCCATTATAAGTACGGCGTTGCAAATGGAATGCCACAAGTGTCCGGGAACATGCACGACATTATAATATATTTACCTTTTGAATACAGCTGATGGTCAATTGATCGCACATAATTTAGAACTTTTACAATTTAAAATATTTTATTTCACTTATACCAAAGCCAGTGCAAGTTGACCGGTTAATTCTTTTGGATCCCACAACGAATTTAATCAGAAAAGAATAGCGGACGAATAAGAAAATCATAATTTCCACTTAACTCCATATCAGGAGACATAATGTTGCGTTCATTCTGCCAAAGACTACACTCCCATAAAATATCATGTGCAGATTGTTCATATTCGCAGTCTGTTGTAGAACATCGACAAAAAGGCGCGTCAACAAGCTTCAAGGAAAATAATTTACTCTTATAGTTACTATGACCTGTGAGAAATTGAGCAACACAGTAATCCACCTTCAGCCATGTCCTGACCAACCGCTCTTTCTTTCTTTCTTTCTTTCTTTCTTTCTTTCCATTCGGACAAAAGTTGCGTTAAAAAGTCTGCGTCCGCGGTCTGTCGTGCGTAATAATAATACACTGAAGCACGTCGCTGCACTTCAAGATCAACTGGAAGCACACCTGTAAGTACCGGTAAGGCTTCAGTTCCAAACGTCCTATACGTTTTGCATAAGAATGTCAAGGCCAAACAAACGCTAGGTTTGAAGCAATTTCTCGTTAAGGCATAAAAGTTCTTTTTGGCTTTTTCACGACAGTTTTATATGATCTATGAACGAGAAAATCCTCTCAGACCAAACCAAGGTAGCACACGGACTGCTTTCTTTTTACGGGAACGTTATTCAATTTAATACTAGTAGTCGAGTTCAATTAAGACAAAAAGGTGGAAAGAAGTTTAAAGTGGTCGGATTTTCATGGGACTTTTTTTGTTCTTGGAATCAGAAGAAAGTAAAAAAATACGCAGCTTGCGATATTCTTTTTGCGTTTATGAATAACTTGATATCCGACGAATTTATATTGTGGCGTTATAGTGTGACCGGTGTGCATCCGTTACCCGCCGATTTATCTCTTTATTTGTTCATTGTTGTCGTTGTCGATGAAATGCCTCTTTCAAGTTTTCTTTGAATATTTCCTAATTTCTTCAATTATTTTTAAACCGGACTTCTTTTGTAATTGATACTTTGTTTTTTCACGGATAACTGGACATATTTTTTTTAGTGAAAACCACATTTATGAACACATACACACATACAGTCACGAGCAATAACGTAGAAACGCACGCAAAATTCATGTAACGACATTAAATCGTAAAAAGAAGTATGCTAACTGTGTCCAATAATTACGTAAACGTTAAATTGTGTCAAAATTAACTACATACAGACACACACACACCCTCTCACAACACATGCACTTCATGTTTCTATGATTGTGATTTCGTACTAAATAATCTGTTCAAGAAATTTTTTTTTTTGTTATTTTTTTTTTCATTTTACTTTCTTTCACGTTATTGGTTACCTATGGCTATGACATACACAAGACTTTTCTAATGAAGAAACACTGTGACCTATTTGTGGGACATAATGTCAGTATGTTATATCCTAAGATGTCTGTAACAATGTTGTTACTGTATGGAAATAAAGTTTTTTTTTTATAAATGTGGTTTTCATGTAAAAGGGCAATGCAACTTTTCCCATACATTGCTGGCATGTTTTTTTTTTCTTTTAGCCAAAAGTGAGACCAGAAAATAGTCTATGTTAATGAAGGCATTTTTTTCCAAATTTTTGTATTAAAGTCAATGTGAATGTAAGTTCAAATTGAGTTTGCCTGGAGCTACTGCCTATCTGACCTCCACAACGTAGTTAGTACTGGGTAATACGACACCTCTTGGTAAAACTGGTTGGGGGCCATCCATAAATTACGACACATGAATTTCATGATTATTTGTCACAGCTGGTCACATTTTGTGAGACTGGCTCCCTAGTTTAACGTCACATAATTTGCATTTTCAAACAGATGGAATTGGAAATATTTTCATGTTTTTCGTTAATATGTAGTTCAAATTTAGTTTTTGAAAACTTTAGATTTTTTAAATGTGACGTCACGAAATTTAGGACCCACCTACCCCTTGCCACATAATGTCACACTTCGTCGACCCCCTCCCTCCCCCTTAACGTGTGACGTAATTTATGGATGGCCCCTGGTCAGACTTTCGGGCCACTGACTACCTGTAAAAACTGCCAAAGATGTACAATTGACAGACGGGACCAACGGCTAACGTGCTTTCCGAGGCACGGCGGAAACTCGGTATGTGATGGGTGGTCACCATTCCACGGACCAACCCAGGCAAGTGCAGCTTAACCTGATGATCGACACGAGCGGCTGTTATTATTTAGCCACGAGCTTCTCCTATTTGACTTAGACAAACATACTACTATAATGTATGTATATATAATAATATAATGTATACATTGTAGTTAGATTGAAGCTTAATAATAAATAAAGAGATTTATTTTTGTTTTGTGTTACACTAATTTCCTTTTGTTTTCTGCAATTTTATCTTATACAATGGTCTTAATTTAAGATTTGTAATTTTCATTTCAATGGAAGATTTAAGTGTATATTTTCTAGAAGACCTTTTATTTTTGTGTTGTTGTTAGTTTTTATTATTGAAATAAATGTTTAATGGGTGAATATACGCTATTTGAATTCCAATGGTCCATAGACTAATTTTATGTTTAACTTATTATATTATTGTTTCTGTGTGCTTAAACATTAAAGAATATGGTCTTTTATTTGGTCCACATAGTCTATTCACGATAATTGTTTAATTTAAGGCATTAATAGTTAAAAATAGTTATAAATGTATACTCTTCTGGCCTCCCCCATTGCTGGATTATAATGATTTTATGGCCAGATAATTTTAATACGTATGCCATTGTTTTTTTTAAATATGATCATATGCTTTTATAGACATCGAAACATAATATATTTTATCAAAATATACTGTAAAAATATTTATTATTAAAAAGAAAAATAATTTATTTTCATGTCATGTTACAATAATGTCACTTCATCTGGCGAAACACAAAGAAGTAAAAGGACATCAACCACTTTGTATGGTGATTGGGCTTGAACATAAACATAAAGTAAGTAAAGTAAGTAAGTAGGTAAGTTTTTTAAGTATGCTACAATATCGCATTGGGTCTAGCCTGTAAGGATATTTGTATGTTTGAAGTCAATAAATAAATAAATATATTGCACTATTATTGATTTTATTGAGTGGCTTACAGTAGGAAGAAACATATATATAAGAAGTTTTGTATCAAATTAGTTAAATAATATAAATAAGTCATGTTCACGCGCAAGTCTTCATGTAAAGCGGGTTCATTATGCGGAGAAATGCTAGGGTTAACGTTTGAAGCGGGTACTGAGTCCGAGAGTGAGCCGGGGTCGTCGTTTAGAAAATCATCAGAATCCATTTTGAACAGCACAAGTTGTCAAAAATAGCTAAAGTCGAAATAATATTCACAATACGATACGAAAAAGAGCGCAAACTCAAAGCGATAAGCGAATGACATTTTGACATTGACAATCGGGTCTGGGGTCAGTGTTGCCAGTTCTCTGCACTGTCAGTCGAACACTCGATTTGAAATCGTTTCCATCGTGTTGTGCTGTTTTGTTTTGCGTAATTCTTTTGGTTATGGACCACGCCGCATTACAATAAGAATCTTCAAGAAAAGCACGTGTTAATAATACCCGCTACCACGACGAACAAAACCCAAACGAACGAAGACGAATTACCAATTACGAACGATTCTTACTATTTTGCCCCGATATAGGCTAAACGACTTTCAACGTTTGTTCTACGTGGGCACGCTATAATCATGGCGGTAAATCTCCTCTTTGAACAGTGTTAGTCAGTAAAAGTCTGATACACCCTTCGGCTCCACCCTAGAGCGGGAGAAATAAATGGATGATTTTACCATCTCAAAAAAAAATGTTGTTCTACATAAAGTATATCTTTTTATTCATGTAAGGTTAAGATGATGATGGTGATGCTGGTGATGAATCCTCCAACGGCCAGAGCAAAGCTTGGTCTTCCAGGAAAACATTTGAATTTTTCGAAGCTCTCGAATCGAAACATCAAAAATATCGATATTATTTTTTATTGTGTAGATGTCATTTATTACGTTAAACGGTGGTGAGAAAAGCGAGTGATGTGGTTTTTGTAGGTTATGTGCGATTTTGACACTTCTCTGGCATATTTCATGCCAGAGGAAAAACATAAGCGCCAGGGAATTGACGAAATTTTTATTTTTTTCGTTAATATTTAATGTTTTTAGGCTATATTTCATTTGTTCTAGATACTCGAGTATAATCAGACACCATGCCGAATGTTAAAAAGAAACAAACAAGGGAAGAGAGGTTACAAAAAAAGCGTCAAGCTGAAAGATTACGCTACCAAAGAATTAAAAACGATCCGGTTAAAAATGCTGAAAGAAAAAGAAAAGCAGCAATATAAAAAGAAAAAAGAAAAGGGACAAATTAAGAGAATGATATGACTGAAAGGGAACAGAGGACTGTTAGAAAAATATGGAGAGAGAAGACTAAAAAGCATAGAGATCGCGTAAATATCGTCCTGGCATTAAAATGTTTATGATACCCAAAGAACAAATTGATTTTCAAAAGAAGATAATGGAAGATAGCCGACCAAACATCAAATCTTTTACTGGTACACTAAAAGTACATCAAGTACGAGGAAACTATCTGAGCAACACGTTGTACATGAAGAGCCTTAGCTGCTTTTGTAGCAATTTTTGTCCTCACTTCCACTTAGGCGACATTAAATACCCCCAAAATGAAAAAACCAAATTGGATGTTGATGCAGTATACACCGATTATGAGGAAGACGTGCAAAACAACATGGTTGCACAAACATCTACTCATCTGATTAATACTATAGACAATGCAGAGACTGCTATGACTGTCAAGAATGGAGATTTTGTACTTGTGGATATGCTGGCGTATGTTCGTCAGATTTTGATGAAGAAGAAGGAGAGATCAGGGTAACCTTTTTAAAGATCTCCAATGAAGATGGTACTCTTTTTAGAATAAATGACAGAGACATGTCTGATGTTAAATGGGAACAGATTTTGACCATATTACCAGTGCCAAATATACATATGAAGGGTAACAGAGTATTCTACAAGTTTCCAAAGCCAGTTGATGTTTTTGAAAAGTAAATTGTTGATTGTTTAGTATTTAAGAGCCTATAGTACCTCAAATGGCTTAGCATGATCCTCCGTTATACCCAAAATACTGCAGCATTAATTTTGAAATCAATATACGGTAAAGTTGAGGATTAATGCTAGGTCTTATGTTTGACGAAAACACGATTCCATAAAATTTTCTCGATAGAAAAAATTCCAAAGTTACCTCCAAACCGAACGATAAACCGCTGCTATTCAAAAAATACTTAAAATTAGATCATGAAACTTGGCATACTAACTGAACTACCTATAAAGCAGGTCTTATGTTTTTTATTTTTTTGAAATTCCTATTATTTTCACCGTAAAAAAAAAATACCTTAACTATCGGCGTCTTGAAGTTGGTTCTCTGCCACCCGCCACCCGCGCTCACTCTCGCTTCGGCTTTCGAACGGGAGAGCTGTGTCGCTTGCGCTCAGAACACACATTACGCAACAAGACGACGTAAAATTAAAATTTATGTACTTAGGTTTATAGTGTGGCGCAATGGGAAGTAACATAGATTTAGGAAACAAGGAGATATGCCCGGTAGACGAAAATGTATCGGAAACCTGTGCCTCCAGTTTGCCCCTGCCGTACGGCAACTACTACACATGCAGTTCAGCAAAAGCAATAAGTACGCAGTCGCGCACACATCCGCATTTCTTAAAACAGAACGTACTACACGATCAATTATAAACCTTATCCCATCAATCACAGCGTGTATATACCATGCACCGTACAACTTACCCACACAAAAACATCGGTTGCTATCGTTGTGCTGTGCAAAAGCAATTTATTTTACATATGTATACGCTAGTGATTGACTAAATCGGAAAGTTATCGAATCTTACATTTATTATTGTACAAAAAAAATTGGGGTCCTCAAAATAAAATAAATAATAAACTGCATGTCCAGAAAATATTATAATAAAAATAAACAATATGTAGCTAAAAACAATATTATTAAGGAAATTAAAACAATCAAAAATCCGGTTACGTTGGTTTAAGCTGTCATAGCGTATTGAAATTGAAACAGTAGGTATTGTTGAACCCTGCTATGGTGTTCACTGACTGACCTGTAAAGTGGAAGTATTTGTGCAGCACTTGCCGCTTTGATATTGCTGGGGTGGCACTTTTTGTCAAATAGTGTACTCTTAAATTCATATATTTTTCCATGACAGATTTGATAAGAAATAATTTATGTCATTATTCAATGGGAACTGCTCAAATTGGTGAAACTTAATATTATCAAAGATATCTAATCCTATCGATCGATCGATAGCCTACGTTAGTCGATCTGCACAAGCACATCACTAACTTGCCGCAAGACGCACCGGCCCCGATGCATCCACTTAATAAAGTATCGTTTTGTGATGTTTACATTGCTTGTCCAGTCACTTAGCGGCAAACTTAGGTAGTGGTTAAGGGGCAATGGATTTGTTGCAAAAATAGTACAGTCGCTGTGATATTTGAAAACAAAAATAACATAGTAAGAACAAGAAATATTTTACGATTTGTTGTTTTTCATGATTTTAAAGACAAATATAGTAAAATACTTGTACTAACACATGGTAAGTGATTCCATTTTGACGTTAGTAGGTACATTGAAACTAAATTTGCGATGTACAATTTTATGTTCATATAATGACAAGTTAATATTAAATTATGATTGATAATTTTATTAAGTACTTACTACTCGTCCGATAATAGTGTAGTTTACTCTAACAAAATCGCTTCGACTTCGTGTGCCCGCGTCGCCGCGAGCAGTAGTGTGCGATCGCGATAAAAGAGTGAGGTGGCACGGGGAAGTGGGGGCCAAATTAGAATTTGAGCTGAGGTTCTATAGGCTCTTAAGTAAAAAAATATTAAGTTTTGTGGAAATTATTGATTCTGTTCTATGCAAAAAAAAAATAAAGTTTTCATTTATACTGTGCACTGATAATTTTCAAGTTTATTTGTTTAAATAGCCTCGAAGACTGATAGGTCAGCAGTAGCGCAGGCACTTAATTAGCCGATTCCTGCCGGCTTCCCTTCGGAAATCCAAGTCAGTAGGGTATAATAATGAAGGTATTTAATACACCCTACAATTTAAATATGTATTATAAAACGCCTGCCAAAATTAAAATTTTTGTCAATAAATTCCAAAAAGACAACATTTTGCTCCTAAATAACTCGTAGGCGTCTCGGCTTTTTCCTTCTAAAATGTCTATACAAATCTATGTCGTCATGACGTCACTTAGAGCCACGTGACACGCGTTATCTTAGGAGTCGGTAAGCCGGAATAATGCAGGTTATAGGCAATAATTGTTTGCGAGTAAACCAAAGACTACAATATAATATAGGGTATAGACAGGCAACTCTGCCTTTCCTGAATGATAGCACAAAGCGCCATCTAGTTGTCAGCTAACCAAAACTATTACCTATAGCTATGGATATAGGTAACTAGCTATAGAATGATATAGTTGTTACTTTTTGGTAGTTGAATTTTTACCTAAGCATATAAATTATTGTTTTTAATGCTTTTGTAATAATTATGTAATGCATTCTTAAAAATACTTACAAAAATGACAAGTATGTTAAGAATGGATTACATAATTATTACAAAAGCATTTAAAACAATAATTTATTAGCTTAGGTAAAACTTCCCGATGTCCATGAATGAAAAATAAAAGAATCATAGAAAAAAACAGCTTGTTCTTTTAAAAGTTTTATTTTGCGATTAACATTAAACGTTTACAGATTTATTATTTTGTGTTATTCTCTTCCTCCCTTTATTTTTGGAGTAGTGCATGTATGCTTTTTCCTTCATGGGGTCGTTTTTATCCCAAAAGGTTATTTTACCAGTAAGCGCCTATGCTCAGTAGTAAACAAAACAGAAACTTCACAAGTTTATTCCGAAACGCCGCCGGTACGGAGGAGAACTCAACGTGGACGTACGAAACGGAGGATGATAGTAACGCGGCACAGCAACACGGAGGGGCAGAGGCAGAAAGTAATAAATTGCAAAACCCAAATCTGAACGAGAAACGGAAACCCGGCACTCACGCGCAGATAGACATTTGCAATTAAAGTATTACTATTGCAACTACGATAAATTCCCATTATGTCAACTCTGAAAAAAACCATTACAGGACCGATAAACAGGACCATAATACTCGGCTTTCATTTATTGTTTTTTTTTTCAACATGTATCATTTAATATTTTCAGAGAATTATCTTATATAAGTCAATGTGTTTCACTCTGTTTCCCGGCCTCATTAATATATATTTTTATATTGCAACATAATATTTTTTGTTCGACTAGCTGGAAAAGAGATGGCGCTGAATTTAAAAAATAAAACCAACATTTCCTATGTTCCTAGTTGCCATAGCATGGAGTAAACGAGATGCGTATATCGGAGAGTGGAGACGCATGTACTGGCGCGGGCGCCGTACTCGGTTCGATTCGTAAAATTTTAATATCAGTTTTATCATGTTTTTTAAATAAGGGTTTAATTATGGTTGGTTTTAGTTTGTCAGGATAAATTCCAGAGCAGATACTTACATTAATGATGTGGCAAATGGGACCAGATATCACATCGAAAAAAAATTTTAACACTCTTGTTGAGATATCATCATACCCTACGCTAACTTTATTTTTTAAATCCTGTATTATTCGATTTACTTCATTAGGCGTAGTCGGGGCCAAGAAAATTGATTCACAACATGTATTCGGGGTCTCATAGCTCGTAGATCCTATGGCCTTCGCAAGTAATTCTGCTTGATCTACATAGTGATCGTTAAATGCGTTTGCTATGTCACTAGGGTATGATAGTGTAACACCATTATTTTGTATTTCTGTTATATGTTCATAGGGAGGGCAGTATTTATTTTCATTTATAATTTTCCATGTATCTTTTGATTTATTTGTTGATGTCATTATCTTATGGTTATTTTTTGCCTTTTGTGATAGTTTTATTATTTTTTTAAGTCTTTGCGAGTAATTTTTAAGTTTAGTTAAGTTATTGCTGTTAGGTTTTGCTCGTAGTTCCCAAAGCAGTTGTCTTTTAGTTTTGCTACAGCGTCTTATACCGGGTGTTAACCATTTCGGATTCCTATTCAACTTAATTTTTTTGTTGACCAAGGGAAAACATAAACCATAAAGTAGCTGGAATACTTCCATAAAACCTTCGTACGCTACATTAGGATCATCAGCTTGATAAACATCGCAAAACGATAAAGGACGCAAACACGATTTAAATTTCCTAAGATTATCGTAACTGTAATCACGCGCTGTAATATTCCAACTGTCTAATGTACAAGTCTTTTTACGGGGATCTTTAGGATTTGGGCTGTGTGATCTGACATGTTAAGGTCAATTATATGGTGTACACACTTTTGGGTAAAATTGTGCGCAAAATTATCTATACATGTGTTGCTTTGTAACCTAGGGGGCTGGTCAATTTGCAATTTTAGATTATAACTTAAGAGGTAGTTGGTAAACTCTTGGGAAGTTCTATTTTTTTGTAATATATTAATGTTAAAGTCACCACATATAATAACATTCCTGCGCGCTTTGTAACAGACCTTGGGTAAGAGAATATTTAACTTTGAGTAAAAAGTATCAAGATTATTTGATTTAGGTATTCTGTAAATACATACAACGATAATGTTATGCTGTGTTAATTCGATTGCGCAGCACTCGAAAACTCCTTGTACTGAAAGTTTCTTGATATCTTCAAGCTCTCTATATTGATGGTCGTTTTTTATTATTATGCACGCTCCTCCTCGTTTTGTATCTCTGGAGTAGCACGCTGCTAATTTATAATTTGGTATAGTGAGAAAGTCTTCATATCCAGTTTCCATGAAGTGTTCGGTCACACAGATAACGTCTATGCGGTGTTGAAGTTCAAGTAGGTGCAAGATTAATTGGTCTGCCTTATTTATTAATCCTGCGATGTTTTGATGCATTATTGACAGGTAATTATAGAAAAAAATGGTTTGTTGTGTCTTCAAGTGTGTTCTTCGTACCAGTATTACTACTATTTTCCATTTGGATTTCAGAAATAGTCTTTTTGAGATTCATAAAAACATTTTTCATGTCTGTGTCGTTTAGGAGACCTTGACGACCCGAAAACATTGTGTTATCATAGCTTAAGTCAGCGTTTGAGTCCAGTAAATAAGCATATTCATATGTTGTGTTATGCAGATACAAAAAGTTATTAAACATTTCAATCCGTGAGTTGTATATTGTTGTGTAATCACCACATTGTCTATAGGTTGGGAGACATAATATAATAATATTGGTATTGCTTAGTTTTTCGATGGTATCTTTAATATGGTAGATTAAATCGTGATAGTTTTTAGTGCTTAAGAAGTCTCTTTCTCCTATTAATATGACACAGTAGTCGGTTTTATCATAATGTTTAATCTTATTGTCTATGCCTAGTAGGAGTTGTTCAATGCTACCATTTGAATACGAGTAGTGGCAGAAGTCATAATTAGTTGCAAAAGAATCTTCGATAATGCTGCAAAGTCCATTTCTGTTGTTAGCGCTTATTATACTTAGTTTACCTTTTACTGTTTCTTGGGTCAGGTGTCGTGTGTCGATTAAATCCTCACGCATTTGGTGTTTTAATCATAGGTGTCACATTGAGTTGTCTTATTAACCATCTGGGGTATAGCCACCGGTGTTGATTTATCAGCTATTTTGGGAGTAAGCTTCATGACCTTTTTCGTCGACTTGGGAGTAATGCTGAGATCTATTGTAGCAACTGTTTGAGATGATTTTTTCTTTTTTGGAGTATTTTTGACAATGTCCGTTGTACGTTGTTTGTAAATGTTTTGCTTTTTTGTTAAGCTTTCGATGGTTTGTTTGAGATTTGTGTTGTCCACATTTAGAGATTCAATTTCGCGGTGTGCACCTTCTAGTTGCAGCGTCAATTCTTTTACTTTGTTTTTTAGTTGAATAATTTCTTCGCAGTCCTCGTCGTTTGATATGTTCGGTAGACTGTTACTAGTGGTGCCATCTAGTTCACTATTTGTTAAATTTAAATCTTCACTTTTTGTTTCGGAGACTACGATTACGACGTTGTGTGATGTTGCCAAAGAAGTTCATGTTGATTTTTTTAAATTATATGAAACACAAAAAGTTCCACAGATCGTGAGATTTGAACCGGCACTCAGTGTCACAGCATGCCATCCATAACTTACTTCGGCTATTTGAACATTGCTTGACTTGTTGAAATTTGCAACTGGTTTTGAAAATATAATTCAAATAGTTAATAAGTCGTTAAAAATGGTTTATCACTTGAATATTTTTTCCACACATCACCAAGTTCAATTTCAACTTTCTACATAATTTTTTTCTGATTAATTTGCACTTAACACTTAGTTTGTGGCGTATTTCACGTAAGCAATTGTTTATCAGGGTACTATTCACTGTTTATTAAGGTTATACTCTGTTCGTCACTTCACATATTTGCCTTCACTTAGTCGAAAAAATAGCACATAGTTTATTTAGATAACGTTTGTGCACATGATTCACATTATAACGGACTTATTTAACACAATTTAATGTACGATTTAGTCTGTTTTATAATTTTAAAGTCAATAATAGATCAGAGAACTACACTTCGGATGTTTACGTTATCAGCGCCATCTAGCGAACCGTAACTGTAGATTAGACATAATTAAAACTTTTAATTCGATGTTAGATAACCCGCAATTTTGGGATAGTGAATCACTTTCCTTGGCAGAATGTTTTCTCAGTAAATTAGAAAACATGCAGTTTTGTTTTTTTTTGCACGTATTATCAGACCTTTTTCAAAAAACCGACGTTCTTTTTAATTTATTGCAGTCAAAACAGATTGATATTGAAGTAGCAAACCGCGAAATAGATTCATTCAATAGTTGGCTTGCAAATGATTTAATAAACAATTTTGATTTTATTTATGACAGCGTTCAGGAATTCGGTGAGCCGCCGTGACAGAGTAGACGACTAAATACAGAAGTAGACGTTAGAACGATGTATCGGCGTCTTTTCATTGAAATAATAGACAATGTTAAGACGCAAATACAACACAGGTACCAATCACTTTCGCAAATGAGTTTTCTTAATTTACTCAATAAATCCAAGTATAGTTTTTATAGTAGATCATTTCCAGATGAAATAATATCTTCTTTGTTAATCAAATTTCCGCAAATATTTGAGTTCTCTGCTTTAAAGAATGAGTTGAAAGTCTTATTCACAACTCAATCTTTGAATAAACTAGATGTTTACGAGCTTTATCTCAATTTTCAAAATTCATTATTATGTGACACTTTTCCACAAATTACAAAATTATGTAGTGTATTTTTGACACTTCCTGTTACAGTAGCATCCGCGGAGAGGTCGTTTTCGGCTTTGAAGCGAATTCATACGTACATGCGTAATTCTCAAAAACAAGAACGATTATCTGATCTAGCCATTCTTTCTATAGAGAAACATTTGTTACTTAAAATTAAGAATAATCCCGGCTTTTATGATAATGTCTTAGCGCACTTTGTAAGAAAGAATAGACGAATAGCTTTACAGTATAAGTAGTTATTATAAGTAGAATAAGTGAGTAGAGTAGTCTTGTTGTTAAGTAGTAGTAGTAGTTTTGCCTAGTATAGTAGACATCATACGTCATCAGTTCATCACACCACAACCGGCTTTTTTCAAAGCCACTTTTATTATACTTGCAAGACACTGTTTCAATCTATCAGTCAGTGCTTACACGTATAGTAAGGGTGGACTGAGAAATATGTACGCCCCCCCCCCCCCTGGACTACGCCTGGCCTTGGTAAGTTTTTTTTGTTTTTTTTTTTGCTGCGGCTTCCCTCCTTCATGAAATCACCCTTCGCCACTGGATAGGTGTATCATTAGATAGCACTATTATTTTGTTTTGTGAACAAAGTTTATATAAGATGTTTTTTTTTCATTTAGAAATTTTATTTAGATTATAGCGCCTTAAACATGGCTTTTAAGTTTTTAAACGTTTTAGAATTAAAATCTATCAAACAGTATGTACTGTGATTTTCATCTGAGATGAGACTGATAAGCAGAAAATATTAATTCTGTTATTTGATACGGGTAATTGATGCTTAAGAATCAACAAACCATTGATATTAAAAATAAGGTTGATTTAGAAACTGTGAAGACTGAATGTTTATTAAAATATCCAAATACTATATTTATATATGTTTTATTTAATATGTGTCCCCTTTCTTAGCTAATAATCAAAGGCCTGTCACTTCCCTGCTGTAATTTGTCACTACTCTGACAATAGTGTCACTCCCCTGGTAACACATTTTCCTCTGGTGCTTATAAAATCCAAAAAAATGTAAAAATCTTCCGCCCCTCATTATTACAAATTTCAAAATAGCGTCAAAAAGAAAAATTATCAATATGGAATGGAACAGATTACATTTCCTTCAGGGACACAAAAAAATCAAATACCGTATATTCACCCTAATATACAAATTGGTGTCGGGGGTCTAATGATAGAGCCAGGAAGCGGATAGTGGGACCTTCCTTATATCTAGTAGCCACTGAAGCTACTAGTAAACCGTAGGTTGGGTTTGTTTGAGTGGTTTTAGTGCAGTGCCGAGTTTAAGACTAAAAATTTTATAATTTTATTGCGTGATAAAAGCGTATTTTATAGTCGCCCTTTAAGTTGTTAGTCACCTGGAAAATAATTAGACTTTTTTTTATATCTTTTTAAGCTACATTATTGTTTATTTAATAACGCAAGCTAATCTATACAAATAAGCTTATAATGAATAAAAATTTAAGTGTCTGTCTGTAATTTCATAATAACAGCTTTTTACTTAATGCATATAAAAGTATATAATATGCGTATATAGTATGACTTTTTTCTGTTTGTGTTTATTCTGGCTAATCTCCGAAACGGCTTAACTGATTTTGAAGAAAATTTTACTGGCAGATAGCTGATGTTATAAGGAGTAACTTAGGCTAATTTTATTTTCGAAAAGGAAGAGGGTTCCTTGCCAATAAAAAAACAATTGTATTCAAAATCCGATTCCAATAGGGAATTTTATAATAATTTCACGCGGACAGAGGCCGTGGGCAACAGCTAGTTTCGAAAGTACTGAAATTCCTTAAAATACCCGGTTCTGGGCTGATAACGAAAAAAAAACGATTTTGGAGGAGGTGCCGGTACTGCATGACCTAGTCCTAACCCAGCTCATGGTATACCTGCGTGCCAAAAAAATTGAATTGAAATCCGTTTAGCATTTAAGAGAGGAAAAGGTGACAGACGGTTTCCAGCATGCTGACAAGTATGTCTAGCGGTTACCTATTTATTTTATAGGTAATTTGTAACTGAAATCTGATTCTTATAATTATTTTATTTCTCAAGAAAACTTGGGCCTTAAGTCTTAGGTTATTAATAGGTAGAGCAATATCCATGCAATTTTTAATCACATTCTGATAAAATGTGTTGAAGTAGTCTCATGTCAGTTGGATCAGTGGATCACACGCACAGCAATTTAAACAATAAACTTCGAGTTATATCTTACAACATAACAAAGAAACAGACATATTATTGCAAATCGGCATATTCATTGCAAATATAAATAGATAGTATATAAATTATTTGTTAAAAGTTATTAAACACATTGTGTCAATAAAATGCATTTTTTTTCAAATTTTGGTAATGATAAAAATATAAAATTTGGCATCCGCAGTATTTACACATGATTTTGATTTAATTGCAGATTAATGTCATTGTTATATTCCAGCAAATAAATGATTTGATTTGATTGTCTAGTACTGCATTGTTTATGCTTCAACAAAATGACTGGTCCTATACCATAGTTAATAACATTGATTGTGCTAACTATTATCTAAATAACAATGGAAATAGCCTGAATGATGTATGATTATAACATTTAAATTTTGTGGTGTAAAAGACACCTTGACCAAGGTTCCATATGCACTTAAATACCAGAGGTAAGCCCAATTGACTGACTGAAGTTGTGGTAGTCTGACTAAACCCACTACTAACATTTTAATAAGTACTATGCAAAAGATACTTAGCAAAAAATCTTTTATAGTCACTAAGTGTTCGTTCTTGTTTCGTTTGTCTGTAATCTATAATGTTATTCTTTGGATCTACCAGTCTGATTGACAAATATTTTTGGATTTCAAGTTAACATCAACAACACTTAGAACCCAAAGAAAAAGAGAAAAGTCAGCAATAATGAGTGAAACCATGGGGCACAGCTAGTGTATGATATTTTATGATTAAAAGTTTGGTATCACATGTCATCCTCCTCCAATCTTGCAGTGGGATGAGACTCCGTGACTGGTTTAATAATAAGGAATTTAGGCTACTATTTACGCCAGCCTATTTGTGTTAATTGACTTGTCAAATATCACAGAGCGACAACGCCTTAATGTTATGGCATATTTTTTTTAGATATCTACTATTAACAAAAAATCACTAGAAATGTAAATTCGCAACAGCAGGTTAATGGCTTTGTTAATAATTGTAATGAACAACATGATCTGTGTAATTAGTACAACAACATTCATGGAACTTTATGAAACTACAAAAAATAACCAGAAAAATATGCTACTTTGTAATAACACAAAGTAGCCGAGCTCAGTATGTACTGGGGTTTTCTCAGAGCACACCAATAGACAACAGCTATGTTAGACAGGGTGCTCTGTTTCAAAAGTAATTGATGAAAGTGTGATCAAACCTAGTACAGGCTAACTTGTTACTCTACCACTTTTTTTGTGTAGTTCTAAACTGTATACCTGTGCACCTGTTACTCCACAATTTACATCAAATACTTTTGGAAGATAGTTTATAGCAAAAGATCCTTTGCTTGGCCCATACCATAATAATTTGCATGGCAATTTAAGTTTAACTGGTCAAGATGAAGAACAATTGCAGTGCACTGATTTCCAAGTATTTTGACACTTCATCCACTTCACTTTCTGTTCAATGTTGATGCACAATGTTATCCCCTAGACTTTGTGAAAATAGCATAAGTGTAATCAGCCCATAGCATTCCCACAGCTGGGACACAGGCCTGCCACCTGTGAGAGGGAGTGGTTCTAGGATGTTATTACTTCTGTGAGCAGTGATGATTGAATGAATTACAAAAAGTAAATTGACTGCCTACTTGCCTAGGTTCTAACCCACAACCTAGTAGGTCTTTAGTTTGGGCTGATACCACTAATGAATCTTTACTTTGGCCACTACAGCTCTGATTTATTTGAGCACACATTAGATGTTGGCAACTAGCTTAAATGCATTTTTTTTTAAGAATATCCCTCTTTTTGACAGTCTCTTGACCTTTCTTTTGCCCTCTGGTCCTGTCCATGTCATGGTTTGGATAGTCCATTTGCCATCACAGAGGCGTGCAACATGACCTACCCAACACCATTTTAGTGCTAGCCCTTTTGTAAGAGCATTTGTCAGCTTTGTCTTTTTTTCTGATGTTTGCACTTTTAACTTTATGTATTTTTCTGAAGCCTAATAAGCTTCTATAAATCGCTCTTTGTGTTTCTGTTTGGTTCTGTTGGTGTTAACCCAAGTTTGACACCCATAATAAGCTTGGTTAGAGGCAAGTCTCCATCAGCAGATTTAAAGTGTAGTGGCCTTTCGTCACGTCGCCAACCCATAATAAGAACTAACACTAATAACTAGGATACGCTAAAGACTAACACAACTAACACTTAATTATAAATAAGTAACCAGTGTCAAGTGTGTAAATTACCTGAGACTAGAAACAAAAGGCTTTTTATTCTAATTATTTATTTATATTTATGGATGACACTGTATTATTACCTAGTTACATAATTATACTTGCTATTTTTTTTCTTCATTGATATTTTTAATGGTGGAAAAATGGGAAAGTCAGAATCAACCCTTCCATAAAAACAAGTTAGTCACTATCATGTAGGTACGTAAATGATAGACATTCAAATGCTGTAGACTAATCAGTGAATGTTTTTTTTTGTTTATAAAGAGTTCGGGCTTCGGGTGCCCGGATGCACGCCCGACTACTGCAGCCGACAGACGGACAGGAGGACCACTTACCGCTGTGTTCCGTGAATATGTTGGAGCCCAGCATGCGGGGGTCCTTCGGCACGCGCGGCTTGCTGCGCGCCGAGCGCATGGACGCGCCGCTGGCCGTGCCGCGCTCCTTCGCCTGCTGCGCCCCCATGGCGGCGCTGGCGGCTTGCCGGTGCCCGCGCTCAGCCGCTCTGCTACTAGACGCGCTAATTCAATAACACCACCGACGCAACGTACTCAACCTCCATACTTGTCGCCACTATACTGCGAATTGCGATATCACAGAACTTTATGGGTCTTTGTCTAATAATAAATTTCTGGTAAACTACCCCAAGGGCATTCTGTTGATTTAACAGTTTTACAAACACACATTACCAGAATTAGCCACTCGCAAAAAATATCACAACCACCGCCATTATGTGTGATATGACTGACATGTTTGTTTGACGTCGATTTTTTAGTTTTTGAATTCGGTCGACGAGGGCAGCACTGCTGCATGTTGAACCACAGACAAACAAAAATAAGTTAAACGACTAAAAACCTAATCTTTTATTACGGTGGAAGCGCCAGGGTAGCCCGCGAAATTCAAATTTTACTAAGTTTTTTGCAATTTGCCAAATGCAAAGGTTATTGTCAGGCTGTACATCACAGAGTACATTATACTATCTGTACATTGAACAAAATATGATTCGCGGCTGTAATAGGTATTTAGTTACAGAATTATTATTATTCTTTTATTTATTTTTCTTCCTTTTTTTACATTTTTAAATATTCCTTTACAAAATTAGTTAAAAAAAAAACATTTAAAAATATATATAATAGTAGCCCACCAGCACCGGGAACAGGGTCCGAGCTACCGGTGGTCAGGGCTCTTGAGAGAGGAACCTCCTAACAATACGCGCCGTGTCCAGAAGTACTGCTTTCTGAATCAAGCCCTTGATCCAGCCGCCAAGCGAGAGCCTCTTCAGATGTTGGTCGAGGCTCTTGGCTATTAAACCATTGGCCGATACGACTATCGGCACAATGACTGCTGTATTCACGTCCCACATGTCGACAACCTCGCGAGCAAGATCTAGATACTTGAATTGCTTATCTTTCTCTGCTTTCACGAGGTTCTCGTCATGCGGGACCGTTATATCAACGATCATTGCGCGACGCTCCAATCGATCTATCACCACAATGTCAGGCTTATTAGCAACAACAATAGTCCTGTCAGTGATGATAGGTCGATCCCAATACAACGTGATATTACCATCATCGAGAACTGGGTCGGGCGCATACTTATAGTATGGCACTTCTGATTCCACAAGGTTGTACAGTCGGCCAAGAAAGTGGTGTACCACCCTAAGGTTGAATATCGCTTGCAGATTCATAGGTGATAAAGATTAGTTTCGCTTGCAGATCGATCTGACAACTTCTATTGCTGTCTTTATCTGATTATTGATAACGACTATTACTGTTAGTAACGTGGCTGCTGTTCTTAGTTTGAACTTGATGGAACCAATGACGTCGTAAAATCAACGGCGGGGGGCTGTAGATTTTGATGACAAAATTGTATCTACAAATTCAGAACTGTAATCAACAAGTTACATAAAATTGTAAAGGCACAAGGCGAGTCCACAAACCTACAATTTCTGTAAACTTGTAATTACAATATCAATAAAAAACAAGCTAAAAATAGATTTATCCTTTTATTAAATTTCTACAATCAATTTTAAAATACTTATAACAAACAAAAACATAGCATATATAGTAATATTTAGAAGATATTGAAAATTTTTAAAAATTAGAAACGGGTGTAACCGCCGTTGGCCTCTATAACCTCTAAAAGACGAGACCTCATTGAACCAACAAGCCGTGAGCAAATATCGGTTCCCCGCATTTCCTCCCAGATATAATTACAGTGACTAATAAGAGCTTGTTTGGTTCTTTCATTTTGATGCGACCATCGTTGGACCATAAGGCCCCAAAGATTTTCTATCGGGTTGAGGTCCGGCGATCTTGAGGGCCACTGAATTACCCTTACGTCAGTGTGTGAACGAAACCAGGCTCTTACGATCCTCGCATTATGAATTGAACAATTATCTTGAACAAAATCAAATTGTGGCACTTCGTTCTCCGGGTAAACATTACGGACTGTCGGTAGCATTGCATTCTGAAGCACGTCGATATAATTTACAGCCGTCGCTCGAGGAGGTAGAGAACACAATTCTCCTACACCATCCGTACTCATCCAGCCCCAAATATTTACGGAAATTCGACCTGATTCTCTATTTGGGATTACATGATCATCTTTATATCGTGTTGAATTATATCGCCAAAGGTGAAGACGTCCATGCTGACTGGATTTAAACGTTTTTTCATCACAAAACACTGTATTAGACCAATCAAACTCTAAGTGCTCTCTGGCGAAGTTCAGACGACGAAGTCTGTGAGCATCCGTCAAATATATTTTCTTGGCGTAATGCCTGTGGTGCAACCCCATGTAATGTAGATGATTCCTTATTGTTTGGGCACTCACATCGAACATCTCCGCAAAATGTTTTGTGGGCTTAAAACCATTGATTTCATATTCCCGTCTCATGAATTCTCTATCGTTATTGGAGAGTGCAGGCCGGCGACCACTTCTTCTGTGATCCAACAAACTTCCCTCCTCTCCTTCACGACGAATCCAAAAGCGGACAGAACGCCTCGATATATTCAAATTCCGGGATATCGCACTGATACTGCTTCCCTCATTAAATTGGGCAATTATTTGTGCTCTTTCGGCAATGGTCAAGTTGGCAGGCATTGAGATGATTTTATATGCAGTTGATTGAAAAATAACACGGAAAATATATCGATTTTTTGCATATATTTGACAAAATGTCAATTGTCAGTTTTCTTTTTCAAATGGAATTCGGTTGTCTAAATAGTTTTTATTACTTTTGTTTGGAAACATTTCAATTGCTTTGTAGAAACTAATGTCCTTTTCATTTATACTAAAGGTTAAAATGTCATGTACTTATATGTGACATATGACGTATGAATACTAAATACATAGGTTTACGTCATGATAATGTTGTCTCTTTCAGTAATATCTTTTTATAACGAACCTTGTTGTAATTTTCGATGACCGGGAAACTAAATCAAAACTGGTACACCACTTTCTTGGCCGACCGTACTTCAAAGCAAGTTACTGGTGGATAATCCTAGCCACGAGGTTGTGTCTGTGCAAGTATTCTCCGTTAGCCAGACGAGAACACCCAGAAATAATGTATCTGATCGATTCTCCCGGACGGTGGCATGCCTGACATATGTCAACCGTGCCATCCTTCACAGTGTATTTCCGATAGTTATTCGTCATCATAACTTCGTCCATTATTGCACAGACAAAACCTTCGGTTTCCCCGAAGAGGTCACCGAAACGCAGCCAGGATACGGACGCTAAGAAGTCTACATCGGGCCCATGTAGGGCCAGGTAAAAACGTTCGTGAAGCTCCTTGCTCTGCAATACCTCCCTGCGGTCATTAGTGTCTAATACTATAGGTTTGCGCCAGTTGTCGTTAGCCAGCGAGAGCGGGGTAAGGCCCTTGCCCACTGAGACCACATCTCGGTGCATCCCCACGTCGGCTTCTAGGAAGTATTGTCTGAGACTGCATACCTCACGGTTGTGCAGGGTCTTAGCATTTAAGAAGCCACGACCCCCGCACTTCCGCGGAATATACAGTCTCATCACCGACGACCGTGGGTGATGCATCCGATTTGCGGTCATCAATGTGCGGACTCTCCTATCCAAGGCATCAAGTTCCGTCTGAGTCCATTTGAGTATGCCGAAAGAATACATCAAAACCGGCATGACCCAACCGTTGAAGGCGCGCACCTTGTTTCCGCCTGACAAAAGACTGCTTAGCACTTTATTCAGGCGGCCAAAGAAGCGCTCCCTCAACGATTGTTTCATGTCGGCAGTATTGATGCCTAATGCTTCCGACATACCCAATACTTGTAGGTTTCTGTTGAGGAGAGGGATCTAAGGTGTATGGAATCCGAGAGTTGAGTACCCACGGATTCCATAATCTGCCCTCGCTTCACATGCATGACTGCACATTTGTCCACACCGAATTCCATTCTGAAGGCACTACTGAAAGTTTAAGTTTAAGTTTTACAGAATTATAATCATTTAAATCATCAATACGACCCTCAAAGTTTATACAACCCCATTGAATGACTTATTCATGAAATAGTCAAGAGTCTCGTCGTTGCGCATGTTTGTGTGAGTGTGCCGTTGCGAGCGTTTGTAGGTAGTTTCTCTACTGTCCATATTTATATTGTGTCCTAACTATAATGAAACAGATTCAAGCAACCAAATGTTCTAGCAAAATTCAGTACCTAGGTACCTAGTTTTTGAGTTAATTCGAGTTTTACTTATTTACGAAAAATCCCAGATTAAATCATTTGAACTCAAATTAAAAGTGATTTACGGCACGACTGTATTAGCTGACCCGCGCAACTTAGTCTGCGTTACATTTTTGATTAATGCTCCGCTGCTGTTGGTCGCAGCGTGATTTTATATAGCCTTCCTCGATAAATGGACTATCCGACACTACAAGAATGATTCAATTAGAACCAGTAGTTCCTGAGATAAGCGCGTTCAACCAAACAAACAAACGAACTTTTCAGCTTTATAAAATTAGAATCAAATACTTTTACAACAACAATTTAACTTTTTTAGACCACAGTTTATATATACTACTCAAAACAGAATAAAGGCCACGAGGTATTTTTACATTTTGGTGTAATTTAGTAAACATTTACATATTGAAAGTAGTAAAATATTGAGTATACAAACTCTTTGATACCTAAACTTTTTAATATTGTAGTATTCATCTAATGCTGGCAACAATTTTAAATAAAATTTGATTTAAAATTCTTTTTGAAGATTTTGATTCCATTTTCTTTGACGTTTTGCTTTCCTTAGCAAGTAAGTAAGTAAGTAAGTATATTTATTTGCATAAAATGTGGTAAATACAGGATGTTATAAAATGTTTTAGAGCAGGACACATTCCGCCGTAATAATAGCTTCTTGGTTTATTAGAAATTATCAGAGTTCATTGATATCTCGAGTCAGAAACGTCTTTTGCAATATGCCACAAGCACGCAGGCGTCATATGGACTCGCTGACAGCAACCAGAGCCGTTACAATGATTGAAGAAGGTCATTCGCAGCGATCTGTGGGTTTTCAATTGGGATTTTCTCGAAGAGCTATTCAAAATCTATGGAATCGTTTCCATGAGACCGGTAGTGTTAGAAGAAGACCTGGTTCGGGCAGAGTTCGCATTACAACAGCTCAAGAGGATCGTTACATTCGATTAAGTGCGCGCCGAGATCGCACAACGACGGCCCGCAAGCTGCAAAATCGTTTACGGCTGACAACAGGTACTCGTGTCAGTGACCAAACTATTCGTAATCGATTGCATGAAGACCAGCAGGCATCAAGAAGGCGAGTTGTCCGTGTTCCATTAACCAGAAATCATCGTGCAAATCGTTTAAGATTTTCCCGTCAACATTTGGACTGGGACATAAACCAATGGGGCATGGTGCTCTTCACAGACGAATGCAAAGTTAAATTTTTTAACGACGATCGGCGTATTACAGTATGGAGAAGACGCGGCGAGAGATTTTCAGAAGCCTGCATCCATGAAGTCGATCGTTTTGGTGGTCCAAATGTAATGATTTGGGGCGGGATAAGCTTACACGGCAAAACTGAGCTCGCTATTTTAAATGAGGGTACTGTTACTGCTCAGCGGTATATTGAGGAAGTTGTCAGACCACATGTGATCCCATTTGCACAGCGAGCGGGTCCTGGATTCATCTTGATGCAAGACAATGCTCGTGCACACACGGCTCAAGCGACTCGGTTTGTACTGGAAGCCTCTCAAATTCAAGTCTTGTCGTGGCCGGCGAACAGTCCGGACTTAAATCCAATAGAGCACATGTGGGATCAGTTGAAACGAAGAGTTAGAGACGGTGATCAGGAAATCCACAACCAACAGCAACTCATCAACGCTGTTAAAAGGGCCTGGGAAGAGATTCCAATGGAAAATGTCAGGCATTTGATTGAGAGCATGCACTCCAGGCTTCAGGAGTGCGTAGCTAAACGAGGGGGGCATACCCGTTACTAAAAGATGAGCATGGAGTATTTTCTTTTGTTTTCAGTAACTTTACATTGTTTTTATTTTTAACCTAAAATGTGTTTTTTCTTTCAAAAGCAAATAAACTTTTTAATCATTATTATTTGAATAAATGTATTGGTCTATGGTAAAAACAACATTAGTTTTCGTTATGGAGACAAAAAAATATATATTGGTTTTATTATTTTCATGGTACAGACAAAATACCTCGTGGCCCTTATTCTGTTTTGAGTAGTATATATACATATCAAATATGAAACCAGATACTTTTAACAACCGACATCGATGCAGTTTACCCGACGAGGGTCGTTCTTTCATGGAAAATCCTAACAGCACGATTCAGAAATTGGCGTCAAATGAACGACGCCATCTATCGAGCATTTCATCTTTATTCATTAGTACCAATTTGATTCAATAGATGTCGTTGCAAGTATCTTACGTAAAGGCGATAAGTTCTTCTTGAACACAATAAATTCATATATCTTTTGATAGAGAGCACGGATTGTAATGAAACAAAAAGTAATACCTTCTCAAAGTTACGCACAATACTTTGCATTGAAACTAACCACATAGGTTTTGTATTTTTCACGTGGTAATTAAACAAACAAACGTAGCCGAAGACTCACAGACAAACAAAAATTAAAAATAAAATGAAATGGGTTCTGTTTGTTATCCTTTAACACTCCGACTAATTTTTTTCTAAATATTTTCAATGTACAGAAACGCCACGTCTACAGATTTATTATACGTGGGACACTCAGAAAGTTTTGCGACACTAAAAAAATTGTTCTACAGGTACATAAATTTTTTATTAAATCATTTCAAAGTACTCTCCACCAGCCTCTATACAAAGATTCATGCGTCTGAACCAGTTTTCAAAACACTTTTTCCAGTCCGCCGCAGACACCTCGTTTACAGCCTGCTCGAACGCAGCCAGCGCATCTTCCGGCGACGAAAATTGTATCCCCTTGAGCTGATTTTTTATTTTTGGAAATAAAAAGAAGTCACACGGTGCTAGATCAGGGCTGTAAGGAGGGTGACCCAGGAGTTTGACTGGTGTACTGTCCAGGAAGTCCCTCGTTTTGAGCGCCTTGTGTGCAGGCGCATTGTCGTGGTGGAGCAGTAGTCCGCGGAGCCCTGTGTTTGGTCGCTTGTTGCTCACAACAGAAAAAACTTCTGGTAAACATTTGGTAGTATACCATTCGGCGTTGATGCTTCTTTGATCTCGTAAGGGAATTGAGGACAAGTGGCCAGTCAAGTTAAAAAAGCTGGCGATCAAAATTTTCACCCCGCTTCGAGATCGCTTCACTTTGGTAGGCGTTGGTTCATTTTGAAACACCCAAACTGTCGACTGGCGCTTGGTTTCTGGATCGTATTGATAAATCCAGGACTCATCACCTGTTACGATGTCGTAAACACGCCGAGACGAGCCTGCTTCAAATTTGTTCAGCATATCACGGCACCATTCCACCCGGGCCTGCTTCTGAGCGTCGGTGAGGTAGTGCGGCACCCAGCGCGATACTATCCTCCTCACGCGAAGATGCCCGTGTAGAATCTCGTGAACGCTTCCCGATCCAATCTTTAATATGTGCTGAATCTCCTGATATGTAATTCACCTATTATCTTGGATTAAATTTTTCACTGCTAGCACGTTTTCTTCCGTAATGGCCGTCAAAGGGCGACCGCTTCTTTCTTCATCCCCCAAGGTTGGTCGACCGCGCCTAAATTCGTTATACCAACGATACACGGTTGCCTTGGAGGGCCCTTCATCCATAAATGCCATTTGAAGTCTATCGAACGATTCATCCGGTTTCTGGCGACACTTGAAATCGTTAGCTCTAAAATGTTCCCGGCGCAGATCCATTTTTCAGTAAGACACGATACTTTGAATTGGCTCGCAAAAAATGTGGAGGGAAATTTTGAAAATGGAACACACATATTTTTACTTACAAGTAATCATATTTTCGAAAAAGATTCTACCTGGCCAGTCTCCCATATATAAAAACTATTTATCGCAATACTTTCTGAGTGGCCTGGTATAGATATATAGAGGAATAGATAGATATAGATAGAAGAAAGCTGTAGGTATATAGAATAGATGTTAAGGTAGCAAACAGGTAGTAAATATTTATATTAACAACGCGTTTAATACAACCCTAAAACTATGAGAACTTTCAAGTGGTCAGCCAACTTGACGTCAGAACTGCTGACCACTTTATTTCTTTGATAAACTTCTTAACGCAAAGGTAAAGGTAGCAAATATTTCACTATAGGTAGTAAATAGGTATTAAACAGTGCACATGGTCTCATGTTTGGTCCAGCCATCCTGACGGTAACACAAATGTCACTGAGTTCCGAAAGTTATTTTTCCACTATCTAGTGTTTTTTTTGGAAGTCGGTTAATTTTTATTTCCTACATAGAAAAGAGTGGCTCACCGTATATCAAAAGCGTTTTTCAAATAACTGTTTCCCTAACGATTTTGCGCTTATGTGCTACTTACTACTGTTAGGTACTGTGTATAACCAAGCTGCTAAACTTATTTTGAGGTTGGGCCAAAATTTTGATTCCGTTATAAACGGCGGGCCATCAATCTAGCAAATAAAAGTTGTTTAGAGCAACTTTTTTGAACCAATGTCTGAAGACCACTCTGTGGCTGCAAACTTTCACATTTTTTTTTTGTAATTTCTATCTAGATTTCGGCTCACTGAGAATGTGTTCTGGATATTTTTTTTCGATAATCTTTAAAACCCTTAAATCTCTTTTCAAAAGACTAATGTCGGTTGACCACTTTTGGCGGGCCCATTCATATGCGTTGTCGGGCCTAATTGTTGCCCGCGGGGCCTGAGCTGCCTTGGTGTATACTGTGTGTGTGTTCACTGAAATTCATGTGACCCAGTATTTAAGCAACGTTGAAGGTTTTTGTATAATTAAACTTTCTTTTTTACTTATTTACTGCGTTAAAAACAGTTACAACCAGTTTGGAATAGTAGGTACGGCGGTACAGGGGGGCTGACTTTACCAAGTTACATAACAGAAACCACTCCCCCTGACTATAGGACCCACGTCGGCCTTGGTTTAGATAATAGGTTGGGGAAAAAGTTTCTTCGCATTTTTTAAGAGAATTCAAAACATTTTTTAATATAACTAGTTTATTTACATTTAACTAAAGTATGTAGGTACCATATTTTTGTTCGATAACTTTTTGCCATCTTGTAGGTAGGGACATGATCCCATTGCTATAGAAATTTTGGGACTTCTGATCAAAATACCGCGACAATTGGTTTTGGCAGTCCTCTCGTGATGTTAACCTGACACTGCCTAAAGAATTCGGAAGAGACCGAAACAGGTGGAAATCTGAAGGTGCAAGGTCAGGACTATACGGCGGATGCATTAATACCTCCCAGCCAAACTCTCTTAATTTTTGCTGAGTGGTTAAAGATGTGTGAGGTCTAGCGTTATCATGATGAAAAACCACACCCCTTATGTTGATTAATTGCGGCCACTTTCTCTCAACTTCTTGCTTTAATCTCATCAGTTGTTCGCAGTAGAGTTCAGAATCGATGGTCCTGCCTGGTGGTAACAGCTCATAATGAATAATGCCCTTCCAATCCCACCACACACACAGCATCACCTTGTTGCGAGTTAACCCGGGTTTCGCCACAGTCTGTGAAGCCTGACCAGCGTTTGACCACGACCTTTTTCGCACGTTCTTGTCGTACGTGATCCACTTTTCATCACCAGTTATCAGCTTCTTCAAAAATGGTTCGGTTTCATTACGTCGTAATAAAGAATCACAAATGCGTACACGGTTCATTAGGTTTCTTTCAGTGAGCTTGTGAGGTACCCAAATATCGAGCTTTTTTGTGTACCCAGTTTTTTTCAAATGCGCCAAAACTGTTTTGTGGTCAATTCCCAGTTCTTCAGCTACGTCGTAACTACTGATATATATACTATCTTGCTTCACTTTTTCAAAAATGGCATCCATTTTATCCGTAATAGGGCGACCAGGGCGCCGTGCATCTTTGACATCAAAATTTCCGGATTGAAAACGCTTAAACCAAAGTGCTACTCTCATAGACACTGCACTAGGACCTAGGTCCATAAAAATCGCAATTTTTTTTCGCGGCTTGCGTTGCATTTTTACCTTTTTTGTAGTAAAATTTTAAAATGTATCGAATTTCTTCATTAGATTCACTCATCTTGACGGTTTCCTAATTTGAATTTGGAATTATGTTCTTTAAAATTTAAACTTTCAATGATACCAAAACCAGCCAAGTATTACAGAAGATACAAATATTACAGCCAAAGAGATTTTATTACAAGTTCATACATACTATAATGCGAAAAGACTTTTTCCCCAACCTAATATATTATTGTTATCTGTGGCCAAACTAAAACGTTGTTGTAGAAATGGAAAAAAGTAATCAAAAAACTAAAAAACACAACTACGGTAAAAAAATCCAGCTTTTTAGTTTACAAATGTGAAAGATTTCGCAGACGATTAGCTAAACAAATTTTTACCGCCGTCACTGAGTGGAGGTACTTCCAGCTTATGTTGTGATTCAAAATGTATACCCGGTGTCACTTTCACAATTAATACGAATCTAACACCTTTGAAGCTAAAATCCATCGAGCCGTTCAGGCCGCAGAGCTTATCAAACAATTATACGTGAGAGTCAAAGTGGCGGGTGTACCATAGCAAATCAAATTATACCAATTACCAAAAAAATGTACCTATAATGTACTATTTTGTACCTAGCTCTAAGAAATCTGTACCTCCTTCAGAACGAAATTATTTCGAAATTAAGGTACACCCGCCATATTGATGTCAATATGGCGGGTGTACCTTAATACTTAATTATTTAACCATTACTCTTAAAATATAATTACATCAAAAAAATGTACCTAAAAAGTACCTCAAGTAAAAAGAAACACACACTTGATCAGTGGCATAGTTCCTGAGAAATGAAACAACCGTGTCTCGTTTACTTTTGTTTATTATTCTTATGATTAATTATATTATTCATTATTGATCTAGGTACATACAGGATGTAAAAAGATACATCACATAGCCGTCAACTACGCATACTGTACATCTAACAAAGTAGCTTGGTGCAAAAATTATTGCTGAGAAACGACTTTTATTTCTAGGTATGAAAAAAAAAAACGATTTTTTATTTCGCGCAATGTACTGCGAACCCAGGCAAGCAAAGTTAATCCCTGCCCCTTCGCTCTAAGCCACGTAGGTACTTGTCGGATATGTTTGATATTCATTGCGTTTTTGTAACTTCAAACGCGTAATTTCGAAAATTCGAAAAAAAAACGAAAATTCTGGTAATGTTTGTTCGGAAAAAAGTTTAGTAATAACACTTGGAGTGCATTTTCGTAAAAAAAAATAATAAAAAAATTGCGACTTTGACCTTCAATATTTCCAGAATCAGTGGATTCCCAGGTATGGGGTATAGTGGAAAAAAATAATCCAAATAATGGGTAGAATATGTGGCTTTCGACTTCGGAAACTGTCTTTATACACCCGATATAAATGTATATATAACTATTTCAATATATCATGATAATTATCGTGTTTATATGCACCAGACACGGTTGTTTCATTTCTCAGGAACTATCCCACTGATCAAGTGTGTGTTTCTTTTTACTTGAGGCACTTTTTAGGTACATTTTTTTGATGTAATTATATTTTAAGAGTAATGGATAAATAATTAAGTATTAAGGTACACCCGCCATATTGACATCAATATGGCGGGTGTACCTTAATTTCGAAATAATTTCGTTCTGAAGGAGGTACAGATTTCTTAGAGCTAGGTACAAAATAGTACATTATAGGTACATTTTTCTGGTAATTGGTATAATTTGATTCGCTATGGTACACCCGCCACTTTGACTCTCACAATTATACATACCTACATACATATGACTCTCGAAAACCATAACCCTCCGTCTGGCGCAGTCGGGTAAAAAAAAACACGTGAAATACACTGCATTCTGAACCTAATGGGTATTAATGCAATAAAACTAATCGAGGAAGTGTTTTGAAAAATAAAAAACTGTTTACAATTGTTTTTTTATTGACTTACATAACACATAAAAACATCACAACAGTATCCCCGAAGGGTTAAGCAAAGGTGTAGGTACCTAATATATTAATAACAGACCTAAGATAAAAAATACCTAACTACTTATGTATAGTAATCTTTTCAACCAGCAATGCCCAGAACAGAAAAAACGCGGTGGGTGGATATTATTTAAAAAAGGAATTTTATGAATTTTGTAATTTATGGCGGTATATTGTTCACTGAGTGATTTCACAAAAAAAGTGCATTGTTTGTGATTAGTGACAAAATTTAATTTTGTTATTGTGTACACTATCGCATTAGGTTATCTACCCTGTAATGATAGTCGTAAGGTGGAGATAATAAAAAAAAATATAACAAATTATTCGGATATAGTAATTAATCAAATAGCCTATTTAACAAACTGTCCATAATGCTCATGAGCAGAGTGATAAAAAAATCATTCACAAATATCAGAAAATCGTTAATGATAGCATTTTTGTTTTCAGAATGTTGTACACCACACCTGATTGTTCTTCGTCAGCTAACAGACAGCACTATGTTGACTACAATGGGTACGAGTCTGAACCATACTACACAAGGTCTGGCGTAAGTCAGGGCAGCAATTTAGGGCCTCTGGAATTTATTATAATGATAAATGACTTACCATAGGTCATCAGACATGGTATATGTTTATTGATGGTGATGACCTTAAATTGCTTCTCGAGGTCAGAGATAAATCGGATTGTGATCGTCTCCAGGAAGACATCAATAGAGTAGTTGAGTGCTGCCAGAGCAATAAACTCTCACCCGAACGATCCGCATTGTAAACGAGGTTCATGAGCGAATCGACATTTTTTCATACAACTTCAGTGAATTCGCAAAAGTTCTGTTAACCGATTCCGTGCGGATGATGCCGCACAGGCACCATGTAAATGTATTGCGTACAGGGACCGTACAACCCCGGTTAAGAGTTAAGCCTTTCGAACGGGTAAGCCGTTTATGAGGTTACCCTTATCATTATGTAACCCCTTGAATGGGTTTTATACTAGAAACCCTTTGAAAGGGTTACATGATAACCCATTGAATGGGTTTTATACTAGAAACCCTTTCAAAGGGTTACATGATAACCCATTGAATGGGTTTTATACTAGAAACCCTTTGAAAGGGTTTCATGATAACCCATTGAATGGGTTTTATACTAGAAACCCAGTGAAAGGGTTACATGATAACCCATTGAATGGGTTTTATACTAGAAACCCTTTCAAAGGGTTACATGATAACCCATTGAATGGGTTTTATACTAGAAACCCTTTGAAAGGGTTTCATGAAAACCCATTGAATGGGTTCTATGCTAGAAACCCAGTGAAAGGGTCAAAACCCTTATAAAATATATGGGTTATTATAATGAAGGGCATTATAAAAACCCATATATTATAAGGGTTTTGTTCGGGTTATTCAATAAACTTGTGCTAGGTCGGTGGTACGGGAATGGCAGCCTGGCGCTCATTGCCTATAATTCACTAGACGGTATTATACAAATAGCTAGAGTAGGTACGAGCGAGAGCTCCAATAGAACTATAGTTGCGTATTTTGAGTTTTTGAGTTTATATTATATTATTCTTTTGATCTATCCGCGCCGAAAGTAGCGTGTAGACTTTTTTTATCAATTGGGATGCGTTTGCGTGTTTCAAGCTAATTCATTAATAAGGTTAGTTTTTTCTTGAATATTAAAGTGCTTTGTAGATAGTTTGAGTTTTTGTTTGTAGATAGTTTGTAGGCAATAGTATTGCCTACAAATAGGCTCACTCGCCCCCTATTACATGAGATTTAAAAACATAACTGACTAATGTGGGTGTACTATTAGTCTATTAGGTACACCTCTTTGGGGTATACAGGCGTGACGTTATTTGTGATGTTTGCAGATAGTTTATGCTCAAAATCCATCCAAGTGCTAAGATTTCTTTGCTAATTCGCACGAACTTGCGCAGAAGATGGTAGGTAAGTTACTTACCTACCATCTTCTGCGTAAGTACTTCATAGAGATTCTGTTGGTCGTTTGTTATTTAGGTATTAGGTTTCAAAATTATAAAAACGAATGTTGGGGCCGGATGCCTTGTATCATTTTATTATACTTATCATTTTATATTTGGTAGTAGAAAATATTACTAAGTATATCAGAGAGTGAAGAAAGTTCTGATGACGAATCTCAACACGTCAATCAGATCCATGACGAATTGCCAAAAACATCAGCAGGAATGTCTTTGTCACCTACATTCGATCCAGATGTTTCTACGCCTGATTTATTTCTGTTATAGCTTATGCAATAGCTTGAGTTTTAAAGCTCCCTTAGGCTCTTTAGGTCCGGCTCGCTTCGCTCGCTCATGCGTTCTCTTCATCTTGAAACTCTTACTCATCTCAGGGGCCGGGTCGTAGGTCTGGTTTTGAGGTTCAAACCCGGGAGGGGTTTTGACATCTAAATCGACCCCTAAATCTCGGACAACTATAAAGAAATCAACCGATCCGAGGCGGAATGCAAAAAAAATCTCGCTTGCTAATACATACCCGTGTTATCGTAATCAATTGAATGAGCAATGAGTAAGTAGGAATTGTCTTTATTTTATTAAAAATGTCGTTTGAAATAAGATAAGACATTTAATAAAAACTTTTTACAGTCCGTTCAACCGATTTTGACTTCTATTCCGTAGGCATAAGGACGCCTTTAAAAGACGTCTGCGTTGGACGACTGTAAGTATAGGACTATGACACAAATAAGGTTAAATGTAATGAATGAATGTGCGTTTTACGATAGCGATAATAATAAAAATGAAATTTTTGGACGGCTAATCGCTGAAGAATTTAAATTAATTGCCAACCAAAGCAACCTGTTTGCACACCTAATGTTATACAGAGCGTCCCACGGATATGGAGGGAAAGTACCTTGAATATTGTAGATGGAACATTTTACTGAAAGAACACTTGATGAGCATTTTACTTGGAAGAATCACATCGAAATAATTTCTAAAAAAATCAATCAATTCGTATTTGCTTTAAAAAAAATTAAAAATATTACATCTTTGCGTACCGCCATAATGGTGTATCACGCATACGTCTGCTCAGTAATACGATACGGTATAGTTGTGTGGGGAAACTCTTCCGAAATAGCGAAGATCTTCATTGCCCAAAAAAAGTGTATTCGTGCAATATTCAAAATGCAATGGTCTGACTCATGCAGGCCTATATTCAAGTCGCAAAATCTATTGACTGTACCATGTATTTATATTTACGAAGTTGCCAGGTTTGTGAGGTCCAATCTAGAACTATTTGTACAGAAAGATAACAGAAATAAAAGGAAAGCTACACATTTAGCTTTTGAAATGCCCGTTCCAAAGCTAGAACTTTTTCGGCGGAGCTGCGTTTACATGGCTCCCTTAATTTACAATGCTTTGCCTGGGACGATTACTCAACTACCCTTCAATAAGTTTTGTGTTGCGTTGCGGAAGTGGTTGCTACAAGAGTGTTTTTATTCGATAGATGAGTTCTTTCAAAAGTGTCCCTGTAAATTTTATACATTAAAGCACAGATATATCTAACTGTTAAGTACATAATTTGACAAAATGTTTGTTTGTTAACTAGTAATAATTAATATCTTAAGTGTAAAAACTTGTACTATTGCATGCTATGTATTGGCCAAATGTGTGTTACTAAATATTTTATTTAAGAACTTCATGTACCTACCATATTTGATGCAATAAATGAATTGAATTGAATAGAAGACATTATTTGAATTTAAAAAACAATTTAAACTGCATTCATAGATATTTAAATAATTACATGGTTGAACCGGGAATCTACTACCGGGAACTAGGTGGACACCTAGTTGGACAGTCAATTAAAGGTTTGTTTAAATTGGATAACTTAATAATATTCTTCATATTAGGCCGTCGTAAAATTTTGACAGCCTTTCTCGCTAGTTCCAAGCAAACTTGTACTTCTATATTCCCTGAAATAGCATCCTTAACGACAAGTTGTAATGTGTGTGCCGCACAAAGCATAGCACGCGGCTTGAATGATTCTCTACTCATCGTATTAAGAAGGCTGTCGACGTTCAAATCTAAGTGTACGTTGTGGTGGTCTTCCTCATCGCTCTCGTTTTCGTGATCAAAATCATTATAGATATCAACATTTATTTCGTGTTGTTGTGGAGCAATATTCAGTCAGCAACTTCGTCATTTTTTTTAAATTACTCCCGTTGTCTGTTGTAATTGAATAAATTTGATCCGTTGATATCTTAAAATCATCTAAAACCTCTAAAATTTTGTCTTTTAAAAATCTCCTGTTTGCCTTTCTAAGACTTCCAACACAGCTAAATTCCTGACTTTTATTCTACCTTCTTTTATGTATTGCAAATTAATACCTAAAAAAATTCTGTCTAGATATGTTGCTGAATCCAGTTTTAAACTTATTAATATATTTCTCACTTCTGACGCAATATTTAACCTTATCTGGCAATATATATAATTCCCTTTATTGAGTTAATATTGATTTGTTTAGTCTGGGCATTAGATGGAACAGCTATGTTAATTATCTCTAAAAATGCTTAATCTTGTAGCAATGTAAACGGTCGTCCATGTATTGTTACCAATTTGACACAATTGTGTTTTACTTTGTCTGACGTTAAAATATCTCGAGACGTGCTCGGATGATGCTGTATATTTTCTTTATTAATATTAGTAATGACTAGGTATTCCTCTGAATGCTTTACTGAAATATGATTCTTTAAATTAGTAGTATGCTTCCCCTAGAAAAAAAGTGTAGAAATTTCATAATAGGTAATCAATCGTACTTCATAAAAGAATCAAAATCCTCTTTTGGAGTAAGAAATCTCAAAAAAATTCCGACCCATTTCGTAGAAAATGAGATTCCAGCTTACTTCTATGACGGATAGACTGACACTACAAAAGTCAGAATTCGAAAAAAAAATCCCATACAAGTCTAAACGATCTAAACTATTGGCGGACATTTCTCTATTACAGAAATATCACAAGCAACAAACTATCTATTATGCGACTGCGACAATGATAAGAACAAAAACGTCAAAGACTTCCATCTGTCAACTGTTACTTGAAAATACTTTGGGCAAATTAATTTTCAACAATATTTACCTACTATCGTCATTATCTTGTTAGTGTTTTTTTCATATGATTATTTTTTATTTAAGAGCGTGCAAGTGTTAAGAAACGTGCATGACATCACATTATGGTGCCACCACAGAATTGTTCATACCGTAGTTGCATAGTAAATTCTAAATAAAATTATAACGCGTTTTCGTTCGAAATGCAAAGATAATATGCTTTTTGTTCATTTTTGGCCAGTTTTCATTGTAGCGGCCAGTCTATCCATAATAAAAAAGGAAGTTGGGAATCTCATTTCCATAGATACATATATAATATTATATTTCTATGCTCATTTCCTTCGGAATATATGTAGGTTAGATATGGGAAGTTTTTTTTACGATTTCTTACTTTTCTACTGCCCTGCTAAGCTGAAAGGCGCTAACTCTGAGATACGCCCCTTTGTCACCGATTAATTAGTAGTTCTTTACGGAACAGATACTTTACTCCATAGGAAAAGATAGAAACCTAACGCTATAATTACCTACAAAAATATTACAGGCCTTCGTGCGCGCTAAAATGTACCTTATGCGCCCGCCCGAGAGTACCTACTACGTCGTCTGCCGTGGTGTCGGGCGATCACGTGTGTCATTGAACGCAACGGTAGAGCTGCCTATACTAAGAAATTATTACACAAAAGAAGAGGTTGACTTTCGCATGGGAATCAAAACCTACAGGGTACTTCCCGTGAACTCAGAATCTTTAAATTTGGTACAAAGCAACGTCTTAAATAGCACAGATAAAGGAAAAATTTCAAAAACCGTAAATTTTTAGATGCATCATATAATAAAAATATTTGTAATCATTTTAAACTTAATACGTTTGTACGGAACCCTCGGTGCGTAAGTCCGACTCGCACCTGGCCGGTTTTTTTTACATTTAATGCAATAATTTTATCTCTTCCTCTTGATTGAAAATTACTAATGCCTCACTTTAATATAATGGTTAATGGACTTTGTACGGTTTCCGTAAATTTCGAATATTAATAAATTCTAATTGTCGCAAAAATTCTAAATCTAACAAATAACTTTAAAAACATCTCCTTAGGAGAACCCTACATAAATGTGTAAACACTTCCTTTGGCATGCTTCCTAGAAATAAATAAATAAACTAGCATGAGATTTAGCCATTATTAAAGGCGAGCGGTTGCGGTATGTAGGTACACTCGAGCGGGCGCGTGGCAACCGACTGGATTTTGTTCGTTTGGGTGAACGCGAGCCGTAGCCCGGTAGGTACGTTAGTGCATGACTTCGAACGAGTGAAGGAGGCCTGCTTTTTTTTTAATAACATTTAATAGCTTTTACAATTTCGCATGTAATTGTTGTTGTTGTATTGTAATTTTGTATATAAGCCAAATAGCGATATCTAACTTAAACAAAAAAAAAATCAACTAATATGTTTGGTTCTTGTCAAACATCTCTCTTTGAAATTGCCAAGAGATTTCGGCGATTTTCTTCAAAACTTTGAGATACCTACCTAGCGCTTTTCGGCCTAACAGGGCAGTCTAGTAGGTACTCTATTTTGTACATTTAGTGACCAATAATCTATCCATGACACAAATCAATCAACAATGAAGTGGTAGGTAGGACCTTTAGGACATAACATCGTTGCGCAAATTGTTGCGTGAATTGGCAAGTAGGTAAGTATGTAGGACAATCCTACATATTTACCTACTTGCCCATTGCAATAAACTATACAATTGCTATTTTGAAAATTTAGATTGATAAATTACGTAACTTTATATCTACATACCTACCTATTGTAATGCGACCCCGAAATGATCAATCGCCATCAATTTATATTGTAATATAGTAATATTATCAATCGCTTGGTACGTAAACGAGCTATGTGCAACAAACACGTAATAATTTACAATCACGATTGATCATTTCGCAGACCCCTAAGTTTTTACAGTGAAGGCAAATATTAAGTAGGTATCAATGTATATACCTTTAAGAAATGTCCACATAAATTACATTTACTTGTATTATTCGATGCATCATATGAATAATGGCGATGTACAGCATCTCGTTTCGGTTTTGGCATTTTGACAAATTGTTCAACTTCAAAATTCTCGAATTCACACCGACTAATTAATAATATCGTAAAACTCCGAAAAAGACGTCCAAGTTAAAAAATCAAACAGCAAAAATTACAGCATTTGTTTGGCACTTGCAATAAAGTAATAAACAAGAACAGAAATGAAAAAAACAATAATATTAAGTAATTTCGGTATCCGGCCAGCAAAGCTAAAATGAACTCTATTTCACGTTCAATAAAGCTCATAGATCCCTGTTTACAAGCAGCTAGGTAAGTAGCCACAAAGGCGCCGCCGCCGCAAAGCCGCGGCCGGTCAACGCATGCTATTCCGTTTTGAAACCTATGCCCTTCAGCGAGAGATCATATTACCATGGGGTCTAAACTCGAACAAATTATAATTAGTCATGTAAAGAAAATCATAGATTGCAGCATAGGTAACGATTATGAAACGAACAATCACTAAAATACGTTAAATGGCAGATTTTGATCAGTCAAAATCTGCCATTTAACGTATTTTAGTGATTGTGTTTTTGTGGTTGTTCAGAGTAAGAGATTAGTAAAAATCTAAACTTCCTTGTCTACTCATAAATCACGTAATTTCTACAAAAAAAGATAAATGTAGCTCTAGATCAATTCGATCCCATAGAAGTAGCCATCTGTTAATCATTTTCTTTAGAGCTCTTTGCAAAAGATGGTGTTTTACTGAATATGTTATATGTCACATAAACTGCAGCGTGAAAGCTCACTCACACAAATGAAACTGTTCCGCCAACTCGAGAATTTTTTTGTTGTTGTTTTGTTAATACTTGTCCTTGAACGCACGGTGCGATGTCATTAATACTCGATTTGGTTAACCAAAATGGTCCCTTAGCTTAGGCCGTTCAAAAGAGTTATCCAAATATTATGGGTTTGTGATTGACTGTTTAGAAAACCCTATCAAAAACCCATACCAAAACGGTCAATTAAGCCGGTAACCAAAACGATCAATTAAGCCGTTCAAAAGGGTGACCCACACCACATCGTAAGGGTTTTTGATTGACTGCTAGAAAAACCCTATCGAAAACCCTTTCAATGGGTAGCCAAAATGGTCAATTAAGCCGTTCAAAAGGGTTAGCCACATCGTATGGGTTTTTGATGGACTGCTAGAAAAACCCTATCAAAAACCCTTTCAATGGGTAACCAAAATGGTCTATTAAGCCGTTCAAAAGGGGTACCCATATCGTATGGGTTTTTGATTGACTGCTAGAAAAACCCTATCCAAAACCCTTTCAATGGGTAACCAAAATGGTCTATTAAGCCGTTCAAAAGGGTTACCCATATCGTATGGGTTTTTGATTAACCGCTTCGAAAAACCCTAACGAAAACCCTTTCAATGGGTAACCAATATGGTCCCTGATTGCGTATGGCGTATGATGCCCGAGAGGATACAAAACTAAAACATAAAAAACTCGGCTAAAACGATATTTGTATCACGGAATTTTTGTTCGACGCCAGGCACTAAAGATTGCTACAAAGACCTCCGCACGGAATCGGTTAAACGTAGTTTGTTATTTAATTTAAGGAATTAGTGCAATAAGGTGGTAGGATAGATAATAATTAAGTAGATTAGTTTTAGTAATAGATTAATTAGTATTTGTGTTATTTTTAATATGTAGTTGATAGCCACACTATCGAATTAGGTTAAGACCTGTAATGATAGTTGTAAGTCGAAATAAATAAATAAATTCAAAGTCCTTTGAAATTTTTCACATCGTAGTTGATTACCTACTTGATTTAATCGACCAGTTTCGTATGTTACCTAACATACAGTAAAACATCGAATCTATAGGGTTTCTTTGTAGGTTTAAACCAAATAACGGCTCATTATTTTTTTCTTCTGCACTTGACTCTTCGTTTCTTTTTTTTTACTAACAATAATGATATCATACTTGTACTGTAACGTCTTGTCTGAATGGTGTTTCAGCAAATGATTAAATAACTCGCCTGGAGTAAACAATAAGTCACATTTGATACAACTTTGTTTTGAAATTTTCATGCGTGCGTTACAGATATTTGCATGTTGTTGAGCATTTGGCTTTTCCAAAAAGTGTAGTCCGCAATTACATTTATAAACTCTATCATGATTTTCCGGGCTGATACTTGTACTTTCAGTTTTTTTGAGGAGTTCATTGTTTTCTTCCAATGTTTGTTTGGCATCAACATGGGGGATCTTAGATGATGCATCGAAAGTTATTACGTTGACGCTCAAATCGTCAAAATCCAAATTGATTTCATGAACCTCGTAATGACATTTTAAATCCAGTTTCGAGAAATATAGGCCACATTTAAAACATTTAAATTTTGAATTGCCGAGAACGCAAACGTGTTCGGATATACACTCCTTTGATTTTACGCATAAGTCGCACTTTTTGCATTGATACATAATATAATCAAGTTTAGTACCACTGAAAGAAGATCTGAGCGACCTTTTTTGGTTACACAGTTTTGGTTTTCCAAACATTACTACAATAATATTTTGAGCATTGAATTTGTCTAACTCTTCGTGTCTAATAGAGTGCAAGTCAAAATCTTGTTTATCAAGCAGTAAACCACAGGTAGAACATATTTTTAAATTATTTTCATCGCATATATGAGTACTACGTTCAAATTTATCAACTGCCCTTTCACAGTTTCTACATTGATATAAAACATTTCGATTATTTGCGTCAAGTATTATTTTATTGTAAGTTTCATGTTCCTCTTTATTGTATAATACTACTTGGTACGACTTTAAGTTGACATTTACGTTCTCGTGTTCTTTTTCGTGCGCCGTTCGATAAGCTATAGAAACAAAATTTAGGCCACACAAAGAGCAAGGATGTTTTCTCATTTCAGCACAAGATTTTCCCCCAGTCTTTGTGGCGTGCAAATACAAATATTGGGGATCAATAAACACTTGACATTTATCACATCTGTAAAGCACCGAGTTTGACCATCCAGACTGAATTTTTTCCATTTTAAGTCTGCATTCATATCTATATATGGAATTACGAAGAATTTGACTGATATCTTCATTTGCTACATATGCAAATATATGGTTCATCCAAAAGTCATTGTTATATCGAAAATAAAATGGATCAAAATCAACTACTTTAATAGAGTCCATGTTGAATGTTCTATTCAAATGCAACATATTGTGAGTTTTGTAATCACTGGTAAGCAATGTTAAAGTGCAATTCTGGCATTTCTGCATATTTGATAGCACCACTTTGGAATCGTAATGGTCCTGACAATGCTGCACTACTTTGTCATATGTATTAACTGTCAATCGACAACTTCTACATGTGTAAGAAAACATTAGGTTTGTAATATAAGAATCATCTGAAATACTCGAATTTGGCTCCGCACGTAATATTTCAATAGCAGGGTCAGCTGGTAGCGCAATTTGTTCCAATTTAGTGATAACACTAGGTATTGAATAGCTATGAAAATTTATATGCAATTTGTAAGCCTGTTCTATGAGCTTCATGGAACAAACATTGCAAGTAATAAAATCCTGCTCTTGGCATGAGTGTAGTCGTACATCACAGTTTCTTAAGAAGTGTACTCCACACGAGTTGCATTTAGGATAGTCAGGTATTGGAGGACAAATTCGTTTTTCTGTTTTGAGGTCATAAAATATGAAATCATGCAGATTTATTTGCTCTTTCTTATGATACCCTTTATGTGTTTCATGAGTTTTCGTTGTCAACATAAGACCGCAGTCTTTGCAAGCATATTTAAGCATATGGCCACATTTGCCCTCTACATGCAACATTCGCAAGTTAACATTATAAATAAAACATTTGCAAGTATGGCAAAAACTCATTGCTAACTTTGAATTTTTCAAACTTTCATTGTTTGTTTTTTTTTCGAACCGAGTTTTAAAGTACTTCTTCGTTTTCGATGCACCTAGATGTCTACTATCTATGGTTTCGGATTTGTGGTTGTTGGTTCTAGCTGTGTTTTTTCTTGTATGTTTGTCATCTATCATATCGGAGTCGATTATGACAAAATCACAACATTGTTTTTTTTTTTCATTGTGATTTACTAAGTGGCATTCCATATCTTCTCTGTTAATTAAAATGTCACACACTTTACAATATAATGAATTTGGTGTTTCTGTATCACATTTGGGGTAATGAAACAGAAAGTTTTCTTCACCGTAATGCACAGTGCAATTAGAACATTTGTATAAAACCAGACTAAATGCAGCTTCAGCAAGAGTGTGTACAGTGAAAGATTGTGAAAAAGAATGTTGTTTTTTATGCAGCGCCATACTTCCACTTCTAAATATTCTTCGGCAAATAGGACACTGCCAAGTATCTGATATTCCCAAGTGTTTTGAATGGTCTATGGCTGCACGAGAAGAAAAAAAGAATAAATCACATTGCATACATTTAAACAGAATACTTTTTAGTGCAAAGTCAATTTTCATGTCTACTCTTCCGTGGTGTTTCTTATCTACCAGTTTTACAATGGGAAAATAAGTCTCTTTTAGTTGCTTCATGTGATACTTAAACAAATGAGCGTTATACGAACTAATTCCTGCGGTTTTTGAAGAACAAAATTTGCACTTTGAATCAAATGGTACCTTGCTTATTTCAGGTACTTCCTTTAGTTTATGGTCTTTTATAACGTGTCGGGAAAAATAATCAAAAGTCACAGAATATTTTGAACAAATAAAACATTTGTAAAACATAGAATGCGATGGTTTTTTAGAATGATTAAAATCACTTTTTTCTTTACCTGCTGAACTTTTGTTGTTTTTATTATTCGATTTCTTTGTGGGTGACCTTAAATGGTATTTTAATGTCTTTTTGGTATTCAATTGTTCCTTACAGTCCTGCGTTTTCAGTCTTTTTCTTGCATCTTCGTGCTCGTCTTGCAAAGGATCGCCATTCGCTTTACGTTTTTCCTTTTTTACATTCTCGTCACCAGATTCAGCTAATCTAAGTATGCTACGTAATGGTCGTCGCCTCGGGTGAATAGTTTGTGGCAGGATATCGTCCACGTCACAGCTATCTGTCTTCACTCGACTGCTACTACGACGTCGACAATTTACGCGCTCATTCTTGTAGCTTAAATTTGATTCATCCAAGTCTTTAACAAACTCATCTTCATTCAATTGGCCGTTAAGATTCTCCTCGTTTAGTTCTGTTGCATCTGCCGAACTGCTGGAGCTGTCACTGGGCCCAATTTCGTTTATCTCCAAAACTTCATACAGATGTTCAATCAAAGAGCTATGGCTTGGAAATAATTGTTGACAATGAAAACAAAGGAACCCTATCGATTCTTTCGTTTGAGATACTTCATTAACGCCTATCTTGTAGTCGGACCTGTCTACCGTGTTTAATGCTTTAACATCTTTATGGACGTTCCTAGAGTGTCTCAGTAGATTAAATCGAGATGATAGAAATCTGTCGCAAGCATTACATTTAAATAATTTATCTGTAACTTTACTTCCTATAAATGTTTTATGATTATTTCTTTTAATATGTGTGTCAATTTTATGACACTTAAACGAATGTGCTTTTGGAAACAATATAAGACATTTCTTACAATATCTCTTACAACTATTCAAAAAAGAATTTATATTATTTATAATTAACCTAGGCTCTTTTCTTAAACTACCGTCATTAATTTCTTGAATTTTTAAATTAGGTTTTGATCCAAGTATGATTACATTTTCATGCGAATACCTTGATGCTTCTTGAGTTTCTGAATCTTCAGAGATCGAAAAAGAGCTGGAGGTTATACGTTCATTGCTGTTTTGGAAATTATTAGGAAGCTGGGCTTCTAGCACTGTAGTGATTGCATCTCCTTCACACAAATCTTCCAGTGGTACAGTATATTTAGATATACACAAAGGGCTAGAGTTTACAAGTCCTTTACTGTTTTGGAAATTATTAGGAAGCTTAAGTTTTGACTCTGTAGTAATTGCATCACCTTCACACAAATCTTCTAGTGGTGGAGTCTCTGATGGTGTATTAAAAACTGAAACAATAATAATGATTAAATTTTACAAATATATTTTATATACAATTTCCTAAACACTTTGTGAAAGAAAGGAAAAAAAAGTATGTATTAGTCTCGCACTGGACAAAACAAAATGGTAACTTGACAATAAAACAAGATTTAAAAAAAGTAAAATTAAGAAAAAATTAAAATAAGACTAACTAAACTGGTCCTGTACAAGGCGAAAAGGCCCCTATTTCAGCATGATGCTGTAACATTAAAAAAGTCACAGCGCTGGTATTCTGTTATAGCCCAAAGTGATGCAATGGTCAGTTAATAATAATAATAAATAAGACTGGCAACTCTCGATGACAAGGCACGCCGTTTCAAAAAAATTATAATTTATTATAAAAAGCAAGTATTTTTTTGATCAAGCTTTGTGTACAATATTTTTTCGGAAACCTTACATAAATTACAACCTTTAGATAAAATAACACTTCCAAATTAATTACTTAACCAGAAATATGAATATTTTTATAACACACTGACAGCTAATGACATGCTTCACAAATTTTCCTGATAAAAGGTGATATTACTAAAATTCCGATGATGAAATAACGACGACCAAGAATGATGACGAGATCAGCTACTCAACGTGCACGCCTACCGCCTCCGGACTCGTCGCTCAGCTCCGCCTCGCCGCCGTCGGAACCCAGCCTCACCGTGAGTGCTGTGACACCGGCCGTGGCAGTTGCGTCGAGCTCGAGCGACGAGTATTTCTCTCCGCCCACGACGCCACCACCTGCTCGTCGACGGGGAGGACGTCGGCCGCCGGACGGTTTAGGACCTCGAGGCCCATCGGCCTCTGATAGGGTCCCAGCTCCCGGCGGAAGTGTGCAGCGCATGCGATGGACGCAGACCATCAATGAAAACGTCATGCGCTCATACTATGGGGCTACAGAGGGAGGAAACAATCTGACCGCGTACCGTGTTCGGATGCTCTCTTTGTTTCAGGTGCTTGAGCCAGCTGTCAACGTGTCGGCGCAACGACTGTCGGATCAGGGGGTCTACTCTCTAAGTCCGTCAACGAAGATACGGGCCCGTCCAAAGTTACTTCGTAACTACGGACTAAACCCTACTCCTTAATGATTACGGATTCATAAGTTGCGGACGGAATCATGGACAATATTAGTGAACGAATGATGAATGGCGATAGAGGTGCGCTATTTTATCGGTCGATTACCGGTTTACTAATTTGGTCATTTTCAAGCCATTAAACAAAAAATAATATTGTTATTGTTTTAAAATTATTAAATTTTTAACAATATACTTTTTATTAAGTCTTTAATAGATAGAATTGAACTATTTTTAGCATTTTTGTCCATATTGTGGCTTTATCCTGCTAATACCTTTGCCTTCTTCCTTTGACAACAATTGACAAATGAAATGTGAGTTTTTTATTTACAATAAACATAAACATAATTTGCATTAATAATTTAATAAGACAGGGAAACTTTCCGTAATTAATTGAACGATTAATTGAATTTGAATAATAATTTCCGACGAATGTGAGCACATCAACACTGAGACGTGCTTACGTGGCTGCCGTTTTTGCCACTCCAGCAAAACATCAGCGGCAACCAAGCATGTGCGAAACTTGTTGCCACCGATAACAAGCCGAGGATGAAGAAGGCTTCATTCATGTGGAAAAGAAGAAGTAAGAACCCTGCTCGCAGTCAGTGCGGTACCGCATTGAAGGTCTACACATGTTGCTGCGTCTTGCTATTCCACCGACGCAGCAGCTGCACGTGTCTCGACTACATCACACCACGACGCCAGAGGAGGTCGTGGAGTATTTAAGGAGCAAGATCAAGTTCACCTTGAGAGTGGAGAGGTTACAGTCGCACCACATGATTCAAGTCTTGTGGTGCGTGTCCCAACAGACCATGTCGAGACTTTTATCAAGGAGGAATTTTGACCACAGGGGGACGTGTACGTGTGTGTTTTCGCGGAAGGCTTCATGACACCTCAACTCAGCAAAATATGTGGCCGACCAAACGTAGTTAATAGTGTTTTGTAAATGTGTCCAATATGTATTAGTTTATTACTGCAATTATAAGATTATTTTGTGTATTGTATCTATGGGCCTTTAATGCCTGAAAATAAAAGTGATTGATTGAAACTTAGTGCCTAGATAAATAGAAATATGTTTGATTGTAATAGTTTATTGTGGATTATGTTTCTTTTTCAATTTAATTGGTGCAAAATAAAAACATTCTGTTCATAAAAAACAATGCTTTTTGTGGATATCATTATTTTACTTATATCAAAATCTTCCACCAGTCTCAACACCCATTATGTCCTGAAAGCAAAATAAACAGTTGGTAAAATATTCATTTTACCCTAATCTATAAATAAAGTATGAAACTGACTAGCTGATTGATTCAGTGACTGATTGATCAATGCACAGCTAAAACTGCTTGCTCCAGAATCATGAAATTTTGCACAAATGTTCCTTATATGACTTAAGCGTGTACTAGGGGTTAAAACTGAAATTGAAAGTTTGTATGAAACTTGGTCAATTTTGAAGTAATTTTTTTTTCTCACACATACACATACAAAATTTCCACGCGAACGAAGTCGCGGGCAACGGCTAGTCAATAATATGTATGAATACAAATACCCTATGCTATTTATTGATATTTGTATTATTAGAAGAGCAGTTTTCTTAAGGGACTGCATAGAAATAGGTATTTCTGTCCAGCAATTGCACTAATCTTTCTCTCGCTGTTTGCCCTTGCTGAAGAGCTTGATGAAAATTGAGTTGATAGCAGCAAGGACCTTAGAGTAAACAAAAACAACGGTAAATAGGTGGGACTGATTGGTAATACAACTCAATAATTTACATAATCTTCAATAGCTTAGCCTTAGTATGTACTTAATTGTTGGACCAAACCATTGTTTTATGTTTATTGTTGGAGGTAATAGATCCTCACATAAATCTTAGAATAATTCGTGTGAGCCAGTAGAATTTGAACTCAACATCCGAAATACTCGCCAGCCGAAAGTTTTGGCGCAAGTATAATCGGCGTCGCCTCCAATCTTCGTGTAAAGCTTCTTCGAGCATTAAAAAGCAGTCATAATATCGATTTTCTCGAAAAACTTTAACTTTCGTCGCCAGCACGATAACTATTTTGATGTCGTATCAAATGTCATAACGATCCGTCGAAACAAGTGTCAAATTTAAAGTTACGGACGGGCAAAAACATTTAGGGAGTAGGTACAACTGTCAAATCGGGTTGCCATTCATTCTTAGTTCGGGCCCCGAACTAATCTTATGTCCGTAGGTACTACGGAGTAGGAAACGCCCGCAACTTCGGCCGAAAGTACGGGTTTCGTGCTTAGAGAGTAGACCCCCTGGTGCGAGTCATCCAGCGTAATCGTATGTTAGATGACATCGTATGTTGGATGACACCGTACTTGATCGCCTGCGAAATTCTACAATAAAAAAACAAAAGAAGCACAGCTCATAAGATCAGATGTCAGACCAATACAAGCTTCAATAGGATGAAAGGAAGCGTTATAGGATGTCTTCTATTCCTGATCTACATTAACGACCTTCCCAAAACCATAGAAGAGCCGTGTGTTCTATTTGCGGACGACATTTCAATCCTCACCTCATGTCAAACAAATATAAATCTAAACGAAAAATTAAATTACATTTTTAACAATATAATTAACTGGATGAATGATCATAATCTCGAAATAAATTTTACAAAAACCAAACTAATAACATTCCACCTACGTCAAAAAAATCAGATAAATATAAATTTCACAATTAATGAAATTAAATTAGAAACAGTTAAAGAATTCACCCTCTTAGGTTTGACAATAAACACAAATATTAATTGGAAATCGCACGTACTTAAATTGAATTCAAAAATTTCAAAATTTTCATACGCCCTCCGGGAGATTAAAAAGACTACCAACCTACAAACCGCAATAGTCACATATTATGCATATGCCCATGCTTGGTTCACTTACGGTATCATTCTATGGGGAAATAGCACGGACGCCTCTTCCGTATTTATCCTACAAAAACGTCTTATAAGAATAATTACGAATATAGAACAAACCGACAGTTGCAAACCATACTTTAAAGAACACAAAATCCTCACCTTGATTGGTATTTATATTTTGGAATTGTGTAAATTGGTGCGTAAATATCCTGATACATACAAAACACGAGGAGATACACAAATAAGCCATTCGTTACGTCATAAGAACAGATTAAATTTACCTCAGTCCCATCTTAAAATGCACTCTTCTAGTCCTTATTCTATGTCAATTAAAATATACAATAAATAATTACCAGAGAACTTAAAACAAATAGAAAAATCAAATATATTTTTAAGCAAAGTAAAACAATTCTTAATTAATAAAAGCTATTACTCATTAGACGAATATTTTAATGATAAAATTTAACTATTCTTTGACTGATAATTTGACTAATTGTACTATAGAAATACCAAACTATTTCTGGTTTTGCCTCTTCACTATTATTATATATTAAATAAACAATAAATTGCATAATAAAAATTTGAAATTTTAAAATAACATATATGCACCCAATAAAACTGAAATACAATAATATTACAAATAATAAATACATAAAATAAATAAATGAGTGATATAACCAAATATAATAATAAATAATAAATTTCAATAAAAAGCAATGATATAAATATAATAAAATAATCTATTTAATTTCCAATTTCCTTTAGTCTTACGGAATTAAACGGTTTAAATAATAAAAATGCACCCATTAAATAAAATATAACTGGAATATCATAATATTATAAATAGATAGAATATAGAAACGAATGATATAATCAAATATAATAATTAATTTCTTAATAAATAAAAAAAAACAGTCTACCTAATTTAATTGTGTGTTATGGAAAGTTGATAAAAGCGCTCTTCCTCTCTCCTACCTATTTATCTAATTTTGCTGTGCCGGACAGGGTCCATAATTGTTTCTTCTTAATTGTATTTTACCACCTGTATATCCCCTGTATATACCCTACAGTCTACCACAATACCGAATCGCGCTAACGACGTGAGTAATGACATGGTTAGTAATGTAAGTACCCAGTGCAGTGAGGAAATGAGGAGTGCTTTGGAGGGTGCGATTCGAGAATATCGGTTCATGTCGCCCGACCTTAGGCCACGCATACCGCGTTTGCCCATGCATAACAAAAATAGGGCGCTGGTGGCTGTTCTGGATTCGCAGTTGTCAAACTAGTTTGATAACTGCGAAGACAATTCAATCCTGTATTGTGCGGCTGAAGCGGCATGTCGTGTTGCTCATGTCAAATTTTCTGATGACAGAGCTACACGACCTAAGCCAGCCGTACCAGCATGGCAGTACAGGATTGAGCGACGTATTGGTGGGGCCAGAACACTCATTGGCAAACTAATCTGCTTCAGGGAGGGCAATACGCGTCCTAGAGTGATGCGCTTTGTGAGGCGGGCGTTCTCGGGGACTGATATTAGTCCTCGAGACTACATCTCCCGTGTCACAGAGCGCATTGACTTTCTGAAGCAGAAAGTGTATGCATGGGCAAACCGTATTCGTAGGTATAAGCGGCGGGTGGAACGATACACTCAGAATCGCACATTCCAAAGAGCGGCCGGACCAAGGTGTGGCTGACACGCGCCTGCCGGATGATGACGTCATGACTTAGTTTTGGCGCAGCATCTGGTCGGTGCCTGTCAGCCATACCGAGGGTGAATGGACTCGGGAGGTCGAGCATGCGTGCGATCCAGTACCAGAGATGGGGGCAATCTCTATTAGCCCCCAAGACGTAGCTCGTGCAGTCCGTCCGTTACCAAACTGGAATCCCCAGGACCGGACTGGCTGCACAACTTTTGGATCAAATGGTTCCAAAGATCGCACGCTCGCCTGGCTTCCCTGTATCAGTCAGCCTTAGAGTCAGGGTCGCTGACAACAGGTATAACCCACTTGCTCCATAAATCGGGTAGTACTGCGGAGCCCAAAAATTATAGACCGATTACCTGTCTACCAACAGTCTATAAAGTTCTTACATCCATTTTGAGAGCTAACATTAGCAATCACATTGACGACAATTCTAACATGTCCGCTTCTCAAAACCGATGTAGGAATGGGTCCCGCGGTACTAAGGAGCTGCTCCTCATTGATATGGCCATAAGCCAACAAGTTCGCCGTTCCCGGAGAGATCTGTCGACATGTTGGATAGACTATAAGAAGGCCTATGACTCGGTGCCACATACATGGCTCATGAGGGTGCTAGAGTTGTATAAAGTTGATGCAACTCTGCGCTCCTTCCTGATGTCGTGTATGGGGCAATGGAGGACAGTCCTTCGCTATCCAGGATGTCGGCAAATCCATAGGAATAGCGAGCCGATAAGGATAGAGCGAGGTATATTTCAGGGCGATAGTTTGAGTCCACTTTGGTTCTGCTTAGCCTTGAATCCTCTTAGCACGCTGCTGGAGGATTCAGGTCTAGGCTATCGGTTGAGGAGAGGTGGTCAGGTTATATCTCACCTCCTTTACATGGACGACCTGAAACTCTTTGCCCCCAACGATTTGCAGCTGATGGAGCTACTGAAGGTAACTGAAACTTTCAGTAGCGCCATCAGGATGGAATTTGGTGTGGACAAATGTGCGGTCATGCATGTAAAGCGAGGGGAGATTGTGGAATCTGCGGGAACCCAACTCTCGGATTCCATAAATCTTAGATCCCTCATCTCAGCAACCGAAACCTACAAGTATTTGGGTAAAAAAATCAATAAACGTTTTAATAATTAGGACAAAACATATACATAATTATATACATAATTATACAACAAATATTTAACTTTTTCATACCAATATATTATACAGTTTTAGACCAATATATTATATTATATACCAATATATTTACCAAATATGAAACCAAATACCGTTACGAAACGAAAGACACCTAACATCCGACATCGATGCAGTTTACCTGGCCAGGGTCGTTCTTTCACGGAAAATCTTAACACCGCGATTCAGAAATTGACGTCAAATGAACAACGCCATCTATCAAGCACGAGTTAACCTTTTGAACGCCAGAGCATAAACGCACGCGCGTGCCCTCCACGCCAAGCCACAATTTCACAGCATACAAAAAAAGTAGCTTCAAAAAGAATAGGGATTCTAAAACTTTATCAAGAAACAATATTATTAAAGAGACAAGACAAGAGCTACAATATTTAAGGTATACAAATAAAAACACACAAAAGTAATGATTTTATTGTTTATTTCGTGTTATAGTGCATTGCATTTTTTGTCACACATTTGTGTCGTTGGCGTACAGGGCACGCGCTCGCTTGTCACGTATAGGCGACAATGGCGTTCAAAAGGTTAAACTGCTAAAATTTAATGCATGGAAAGCGATCGAACAAACAATATAGGCTATGAAGATTTTCAAAGCAGCGCCTTCTAAAGTACCTTTTTCTATCACAACTTTTTGAAAAACCCGATAAATCGATTTAAAGTTATCTTATGACACTTCATCACTTAAGGCACTTTATCTTTATTTATTAGTACCAGTTTGATTAAATAGATGCATGTATCTTATAAATAATAAATAAATAATAATATATTTATTTGCGTAAAACATGGTATAAAATGGTCTTACAGTACAAAAATAGAGCAGACATCTTTTGCCAAGATTAAACATAGCATGCAAATATTTGTAATAACAATTTCCTTAACAAAATTATTATTGTATTACACCAACACTATTTTCGTTCTAGGAATTGTTTTATACTATAGAAGTTGTTATCAATTAACCTTTCATACAGTTTATTCTTAAAAGCATATCTCGAGTTTAACATTTTCAGATTACTAGGTAATTTGTTATAAATTCGTACACACATCGTTATGCAGCTTTTATTGTACTTTGCAAGCCTGGGAGTATTGCTAAGTACGAGTCTGTAAGGATCTCGTCGGCTTCGAGGATTTACATCGTTTGCCATTTTAAATAAATTCTTATGTTTCCATACAAACATGCATATTTCATTAATATAAAGACAAGGTAGCGGTAACGCCAAACTTATTACATCTATACATCGATGAGTGTAGCGTTACTTCTTTGTCTTCTTAAGTAATGATGATTGCTTCTTGAACTCTTTAAATTCATATATCTTTTGATTAAGAGCACAAAAACTAATACCTTCCCTAATTAAAACTAAAGACTTTGGTTTTGTAATTTTCACGTGATACTTAAACAAACAAACATAGCCGAAGACTCACAGACTGCAGACATACAGACAAATATTTTAAAAATAGTATGAAATTGGTTCTGTTTGTAGTCCTTTCTATCCTCTACTATTTTTTTTCTAAATATTTTCAATGTACAGAAACGCCACAGATTTATTATATGTATAGATGGACATAACGTAATCACTATTACTAACTACGACAACTACCGAAGTAATTTCATTTATCGAACTGTTTTTTATTTTGCGCTTACACACTTTGAATTCAAAAGGATGGTTATAGAATCTTTAAAGTAGTTGCCTAATACTAACTAAGAAATAATAACTACTAAGTAGTTAAGAAAATTAAGTAAGCACTCGTAAAATTACATACGCGTTTAACTATTTCCTAATCATTATTTCGCGGACATTGGTGTGGGTATGACAGAATAAAGGGGTATGCAAACTATTGGCATGTTTTACTTTTTTTCTTTGGCCAGAAATGAAACCTAGGTTATATGATAAAGGACAATACGAGAAATCAATAGCAAAAGGAACCAGGTCCATAAACCCTAACCGAACGAAGATACATATTGAAGTATTGCTAGTATATATTTGTCAGGCGTTGATCTATTTTTCCAAGAAAATACAATCATACGTGATATTTTGATATTTCCATTGATAAAATAGATTCAAATTGGTTGTTACTGCCATATTTTTTTCTCATTGGCAGTTTGAAATCACTAAAACGAAAAAAAAAGATAATTCAATCGAATAGATACGCGTTAGTGGGTACGCGTGTATTGCGATGATCGCTATTGAAACACTATTTAACGCGTTTCCACTATAATAAAGGTCTGGGTTACTTTTGTAAATTGTACTATGGAATATTCTTACAAAAAAGAAATGAAACAACCATAAAAACCGAAGCTGTTTATTAAATAACTATTACTTCTGGTTTTACAAAAACCTTTATCTTATCAATCATCTCAGAACAATAATAATATCACTTTCTTTCACTGCCCACAAAGCAGACACAATAATTATAGTGCCGAGTAGTATTTAACAATGGGAAACTTAAAATATTACACACGGTCACACGCCGTATTTTTAATTAAGAAAAGTAACGCCTGATAAAAAAACAATAGCAATCTACTAAACACTCTCTAACTTGGTACGAAGCGGGGGACGCGGAATGATTCATTAGAGTTGCCGAGTAGTATTTAACAATGGGAAACTTAAAATATTACACACGGAGTATTTTTAATTATGAAAAGTAACGCCTGATAAAAAAAACAATAGCAATCTACTAAACACTCTCTAACTTGGTACGGTTGTGGTTGGTAGACCTAGTTCTTTTTGCTATTAATTTCTCATACAATCCTCTAACATATGGCCTAGGTTTCACTTTTGGCTAAAAGAAAAAAAAAACATGCCAGCAATGTATGGGAAAAGTTGCATTGCCCTTTAAAGCTAAGTAAACGTGTAGATGAGAGAAATAGTTGCAACTGCCACCACTGGTGACAGACCGGAGAAGGCAGATCGAAATGAAGCCCTACATCAGATAAGAAAGGATTTTGTAAAATTTAACCCATATGCGGGTGAAATAGGGGCTGAAAGTTCGTAAAAAACCGTCACTAGGCAAAGTAGTACTTAATTTATATTTGGCGACTTCATATTAGTGTATTTTCGGGGCGTACAAGCTCGTTCGTAGAAGCGCGTAACAGCGCGAGTTTTATCACACGCGCAACTCGTAGTATTAAGTTTTAATTTACGCGCGTATAAGCGCGAGCCACGAGAGATATTGCTACTTACCGACCCCACCGGTTCGAGCAAACACGCTAGAATAAGCGCGCGCAAAAGAGGTGTAAGCACGCAAGCCAATACAAGTAGGTATAAACGCGTAGAAAAATTCTAGTCTAGGGTCGATGCTTTACCACAAAAGGCAAAAATGGGCAAATAGGGAAGAAAACTAATTTAAGACCAAATAAACGCCCAATTGCTGGGCAGAAAAAGCATTCTAGGTACATTAAAGGAGATCACCGAGACTGAGCTATTTACTAAAGTAAACAAAAATAAACTTATTATTTGGACAGACCATAACATTTTGTCGTAAGTCAATTCACCGAGAAGTTATTCAACCACAAAATACCTATCTAGAGATCACCCAGATTGAGAATTTTGTTTTTGCCGGCCAACAAAAAACAACTTATTATTTAAATAGAGCACAACATAATAAACATTTTTAATTATTAGGTACACCTAAGTCGTAAGTCAATTCACCGACAAGTTATTCAACCACAAACTATCTGAGATCACCCAGATTGGGCAATTTTTTTTGCCGACCAACTAATGTAAACGCAATAATTAAATAGAGCTTATGGATTTAAATATTTTTTATTATGCCACCCAAGTTTTAAGTGAATAATTATGATTAGGTATTAAGTTCTGTAATATACATATTTTACTTCCATACTTCTACTGGTAATTGGTCGGGGCCCACGGCCTTTCCATTTTTCATACTTAGTACTGCCTTCCTTACTACCTACATCCATACTAAAGACAACTAAGCATTGTATGAAAAAAAATTTTAAAGCAAATGCTCTGGCATGTAGGCATTTACTGGTCGGAAACTGATGGATATTGGGCGTCTATTCAATCTGCACAAAATGTCTCAGCATTAACCCATCAAAAGAAAAGAAGGAAAAAGTATTTATTTGTCTCGCACAGGACCAGACAAAATGATTAAATCACCACTGATGATGTGATGATTGATTTACTACTTGTATGTACTTTTAACACATCTTCCATTAGGTACATGATCAAACATAACCTCGTGAAAGCAGAGAAAGATAAGCAATTCAAGTATCTAGATCTTGCTCGCGAGGTTGTCGACATGTGGGACGTGAATACAGCAGTCATTGTGCCGATAGTCGTATCAGCCAATGGTTTAATAGCCAAGAGCCTCGACCAACATCTGAAGAGGCTCTCGCTTGGCGGCTGGATCAAGGGCTTGATTCAGAAAGCAGTACTTCTGGACACGGCGCGTAATTTTAGGAGGTTCCTCTCTCAAGAGCCCTGACCACCGGTAGCTCGGACCCTGTTCCCGGTGCTGGTGGGCTACTATTTTATATATTTTTAAATGTTTTTTTATACTGATTTTGTATAGGGATATTTAAAAATGTAAAAATATGTAAGAAAAATAAATAAAGGAAAATAATAATGTAGAAATTAAAGCTTTACTATTTCTGCTAACAGGAGGATCCTAGACTAGTATGGAAAAATAAAGTGAAAATTAAAGAAATGAAGCAAAACGTAATTAAATGTTAAATAGATTTACAATTAGTAGATGAAGAAAATTAGAAGATGTATGGCCGCTGGATAATACACTTAACACCTTGATTTCACTACATTATACTAATTTAATATTATTGCAACACTCTCATTAAATTTCTAAAATAAGAATACAATATAAGTACTTTATTGTACAATCAAATTGAAACACCCGTTAACCTAGTCATTGTTTTTGATGAACAGCTTCAGTATTTCCAGCCTAAAAAGACCCCCATCTGTATAGTATGATAAGTAGATTGGGTCAATACCCCATCAACACCAAAAATATTATACAAGCCAATGCTTTCTTTTTTCAGACCATTATAGGCTATGTAACATGTAAAGGTGATGCACTACCATAATCACCACCAATGTATAGGTGTGCTATAAAAATTCTCATTAATGCTATATGTATCAAATGCCTGCTCAAGAAAACTTTAATATTTCTTCTTTCTCTTGGCAGCTAATTTAAAGTTGTATACAACATGTCACTGAATTTTGTGAAGCTGAAACGCTTATTCACTAATAAAAATATGCTCCCATTAAATAACTTGAAAGATAATTTTAAACATTTTTTGTTTAGTGAGCTGTAGAACAGAAATTATGCCAAAGGAATACCCATAACAGAAGGAAATATGATAATACATTTACAATGGCGAATTGGCCAAAATGAGTAAACTCAAAGTAGTACTTGAATCTTGCTACAGGTTATTAGAAATAAAATAAAAAAACAATAAAGTGAACATACCTTCATTATAGTACTGATTGATTTCTTTCTTTATTACAGACAAGTCTGGAAATATCTTCCTAATTGCAGGATCATCCAGGATATCATGCTCTTCTATATCAATGTCCTCCGATTCAGACATTTTCTCCCTGGAAAAAATTTAGAATTCTTTGAACAAATTATCTGACAAATTTATGATTTTTGAGGCTAAACTTATACTTAAGTTTATTATTAAATAATAGCACTAGTCAAAAGTGATGTAGTAGCTCTTGATGCGAGTGTGGATTCACTTTGCACTTATAACCATGAAAATGAAACTAAAATAGTTTTTAAAAGTTGGCTAGTTTTCTTATTGAGGTTAAAATAAGTATTGTTGTATTATATAATTGCATAGCGTGTGTGAGCACTATGTACGATAAAGTTGCCATTTACTGGGTACCCATATTTAATTGACTCGAATTTGCCCTGGCAGCGGCAGTTAGAAAATGTCTTTCTCACACAAACGTCTCGCTGAGGGTGGCACTTGTATCGGATCATTTAGTTAACTTCAAATCTATGGAGTTGAATGGTACTGATCCATGTGTCATGTTCGTGAACGGGTGCTGTCAATTCAATGCCTCTAATGGTCTAATTGAAATAAATGTGTTGAGTTTGAATATCAAATAAACAAGTTCTTCAGTTTGTGTTGTAAACTAAAACCCAACTACGACAACTGGTGTATTAAGGAGCTCCTTTAGCAGACATTCGCCTGTAATGTAACAACTCAGATTCACTAGTTTCTCTAGGAAATAGGTTCTTTGATTGTTATAGAGGCGAATGCTCTCTGGGAAGCATCTTTATCAACAAGACATCAATTTGTCTTTTTTTTAGTTTTCGTATGAGTCACACAATATTCTTAAGTACCTGGGCGACCGAGCGTTTCATATGCTCCAAGTCGGGCATAGCCGATGTTGACTATAAGTCTGCGACGTTAAAATGGGACTGCGCGTGGGGTCACATTTCCAGGATGGGTCAAAATCGTCACACAGCGGGTGCCTGAAGGCGGTCGTCACCGAGGCAGGCCCAAGAAACGCTTCTGTGATGGTTTCGACTCGTTCCTGACTGATTGGCCGGAAATGGTGTAACAACGAGAGAATTGGAAAGGACTGGGTGAGGCCTTTGCTCAGCAGTGGGGCAGAACAGGACAAAAAAAAGCATATACCTACCTAGATCATTGTTATTACCATAAATCATAGTTAAATAAAATGAAATTGCGCACACACGACTATGAATAATTGCTTACCGTGAGTCCGAGATCAATAAACTTTCATCAAATTGCTTAGGTACCTTGTATTTAGGTCCCAAAACTTGATATTTAAGAAAACGTGTTTTACTGGAATGTTATCAGAGTTGGAGTAGAATACTTAACATGGTGCTTTAAACTTAGAACAAAAGTAAGAGAATCATAACCCACCAGTTAAGGTAGACTTCTGCTTTTGGAGATACACTACTCAGTTCAATAGATTTTTAATTTAGTCGTATAGTAATATGTGAAAAGTTTAACTTACTTATTGATAGATGGCGCAGTTTTTTTTTTTTTTTTCTTTGGCTTCGCACGGTTTGTGCATTTAGCCAATGTCACGTTTATTTTGTGTGTAACGTAGAAATTAAAGGTAAGGAAACAACGGTGAACAAAACATAACAGGTACGAGATTATTTATCGGAATTTAGGATAAGATGGACATATAGGGTCAGTTGTAAAATGGATGATGAAAAATAATTACAATGAAAATTAATTTACAACTTAATATTATTTATGGAGATGAATGAGACAATACTTTTATATACAGGAAAACTATTTGTACAAAGTAAAGACAGTATTGAGGTAGGAAAAGGAATACTAAGGGATAGAAGGTTACAGAAGAAGGCAGAACGGTCGTATAGGGGACAGGAGAAAAATATATGATTTAAATCGCCTACCTCTGTGCCGCATGAACAAATAGGGTCGTCAATTATACGAAATCTGGCAAGATGGGCTGGGGAACAAACATGTCCCAGTCTCATCCGTATTAAAACGGAGGTCTCCATTTTGCCAAATTTCGCCCTGCCAAACCATGGTTTTTCCGGAATCTCCGGTTGAATAAGGGAATAATGATAACCCTTTGATCTACTACTGTTATCCCATGCTATCTTCCAAGTGTCCCGAAGAAATGTTTTAGGCAACGTCACGAGATCATAAGTAAAGATCTTATATGGGACTACGTCCCCACAATGCACCGCATCACCGGCAAGAGCGTCAGCCACTTCATTGCCATGAATTCCAGCATGGGCCGGAATCCATGCAAATTGCAGTGAGATACCCTCAGTCATCATTCTGAACGCAAATTCTCGTATTGAGTAAATTATAAAAATTCCGTTCACTTTCTTCTCTTATTCACAAGAGAAGAAAGTGAACGGAATTTTTTATAACTAACAACAAGACAGGGAGGACGTTTATGGGTCCAGTAATCTGATGATTCAATCTGCAGCATTAAATGATCCAGTTTGGGAATGAGAGGATGTGTTGAGAGCTGAAGGATCCGGAACAAGTATTTATCAGATAAGAATTGCCTTCGTAAATAAAGTGGAGCTTCTCCGCATTCAACTTGCAGTGCATTAATAGGACTTGACTTCATAGCACCCGAAATAATACGTAAAGCTTTAAACTGTATACGATCCAATTTTTTAAAGGCCATAACACTGCCTGGTTCCAAAACGAATAAACCATAATCCAGAGTGCTTCTGATGATAGCGTTGTATATAAGTTTTAAAGAAAAGGGATGAGCACCCCACCACACACCTGAGAGGCATCGAAGCATGTTTAGGTGAAATTCACATTTGTTAACAATATAGTCGCAATGGTGGACACTGCTTAATTTAGAGTCTAATATTACACCTAAATATCTGAATTTATCTTTAACTGGAATAGGTAATCCCTCATATCTTAGGTTTACTAAAGGAATATTTTTCTTCCGTGTGAATAAAACAGCCGCACTTTTAGATGTCGATAAATCCAAGCCATTCAAGTGCAACCATGACTCCAGAGTAGACAAAGCAGAATTAACATTAAAACTAGCTTGTTCAACAGAATTACTTGACGAGTACAGTAACAAATCATCAGCGTATTGCAGAACCATAACATGGCTGGTTATGGACGAGTCCAAATCAAAAGTATAAATGTTGTATAATAGGGGACTGAGCACAGAACCTTGTGGGAGACCTCTCCATACAAGGCGAGAAACCTCATGATCTCCAATAAGCATGCTAACAGAGCGTGCACTAAGGATATTAATAATGAAATTCGATAAAATCAATGGAACCTGTAGGGCTTTTAATTTATTTTGTAAAATTGATAACACAACATTATCATAAGCCGCATTAACATCGAGAAAAACTGCTAAGGTGGATTGGTTATTAGAGAAGGATAGTCGAATATCCGATGTTAATACTTAAACAGTCGAGGGTACTTTTACCTTTCCTAAAACCAAATTGTGAATCTGCCAGAAGACCCTTACTTTCCACATACCATTCAAGGCGATTTTTTATTAAGTGCTCAGCTAATTTCATTAAAATTGATGACAAAACTATGGGGCGATATGAAGACGCATCAGATGGAGTTTTATTTGGTTTGAGGAATGGCAACACCATTTGACGTTTCCATTCATCAGGGATGTGTCCAGTAATCATGACAGAATTAACTAGCTTTAAATAATAATTGAGGACATCGTCATTTAAATTAACGAAAAAGGAATACGGGATGCCGTCAATGCCCGGAGCAGAGTCCTTAGTATTATGGATAACACCCTTTAATTCAGTGATAGTAAATGGCTGCTCTAGCGTTGCAGAAGTATCTTGGTTGACAGATACAATACAAGAGGCAAACTAAGTTCAATGGCCTCAGGCACCCAAGGGGGAGCCAATTTATTTAAGAAGTCACTTGCTAACGAATCTGGAATAGGAGAAGAGTTCTTATAAATGGACCTAAATCTACGAATATTGCGCCAGACAATCGAAGGGTGAGTATTCGGTGAAATTGATGTGCAAAAATTACGCCAAGATTCAAATTTTTTCTTTTTGAAAATTTTGCTAGTTTCATTAATTATGTTAGTAACGATTTCAAAATTAGCATCAGACATATCTAAGCTATAATTATGTTCAGCCTCTTTACGAATATTAAACAATTCTGTGCACTCTGAGTCCCACCATGGAGGTGATGGGATTGTACCAATATTTTTATTTTTTACAGGGAAAACTTCATCTGCTGCTGCAATTAATATGTGTGCTAAAGCTACTGCACAACTATCTTGATTGGTATCAGATATGATAGGCAAGGAGCAAAGTTTGCTGTCAACAATATCTCTGAATTTGCCCCAGTCATTATTATTTCTATTTGGTAGTTTATGTCTTAAATTTGATCTCCTTAGTGGCGCATTTGGTTTAGAAAGAGGATATTCAATAACTATTGGAAAATGGTCACTACCATAAGTGGAAGTTAGAGTGTGCCAAGTTAAAATTGAGGCTAAGCTTGGAGAACAGATGGAAAGGTCAATTGCGCTTAGGTTTTGATTGGGTGCACACCGACGTGTGGCTTCTCCCGAGTTCAAGATACATAAGTTGTGTGAGTCTATTATATCTAGTAATTCTTCCCCATAATTGTTGGATATTGAGCAACCCCATGATTGGTGATGGCAGTTAAAGTCCCCCAATATCAAGAACGGCTTTGGTAGCAAAGAAAAGATGTTGTTCACCTCTTGAAGAACAGAATAAGAAGGGTGAGGAATGTAGATAGAAACAATACAAGTATTATACACTTTAATAGCTACAATTGAAATATCCTCACTATGAGGTGGTAATGTAATAGAAGAGAAAGGGATAGAATTCTTGATAAGTATAGCTACTCCACCATACCCATCAGATCTATCCTCTCTAATGGTTGAATAACCACTAATTTTAAAAATATGAATTGGTTTGAGCCAAGTCTCTGATACAGCAAAGACAAATGGCTCATATTTGTTTAATAGTTGTATTATGTCACTCTTTTTGCTTATTAGACTGCGGCAGTTCCACTGGATTATATTGGATGGGGCCATTATGACTGGATTGAGATAAATTGTAAGATTGGGCAGCGTTGGACGGTGATATGTTGAACTGGGAGAGAAGATTATGTAAAGCAGAAAGTAAATCGTTAATTGAAAAATTTGTATCTTTTATTTCATTATTGTGATTTTTAGTCAGAGCACAGCCATTTGAAGGCTGAGGTATGGCAAAATCTTTAATAATAGCATTGTGGGCTTCTTTATTATAGCCATGCACATGTTTTGGAGGTGCTCTCGGTTTTAGGAAGACAGTCTTTTTGTAACTATTCGAACTATTAGAATTAGGAGATGAAGTTTGTGGGACATTTGAAAAATTTTGCGATGGTGAGGATAAAAGTGTATCAGCATATGATTTAGTAACTGGAGGATGTACTTTAGCCGCTTCAGCATAAGAGACTGAACTTTTTGCCATGTATGTTTTGATTGATTTTTGTCTGGAAAATTCTGGGCAAGCTTTGTCAATTGCAAAGTGAAACCCAGAGCAAAGACAGCAAGATGCACATTCTTTATCTTTATCGCAACTATCCCCTGAGTGTCCTTGACCACATTTATAGCAGCAAGGTTTGGACCTGCACTGAATTTTAGTATGACCAAACCTACAACAGTTAAAGCACTGTATGGTAGGGAAAATATACAACTCCACAGGTAATGCATTATAGCACATAAATATCCTCTTTGGCAAAACCTGCCCATCAAATGTAACTACTATTGTTTGTGATGGTTTCCAGACAGCTGTTCCATCAACAGTACTTTTAAAATTCAAACGCCTGATCTTTAATATTGGCCCACACCCTATTGGTACCGAAATATTGTCAAGCACTTCTTCAGGAGACCATTCAGCAGGAACGCCACGTACTAATCCCATTCGTGTGACATTAAAGGTGGGAATAAAAGCTTTATAATTAAATTTATTAAGACATTCATGCGTAATAAAAGAATTTGCGTCCAGATGATTCGAAAACGAAAGTGAAATTTTGTTTCTACCAATTTTTTTGACGCTTCCATTAATAATATTCTTAAAAGCATTATGCTTTAAAAACTTGCCAAAGGTGATAGGATGAATTGTTGTACCATCATCAGGTGCTGTAAAGCTCTTTTGGACATGAATTAAAAAAGGCGCGCAATCTGAAATTTCGTAACTTGTTCTGCCAATCTGAGTAGCAGGAACGAAGGAAGGAGCAGGGATAGGTGAAATGGGTTCAATAGGCATAGTTTTGGTAGGCAATTCAGCAACTTTCGATTCAGTACAATTACATCCGGAAATTTCAGAACCATGATTTTTACGGGTGCGGCGACGTTTGTTGCAATGCTTGCATAAATGTACGCGTGTCCTTTTCAGGTTTTTGGTCGAATATGAGCCGTCGGTATCCATTCCCGATTCATTGTTCGAGTTGACAGTGATAAATACGCCTGCCGGGGGAACGAGGTCCCCCGGGTCGGGCGGGTCGTTCATACTTAAAACTAAATTATAAAACAGTAAAAAAAACTTACCACTAATGAAGAATATACACTAAAACTAAGTTAAAATAAAAGAATAAACTACGTTAAAACTACTGCTACCGATCCTATATTATACTATTTTAAATTTTACAATTTCGCTCCAAAAAATTCGCGTCCGCCTAGTTGGAAGTTTCCCGCGCTTTTCCGATGGCGCAGTTCTCAACATGTTCAAGGTTTTAATCATGAACATACGCTTCATTTTACTCAGATTTTCTTAAAATAAGAACTATTTTTATTCTAAACACAAATATTTATGGAGTTGACACAGCTTTTAAATTTATTGTGTTAACATACAGCGTTTGTTTAGATAGATAAAATCATCCAGTAATTAAAGGCTAATTATTTAAACTATTTTTAAACGCGGAAAAGGAACGTAGTTCGCGTAAATGCCAAAATAATGTGAAGGCAAAAGGCCCAGATGTATATAAAATGTACTCTGTGATACTTAATACCTTTACTTAATATTAACTGTTACGCAGAAAACATTTATTATAATGGTTAGTTCAAAAAGCACAAAAAGCATAGTTTAGTGTAACATTTCTATATTTTCAACTTAACACCACAGCAGAATTTATTTTTTTACCTGTGATTGAACCGTACCCATAGACATTTTTTATACCTCAATGGGCGATACAACGATACTCTAAACTCTGAATAAGAAAAGACCAAGGAACTTACAATAACTAACTGGAATGATGACGTGCAACTCAAAAGCGTTCCGAGCGAGACAACTTCCAGATTGGATGGCATTTCTTCCTATTCATATCCAATATGTTTTACTTACATTTGGGACAGTTATTATTGTAGTATAAATTACTAGCACCTCGCCCCGGCTTCGTACTGGTAATAGTTTCTTCAAAATTACGGGATAAAAAAGACTTGATGAAACCGAAAATGTTTCGGCCATATTATTTATGTTTAGTAATTGAATATTAAATTAATCCCGTTACGATTTATATGTTATCTAGTTTGGCTATCAATGTAATTTCTGATTACTATACATATTTTTGTTACTGGCAATTGCTAGACAAGGACACACTCCACCCGCGAAGCTATCTCGCTCTGAAGTATTTTCCCCCTTTTGAATGAATTAAAGTAAAACGAACTCTGTATGTTTGAAATAAAGTTCATTTTAAAACGGTTTTTGATATTAAAATTTTGTTTGTACTCATTCCAGTTATTATATAATTTCCTTGGTTAGAACAGGCAGTATTCCCGTCCGATCACTATGTACGGTAAGCCTATTCCTTGGGAGAAGCAAGCCAAATACTTAGGAGTCATACCAGACCAACACCTGTCCTTCGGAGCACATACCAAAGCAGCTCGCGACCGAGCTGCCTTCGCTATGAGTAGGCTTCATATTTGTATGGTAGCGGCTAAGAGCAAGTTGTCACTAAAGTGCAAGTTGCGCCTCTATACCGCAGTGATCCGTCCCATCATGTCTTACGCTTGTGTTGTGTTCGCACATACCAAGCCCCGCTATATTCATAGGATGCAGAAGCTCCAAAACCGATACTTACGTAGGGTCACGGGTGCCCCCTTTTACGTCCGTAACGAACGTCTCCACGTAGACCTTAGGGTGCCCACCTTATTGCAGTTCATGAAACGCCTTTCCAAGCGTTTCTTCGTACGTGTAATAAAGCATCGCAATCCCCTGATCGCATCGGCCGCCCGATACGACCCCTTTTTTTCCGGATGGGAAGTCATCAAATGACTTCTCCCGCTCTGGGCTGAGCGGGAGGGAGTGTCAGACTTTTACTGACTAAAACCCACCCATGTTCCTTCCATCGTCCTTTGTGTTCCGGGGTCGCGGTATCTCTTTCGAACAACCCGCAGCACCCGGCAGGCATCGGCCCTTGCGGGCCCCTTCCCTATGCTGACATCTCTTTGAGGCGCGCGTAGAACACGAACGCGCCGTTGACACGGGCTGTCGTCCTAAGACGGAGGGACGGCGAGCTAGCCCATAGCTCACCGTCCACAGGCCCGCGTCTACGGTGGCCGGGGCCACCACGTGGCCCCCGACGCCCGGTGCGTCTCGCGCGGCGGCTGGGACGTGAGGAGGAACGCTCTCTCTCACGTTCCACCTCCTTTGCTAGCATGACTGCTTCGCAAAAGGAGGTGACGGCTTCCCATTCCGTCTCGCTCCGGACCATGGCTCGAACCAGGGCCGGACGCGAGAGGTCGCCGCCGCCGATCGCCGCTGTGAGGACACGGCGTTGCTCCGCCCAAGCGGGGCAGACCTCCACCGTATGCTCCACCGTGTCAATTCAATTCAATTCATTTATTCAATAACGATTTTTACATCGTGTCTGAATTCCTATAACTAAATATAAAAGTAACATCATACATGCAATCCATATTCAAAAAACATTAAAATCATCCAAAATACATTAAAATTAGAATAATACAAAAATAATTAAGAAAAATATATAAGAATTAGTGGCATAAGTCAATATCATAAAATAAAATAAAATTTACATTTCAATTTATAATTCATCAACAGAATATAGACACTTTTTTAAGGGATATTTTTAAATGCACATCTGTATAATTTTTTAGCAAACTAGGAAACTCCACTATTTAACTGAATGCATACCAGAAAAATGAATGCTGTGCAAAAAAACCAATTGATTAACTAAACATGTACTGCAAAAAAAACTAAAAAATAACACAAAACGAGATGACCTTTTTTATCGAATTCACACCAAAAATGTGGTTCGTACATCGGATATATGATTTATAAAACAAAAAAACTAATTGTTTATCAAAAATACTAACTTGCACTCTAAATTGTACTTTCTTACTACGGAATTTCTAAAACTGATATCTAAAGGTGCACCACATTAAAGTAAGTTTCCATTATCAAAAAAGCTCTACAAATCGACTAGTCGTGCAACTAAAATACATTATACCTAACTTTATTTGCTTTTTGTTTCTCTGTTTGACTGAAAAACATGTTGGCGCCTGCACATCTAGCGCCGCGCTCGCTCCTTCGCGCTCGCTCTTTAGCGTCTAATGCGAGTGCGAGGTAGACCGAGCGATACGAAGTAAGCAAACGGTGCGGTGGCGGGCGGGGGCCGGCAGCGCATGCATTTGTTATTGTTTATCTATGACGTCGGATTCGCTCGGAGTGATCTCGCTAGTGTTTAATTGCAAATTAGGTAATTCAATTAATTTAGTGAAACTTGAACGGGTTGGATCTAGAATCGTTTGGCAGGAGTTGGGGGGTAAAAGAGGTTAAAGCTGATAGGGCTTGGGTCCCTGATTATAATGCTACTACTCTTATTACAAGGTAATGCATATTTTTCGAGAAATTAATGAAAAATGTTTCTAACCTCAAATCGGATAAAAAGCGAAAACGGAACGTTAAAATGGGCGATTGACAACCAAATTTGTTCCAAATATTGTCTATGGTGCATATTGACGTGAAAAATTGGCAAAACGGAACGTAAAAAAAGTATGTTATGTCACTGTCATTAGTTTGTTCTGTTAAAAATCCCCAATGTAGCCCCACTGCTTGTATGTGTGTACAAGCAATGTTACTACTGCCTCCAGGAGAATTTGGATACAAGAGCGAGCGAAGCGAGCTCTGGACCTGGGGCACCCCGACTCGGACAGGTTAGGTTAGAAGGGGATGGCGGGGTCGAGTGAGCGAGCGAAGCGAGCGAATAGACCCCGCCATCCCCTTCGTGGTTATTTTTTTATAAACCACCCAGAAGTAGGAGCCCCGCGAAGCGGGGCTCCGTCGACTACGCTTTTTAGGCGAATATAAAGTGTTTTGAGGTTTGGATACAATAATTGGTTTTTCTCAAGAATGGTTACCACTCAGTGTGCCAGTGTTTGGTGCATGTTAAGTTAGCACTTGATAATTTTTTTGTGTACCTAATTATATAAAGATGACTGATTAAATTGGGTTTTATTTAGAATAAACGATGTTCCTAAAAGTAAATTAGGTGATGGTTTTTCTTAAAAAAGTTTTAATATGTTTGTTGAACTAAAGAATTGTTAGATATACTATATTGATAATAGTTATTCGTTCAGTAAAACAGTTATGCAAAAACCATTAAACAGTATATCGAATTTGATTTATTTAGTGTGCATAATTTGAGTGCAAGTCAGTATTTTTGGTTTAACTTTGAAATATTTTGATCGAAAAAAAGGGAATATACAGATATCGATTTAAATACATGCCCTTTTTTAATAAGAACTGTTTAAGCTTACTCTGAAACCCACTTGTATATACTAGAATTTTTATTTCTGTCGGCAGTTTTTTGAACATTTTTAATGACTTGTGGTAGGCGCTATGCTTTGCGACGTTCAGGCGAGGCACTTGCTTCATCTGGAGATCTTTTCTTCTTGTACTCTGCCTTTTTTGCCTTTCATCTTCAGTGTCCTCCGGTCGATCCTGGCAGTGGAAAGTTTTTTTGCCCTGGCTGGAGGCCTTGAATTCAAGGCATCCACAGGATAGACCGGTTAAGCAGACGACAACCTCCTGGGTTGAACAGCGAGATGCCACTAAAAAAAAAAACAGGCAGTAGGTATATACATGTCGACTTTTCGAGCTTGGCTTTTTGACGGCCGACTGAAAATACAATCTGTTTAGTTTGAAAGCAATCCATAAACAACGGCTACAATGACTGCCAACAACATGGCTACCGCGAAAGTGGTGCCATAGCGCATAATATTTTGGAACTAAAGCTGGCACATTCCTGGATTCAACCCGGCCAAATTCTTAGTACTTTGCTTTAGTTATAATAATAACTAAGGCAAAGGGGTAAAGCTTAGAATAAGAAAGTTATTATTATAAGGGTTAAAGTATATTTTGTTCATTTTTTCCATTTAATATTAACACAACAAATATGTACAGATCAAAGAAGAAAAGTATTAAAGGGCGTCAAAAAATTCGTCCACATCGCTTTCAATAGGAATAGTGCCCAGAAGGCTGGCAGCATTGCCACGTTGTATGGCAATGCTGATTCTTTGACCCAAAAATAGTCCAGCCCTCTGGTCACGAGAAGAGTCGACCAACCGCTTGGCAATGTCCCGAAAGAGTAGGTGCGCACTCGGACCCCATCGTTCTAGTGTTTCAACCCCAAACGGCTAAAACACAGAGCTACCAATGAGGTTATTGTATTTGCGCCGTTTGAGGTTTTCAGCACCTGCAGCAGCCGCACCAGCACAGCCCGCCGTTGAATTGAAATTAAATGATTAAATCTTCGTGTGTGATATTCGAGTGAAACTTTTTTTGTATTATACCTACCGATAAGATTTTTCTTTTATAGAATGTGCAACATTCGATTTTCAATTGTTTTTTTTATTCAGCTGAGACAGAAAAGATGGATACTTCGAAAATCCTAAAACTAACGCTGCAGAAACGGCTCACAATATCAACGCTGTGTTTGGAGACGAGACTGTTAGTGAACGCACCGTGCGTTTTTGGTTTAAAAACTTGCATAATGGAAACTTCGACTTGAAGAATGAACCACGTGGAAGACCGCCCACATAGGTGTATTGAAGGAGATGGTGGAAGCCGATCCGAGTCAAACTACCCAGGAATTAGCAGCATGGTTTAATATTATCTTACCTACAATATTGACTCATTTTCATCAATTCAATGAGATAAAAAAAATATGAAAAATGGGTGCCTCATGATTTGACTGATCTGCAGAAAGAAACACGTGTTGAAACTTGCACTGCCTTGTTGATACAGAAATGAAGGAATATTGGATCGAATTGTGACAAGTGACGAAAAGTGGATTCTTTACGATAACTGGTAAGCGAAAAATGCAATGGTTGACCCCAGATCAAACGCCGCAATAGTGCCTTAAAGCAAAGCTTACCAATAAAAAGGTAATGGTAACTGTTTGGTGGTCTCTTCATGTTGTTATTCACTATAGCTTTCTCAGGACTTTTCAAGCAATATCAGCAGATGTTTACTGTGCCGAACTTCGAACAATGATGGCGAAATTGGCAGCAAAAAAATTAAAACTATTATTTCAGCATTCATTCATTAAATAATTACATTAAAATAACGCTCAATCTTTTTGAGGTAAGATTATGTGCGCTATTGATTTGGGTGTAGGTGTTACGAAACAATGAAACAGCCCCGACTCGTGAGTCGATCTTCACCATTATTGCTCCATGATAACGCAAGACCTCACACTGCACGGGACACCGTTGTAACTCTATATAAGCTGCAGTGAGAAACCATACGTCACCCTCCGTACTCACCAGGCCTTGCTCCAACTGATTACCATTTTTTCGTGATTTGGAAAATTTTCTACGTGGTAAAAAAAAATCTTCCCAGGAGGCAGTACAAAATGCTTTGAACACAGTTTGTCGATTCTAGATCCCCGGAGTTCTATCGCAAACGCATAAAGTTTTAATCAAAAGATATATGAATTATTTAAAGTGTTCAAGAAGTGATCATCATCATTACTTAAGATACATGCAACGACATCTATTGAACTAAAATGGTACTAATGAATAAATGTGAATAAGAATACTTTATTTGCTTAAAATATACAGCCTAAAAAATAATTTAAAAAATCTAGTATATTATCTCGATTTTGAGAAAATGCATGTCCAGTATACAGGACATTGCCAGGTTCTCCATAAAGTAACTGTAAATATCGATCTCTAGTATATTGGACATCGCAGAATTAAGCAATTGTTCGAGATTTTTTATAAAAACTTTATTTATTCAATTAAGAAATAAACAAAAATAAAATGCATGTGTATAATGAAAATATTTATTGTTGTACAATTTAAAATTTTTTAAAATAACATTATTCTTACTTTTTTGGCTTCAATAAAATTGTATAAAACATAAACAGTCTAATTCTTCTTTATTATTATAACATAACAACCCGTCTTTAGATCAACATTGTTCAAAAATCAATAGCTTTTTTAAAATTAACTTAAGTAAAGGTCAAGCTTCTAAAACTTCAATCATCTAACTTATAATATCTAATCAGTCAAACTTTTCTAAAACAATTAATAGTTTCACTTACTCGCTATGGTAATCATAAAAACAATTTCTCTTTCGTACTAAACACAACCTGTGATTGCACTTAGCGCAATATACTTACTTGTCTTATTTTTGGTGCAGTATTTACAGCGACCATAGGATTCTCCAAAGCGCGGCCAATGCCCTAGGCTAGGCCGTCAAAACGGACGCTATCATCAGTTCTACTATTCATATATTTTCTTATAGATAATCTAGATCTCCCTTTATTTTGCAGCTCTCTGGCAAATTGACAGCGAAACAAATTTAACGGCATATGCCTTACTGCCAGCCGATTACAATTTCTTCGGTATAATAACCAAGCGTTATTTATACAAATGTCGATCATTTGACCAAAAAAGCAGTGTACGAGCGTCGACTTTTGTAAGCAGTCCGTAGAAAGAAATGGGGTAATATCCTCCTGTTGGTATGAGGACTAAAACGCGTTGTTTCTAAAAAGTGGACTGTATTACAATAATTATGGAAGGAAAACAAACGGTTTAAATACTATGATGTGGCGAGAAAGCAACCGATAAATGAATCGCTCAGTGGCGCGGACGATGACGCAGTGCCGGGCCGGCCGGTGCGCGCTCGCAGCTCGAGTGCCCCGCACCGCGGCCTCAGCTCCCCCGCCCGCGATCGCCCGGCGCGTCGTGATATTCTCGACATGCTCCCGGCGTTGAAGACTTGTCTTCAATGGTTAAACTGGAAGAGGACAGATGGTGTTGTAAGCGCGTCGGACTATTCCCTTTTTCGTCTGCGACTCTGCTTATTCCGTCCCTCCCAGGTATGAGACGTACGATGCGACCCAGTGGCCACATCAGTGGTGGTGATTGTTGCTCTTTGAGTACCACCATGGCTCCCTCTTCAAGCACCCCATCGGAGTCCGTCCACTTGGTTCTCTGTTGGAGGTAGAAGATGTACTCGTTAGAGAATCTATTCCAGAACTGTTGCTTCAGCTGCTCAATACGCTGGAAACGTTTTAGGCTGGAGATGTTCTGGTTGATGACTTGCGGATGCGGCAGGGATGTGAGAGATCTCCCAATAAGGAAGTGGGCAGGAGTTAACGGATATAGGTCTGATGGATCAGTGGAAAGAGGAGTGAGTGGACGAGAATTTAGAATTGCCTCAACCTGAATCAGACATGTAGACATTTCTTCGTAAGTGAGATGTGCGAGGCCTAATATACGCCTCAGATGATGTTTGATTGATTTTACGGCAGACTCCCATAAGCCACCGAAGTGTGGGGTGTATGCCGGAATAAAGTTAAAATTGATACCTGTATCTGCCATTTCTGAAGAATAGTCCTGTTTTAATATGCCAGCTATTTCGTTACAGGTGCCAATAAAGGTTGTACCATTGTCGGAGTAAATGGTCCTCGGTTTACCACGACGAGCAATAAACCTATTCAGTGCTGCAATAAAGGCATGTTTTTTTAAATCTGAGACAAGCTCCAGATGAACCGCCCTTGTGGCTAGACAAACAAAAACACATATGTATGATTTTACTAATCTACATCCTCTACCTTTGCGGTCAGCTAATAGGATGGGTCCGGCATAGTCTGTGCCAGTCTCTAAGAAAGGAAACTCTAATTGAACTCGTTCCTTAGGCAAATTACCCATGATGGGTTGAACTGTTCTACCGTTGAATCGCTGACACTTTACGCACCTATGAACGGTCGATTTGGCAAGATTTCTGCCACCCAAAGGCCAATACTCATGTCTAATTGTGGCTAAGAGTAGCTGTGGACCAGCGTGGAATAAGCGTAAGTGACACGTATTAAAAATAAGTTTAGCAAAGTTATGTTTGCTGCAGATAATGATAGGGTGCCTGACATTATAATCGTAGCAAGAATTATCTAACCTGCCTCCGACTCGTATAATACCAGACTCGATAAAGGGTGATAATTTCTTAAGGCGATTTTTATTTGGTAATGGTTTACCTGATGAAAGTAGCTCGTACTTTTCAGGAAACATTTCCCTCTGAATTGTTTTAATTATGAAATCAGCGCTGTAGGACAGCTCTGAATTAGTAAGAGTGAGACTATGGCTATGCACCCCTTTTGAACGATTAATGAATCTAAATACGTATGCTAATAGACGTTGTAAATGTAGATAATTAGATGAATTATTAATTAAAGTTTGAAATGAATTATTGTAAATATTAGGATTGGTAATTGGTAATGATTGATTATTAATGTTAATGGAATGTGATTTTAATAGTTCAGGTAGTATTGTGGTCACATCTGTGTTAGGCATTGAAGGCCAAAGAGCTGGGTCTGTAAGTAAGAATGAAGGCCCTGACCACCACATGGAAGATTGACCTATGAGGTCAGCGCTCAGACCACGCGAGACAAGATCAGCAGGGTTGTCCTTGGACGGCACATACCGCCAGGTGTAAGCACCAAAGCCTTCCCGTATCTCCGAAACTCGATTCCTAACAAACGGCTTTAGCGTGCCAGGTGAAGCAGACAGCCAACCTAAGACAATCATTGAATCACACCAAAATATGCATTTGTCAGGTTTAAGTGTTAAGGATTCCGGTACCTTTGTACACAACCTGGTCCCTAATAAGGCACCGCAAAGCTCTAGTCTAGGAATTGTGGTTGGCTTTATCGGCGCAACCTTACTTTTGGACGTGAGCAGGTGTATATGGACGGCGCCACTACTAGCTACAGAACGAATGTATATGCAAGCTCCATATGCTTTTTCTGATGCATCTGTGAAAATGTGCATTTCCACGGATAAAGAACTATCACATACCACCCAGCGTGGTATGCTGAGAAGATTAAGCTGTGGTAAAGTCTGTGTGAACTTCAGCCATAACTTTTTAATGTCTGCATTATTATCTTGACCTCGATAATACACGGACAGACAAGACCCAGAGGATCGAATACTTGTGCTACTGTGGAAAGTATGTGTCGTTTTGTGATTGTAGTATCTGTATGTTCAGGTATACTAATGGAGAATGTAAGACAGTCAGTGTAACAACGCCAATTAAGACCGAGGGTTTTACTTGGTTCATCAATACTCAAGCTGACTGTGTTAGGTGTGTCTGTATGTATTGTTGTGGATGAGGTATGAGTGGATGAATCACGTGTGTTTGGTGAGACTGCCTGAAGTATTTGTGTATTGTTGGACTGCCACTTGCGAAGATTGAGTTGTGCAGCCTTAAGTATGCTGGTGACATCTCTGCAAAGCGCTATAGTGCTCTCTATAGAATCACTCCCAGACAGATAATCGTCAACATAAAAATCATGCTGTATAGACTGCTGTGTACGTGTGTGCGTTGCCTCTTTTGCCAGCTGAGACAGACATCGTGTACTTATGAATGGAGCGGATGCTGTTCCGTAAGTAACAGTGTTTAATGTATACTGTAAGAAGTGTTTGCTCAGGGATTGTATTTGGGCTTTTTCAATAAAGTTCGCAACGTTAAACGGTAAACAGTATATAATGTAAGCGGTAAAACACAGTGTATGGCACAAACAGGTAAACAATTGAAAGAATAATAACTTTAGCTGAGAGCGTTTCGCGAGCGTGACTTCGGCACTCACGATTTAGAGTCCACTAGCGGTTGGCTTGGCGCGTCTTGGAGTCGTGGGCGGTGTTGCCAGTTCTAAGATGCGTTTTCACAAAAAAATATTTAAAGGTAGTGCTACATCCTCCCCCTCTGACCCAGACATGCGCCCACGCGTCTGAGTCAGTCAAGATAACGTTTGGGTCTACCGCGCCGGCGCTTTTCGTTGACTGGGACTGGCGCTACGTCGCCTACGAATGGGGTCAACTGAGAGACGTGGTACTTTCCTAACGTTTCACCACTACTAACCCTTTCCAACAAATAAGTAGTTGCGCTTAAGGGCTCCTTAACACGGTATGGGCCATCTCTCCTCGGTATGAACTTTGGCGTTTGCCCGTGTGTCGTGTCGTTACTCCCTTGGGTCTTCAAAAGCACCAGATCACCGATCGAGTAATCAGGCGCAGGGCTACGCCCCTCGTCGGCGTAGCGCTTCTGATTCGCTTGTACCTTTTCATGCACATCTCTAGCTTTAAATAGAACGGTTGACATCCTCTGAAGGTAAGGGGTAAGGCTCGTCACGACGTTGTCGCTCTCCACAATGGTGCGCATATCAGCGATGACGTCGGCCGGTGCACGCATCTCTCGTCCGAACGTCAGGTAAGCCGGTGAGAATCCAGTGCTGCTGGTCACTGCAGAGTTCATCGCGAAGCGTATCGCGGATAAGTGGGTGTCCCAGGTGTTGTGATCCTTCCCTACCAGAATAGCAAGTTGCGGTTTGAGATCGCGGTTCTTTCTTTCCACCGGGTTCGCTTGAGGATGGTATACTGGTGTCAGCGACTGAGTAATGCCAAACGAATGGCAAGCTTGCTGCATTACTTCGCTTATGAACTGTACACCATTGTCACTCAAGACCCGTCTAGGTACACCATATCTCAGGAAAACCTCTGAGATCAGGATCTTGGAACAGTTCAAGCTTGTAGCATCCTGTAGGGCAAATAGCTCTACCCATCGTGAGCACGTGTCTTCTACGATAAGAATCCACTTGTTCTTATCAGCGGTCTCCGGTAACGGACCGAAAAGGTCCACGGCAATCACTTCGAAACGGCGATTAGTTGCGGGAGTCTGCAGTAGTCCGGCCGGTTTCCTATTATCGGCTTTGTATCTCTGACAGTCTACACACTTTTTCAAGTATCCAACGATGTATTGCCGCATACCAGGCCAGTAATACTTCGACTTCATTCGATCCAGTGTGCGCTCTACTCCGCAATGTCCAGCCGTCGGTGCGTCGTGATATTCTGCCATGACTTTATCGCGTTCGTGCTCCGGTATAACAAGACATCCCGTCTCTTCTTCACATTCGTCAGGTCCGTATCTATATAGAACACCGTCTGACATGGTAAAGCCGCGGTCAGACCAACTTCTCCCCCTAAACGGATCGTCGGCTGATTCAAGGTCTTCGACGATCTTTCGCACGTCAGGGTCCTTTAGCTGATTCTCACGAACGTCTTTTGGGCTTCTCGATGGGAAATCCACCTCGGCGTAGCGAATATCGCTATCCGTTTCCTCAGCACAAGGTGGTCGCGAGAGAGTATCAGCGACGACGTTTGACTTGCCGGGTGTATACTCTATACGGAGGTTGTACTCCTGGAGGGTAAGGGCCCACCTTGCCAAACGACCACTTGGTGATTTGACAGTCATGAGCCATCGCAAAGGTTGGTGGTCACTCTTTATCACAACCTCTGATCCTTCGATGTATGCGCGGAACTTTGTAACCGCCCACACAACTGCTAGCGCCTCTCTTTCCGTTGTGTTATAGTTCTTTTCGGCACTATTCAACAAACGGCTGGCGTATTCTACTGGTCTTTCCTCGGGCCCCTCCCCCTGCATCAGTACAGCTCCGAGGCCATATCCGCTGCTGTCGGTCCTCAACGAAAACGGCATCGATTCGTCGGCCTGACGCAGAATTGGAGCGGAGATTAACTTTCTCTTGATGCAATCGAAGGCATCTTGTTGCTTCGAGGTCCAGGTCCATTTGCTATCCTTTTTGAGGAGATCCGTTAGAGGTTTAGCAACATCGGCGTAATTGGGAATGAAGCGCCGGAACCAACTTGACGTCTGCAAAAATGTCTTCACGTGTTTCGCGTTCTCAGGAGGGGACATGTTAGCGATAGCTGCAGTCTTATCGCGGTCGTCCGGTTCCACAGCGATTTGAAAGTAACCTGATCGCAGGTCGCAGGTTGTCATAAAACTGGTGTTCTTAGCTGCGTGGAGAATGTTTTCGATGCGCGGAAGTGGGTAGCGATCAGGCTCAGTTACAGCATTCAGCTTCCTGTAATCTACACAGAGCCGAACCCCTCCATCTTTCTTCGTCACGAGGACCACGTTGGTGGCCCAAGGAGACTCGCATTCTTCTATGACATCAGTATCCAGCAACTTCTGCAACTCCTGTTCCAGCAGAGCTTTCTTACCAGGAGACATCCGGTAAGGTGGTGAGGCGATGGGCTCCTGATGTGGGTCAATCTTCAACCGGTGCGTGGCGTATTCTGTTGGTGGCCCACCCCTTTCAAAGCGGTCGGACCTCTTCAACAGAAACGCATTCAGTTGTATCCTTTGATCGGCTGTCAACTTGGTGCCTTCATCATCCCGCAGCACAAGGTTCGAAGCTTCCACCTTCATCAGCTCCATTTGGCCGCCGGTAGATAAGTCGAAACTAGTAATGAAAGGATGCCAGCATCCCGGGTTGTTGTTAAAACACCAGCTGCTCTGAGGTAAATCTAACATGATCCCCGCTTTCAGAATAAAGTCCCTGCCTAATAATGTACGGGTTTGCGCGTCTGGTAATACAATGAACATAGTAGATACGACGCGTCCCTGTAATATTACGTCAGTGGTGCACTCGAGCACAGTACCTACTTGCTGCGATCCGTCAGCAAGCCCTATGGTGCGTGAATTTTCCTTAAAAACAACGCCGGCTTTCAAAAGTAAATTGTAAAGCATGGGTCCCGCAATAGAATGAGTAGCCCCAGTGTCCAAGATAGCAACTCCCTTGCGATTCACGACCTGAATTTCCACCAGTGGCCGCGGATCGTCACCGTCGGCTACCCGAGCGCTACAAAAATCCGACTTTTTTGAAGACGTCGCATCTTTGCAGTTACTGCATTTCGAACGTACCACTCCCAGCTGACCACATCCGTAACAACGCAACTCGGAACTTTTGCTCGATTTATCAGGAGGGTCGATGACCTTGCCCTCCTTCGCTTTGTTACGGCAATTTTCAACGGAATGACCGAAAAACCGGCAATAAGTACATTTCGGTCTAGCGCGCTTTTTCCCATCGCTATCGTTATTTTTTTTAACGGATTCGGACTTAACGATGTTTACGTTGTTATCAGGGATAGGGATAGAAGCACTTACCTCCGCCAACGACTCCTCGACAAACCTGGCCTTCGCTAATAGCTGTTCCAAATCGTTCACCTCGTCGCGAGACACTCGCTTCCTTATCCTACGGTGTAACAATCCGTAAACAATGTCTATTACCATCACTTCCGGCACGACATATGGCAATTTAGAGATTAAAGCGCGCACTTTACAAATGAATACGTCGGCCCGTTCACTATCTTGTTCTGTACGAAAAATGTCGCGAAACAATTTGTAACCCGGTCGCGGCACTCCGTACATGCCTCGAAGACGTTGCAGCGCGCCGGACCACGACGTTATCGACGACTTCACTCCCTGCCACCAGATGGCGGCCTCGTCGACTAACAGCATAGGCAGTCCCCGCAGCGCGTGCTCGTCGCTGATGTTGGTGCAGTCGCGGTACACTTCAATAGCGTCGATGAATGCTTCGAGCTCCTCCGCGTTCTTTGAAGATCCGTCAAAGCGCGCCGTGCACTTTGCGAAATTGCCCGCGCGCCGCGTGGTATTATCACGCGCGTCAGGTACCCGTGGAGGTGAAGTGCATGGTTCATGATCTCTGTTCGTCAATACGCTTTCTATTAAAATGCGATTTGCTTCCGCTTGGCTTCTCGTGATGTTGCACACAAGGGTCTGAAGCATCTCTTCAGACATGATGATATTCGGTGATGATGGTACACGTACCACCGACCTGTTCACTTCCGCGTCCGTGTCAGATTCCGATCCAGCATCTCTTCCTGTTGGTTTTCTGGGTTGCTTCGGCGGCATAGTAACAGGGCACTAGCTCGTCTGTTTCTCGCTCGAACAACCAGATCAACACGGGTGATGGTTATATGGACGGTACGAGAGTAACGAAATACGTATTCGTTAATTCTCGTTGCACAACTCGAACCGTTGAGCTTGGGTATTATTCGCGCCGAAACACTGTGCGCGGCGTAGGTACTTTCCCGCGCGTCGCGCGTCGGTTACAATGTTGGCGGGAAGAATGGACTCGCCCAAAGTTTTGCAGTTTGTTTTTGCACTGTTTGGAGATTTATCACTATCGGAAAGGGTTCACAGTTTGTGTTAGCACGATAGTAATAAGCACTTTTAGTCACTGTTATAGTTTTTACGAATTTTCACTGAGTTAACGTTGGCCCCACGTTGGGCGCCACTGTAAGAAGTGTTTGCTCAGGGATTGTATTTGGGCTTTTTCAATAAAGTTCGCAACGTTAAACGGTAAACAGTATATAATGTAAGCGGTAAAACACAGTGTATGGCACAAACAGGTAAACAATTGAAAGAATAATAACTTTAGCTGAGAGCGTTTCGCGAGCGTGACTTCGGCACTCACGATTTAGAGTCCACTAGCGGTTGGCTTGGCGCGTCTTGGAGTCGTGGGCGGTGTTGCCAGTTCTAAGATGCGTTTTCACAAAAAAATATTTAAAGGTAGTGCTACAATACGTTTTAAGAGGTAATGATGGGTCAGAGCGCCACAATATCTGTTGTAGATGTCGTTGCGATTCGTCGACTATGATTTGTCGAAAGAACTTTTCAATGTCTGACGATATGACGTATTTATGCTGCCGAAACCTCAACAATATGGATATTAAGTCATCCTGAACCACAGGTCCTATGCCTTGAATGTCGTTAAACGACTTACCAGAAGTTGTGACGGCTGATGCGTCGAAGACAACTCGAAGCTTGGTCGTTGTACTGGACTCTCTGAAAACACCATGATGTGGAAGGAAATATGCATGAGAAGAAGAAGGCTGAGACACTTCGCTCATATGACCTAATGCTTCATACTCCTGCAAGAATTCTACATAGTGATGCTTAAGTATTGGGTCCCTCTCAAGTCTACGCTCTAACGACAGAAAGCGACGTTTAGCCATCTCAAAGGAATTACCCAATGTTTCAGGGGGTTCCTTTAAAGGGATGGTGACTATGAAACGGCCATCGGCATCACGCCTAGTAGTGTTTATGTAGTTCTGTTCACATGCTCGCTCTTCAGATGTGAAATTGAACTTTGGTGGTATGGAGTCTAGTTCCCAGAATCTTGATAGATCCATGGGTGCTTTTACGTGTGTGGTGTGCTTGTCATGCGCGAACATACACACGGATGAGTTGGTGATGTTAGGTTGAGGTATGGCACCTGATATGAGCCATCCGAGCTTAGTCTCAAAAAGCGTTGGCATATGTCTACCTAACTGTATACGGTTGCGACCAATCACACTCCAAAAGATGTCGGCTCCAACAAGTATGTCGATGGAGGAAGGGACATTGAAAGATGGATCAGCCAGACTAACACCTGCTGGTAGCTGCAAGTCAGTTAAGTCTATGTATGTATGTGGTATATGAGTGGTTATGTTGGGCAGGACAAAACAATCAATGTCAATATGATACGACCCATCGCACGATTGTAAATGTAATGCACAAGATTGCGTAATGGTAGACACTTGACTGTTTATGCCTGAAACGTGTGAGCTTACATTACGAATAGGTAAATGTAGCTTACCACAAAGGTCCTTGGTAACGAAATTTGCCGTGCTTCCATTGTCAAGTAAAACTCTGGCGCTGTGCGGCATCCCGGAATGATCCGTGACTCTTACCAAAGCTGTGGAAAGCAATATGTGACGAGATGAAAAATCATGATTAGTACCAGCTAAAGTGATGTGCTCCTTACTAGGGCTGGGATCATCATCATGAGAATGCAACATTGTATTATGCCTTTGTGTGCAATACTTGCAGTGACCAAGTGGACAAGTAGCCTCCAAATGACCTGGGCGCAAACAATTCAAACAAAGTTTAAAGTCTTTCACCTTAGATAAGCGTGCAGCGACTGTAAGCGCCTTAAATTGATCACAACTAAATATGTAGTGACTTTGTTTGCATAGGGGACATGAAATATTAAATTTTCCCTTACTTGTTGAGACAGCGAAGCTTTTTGGCTTACTGTGCGATGACTCTGGCTTCGATTTTAAAATCCTAGCCTCCTCAAGCGTTTCTAAAAGATTGCAGCGATTAGAAATAAATCTAGTGAACATGTCTAAGGATGGATACTCAGTCAGAGTGTTCCTATGTTCTTCCCACTGTCTGCCAGTAACCGGGTCCAACTTTGATGCCATTAAATGTATAACCATTTCACCCCAATGCTGTACGAACAGCCCTAGCGTTGCCAGTGACCGCAGGTTTTTTCTAGTTACATCAACAATCTGACGTAAACCCTGACTACTCTCCCTTTGAAGTGGTTCCACATTAAATAATGCTTGAATATGATTATTTATTAATAATTGCTTGTTATCGTACCTCTCACATAACAATTGCCATGCAATGTCGTAGTTGTCGCCTCTAAAATCTAAACTTTTAATAACCAGTGCTGCGCTGCCATTAAGTGACGAACGTAGGTAGTGAAATTTGTTGATGCTATCTATACTTTTCTCCTCATGAATCAACGAAATATAAATATCTTTAAACTCTAACCAATCCTTATAGCCGCCGCTAAAGTGAGGTAAATTTATTTTGGGAAGTCTAACATTATTATGTCTAGTAACCACTGAAAGTTGCTCATTGAAGCCTACCTTAGACGCCAGTTGAGCGCGATGCTGTGACAGAAGCGCGCGAGCAGAAGCTAGCTGCCTGTAGTAGTTGCTCTCGAATTGCTCACGTTCAGAAAATTGCTCGTCGGGCTTGGTAGACAGGTACTCCAATTGACTCTGTAATTGATCATAGGTGGCATATAAGCTAACTATTTTTTCAATTCTTATCTCTAACTCGACTAGTTGTTCCTCACTAAGCTGCTCACAAGACTTAGTGGTACTTATGAAGGTTGTGAATTGAGTAAGCTGTGATTTAACTGAGGCTCGCTTTTTTGTAAGCTCTTTAACCTTCATTTCCTCAGCCATGGCTAAATAGGAAGGTAGCTATAAGCGCTATAAGAAAAGCAAGAAATGCAAGAGAGGCAAGAGAAATACTAAAGAATAGATGCTAAAGCACTGAAATATATTTTAATGCGCCTGTATAACAGCAAAGAACAAACAGCTGATCGAAGAATGCGTTGATATTCAAAACCAGTAGGCGGTTGGAAGAAATATATTTGAATTCAAATTGTCAAACTGTGAAGAGGAAAAAAAAAAACAAAAACGTGTCGGTACTATGGCACTATTTTACTAATGTTATAACTAGATGAATAAGCACTTATTACTAATTATTATTAATGGGTGGGGTTCTACTTCAATTGGTTCAAAAATGACACTAAACAACAATGAAAATGACAATACGGACTGAAATTATGATTGATTCTACTAGATAAACTAGCTACTAAATATTATTTTGTGATAGGGATTAGTCACAAGACGAATATGTACTACGAATGTATGATTCACTGGTCTAATGCACTATCTAATACTCTAGTGGAATGAAAGTTAGTATATGAATTATGTACAAATGTTAGTAAGATTATGGAAAGATCTCACGAAATCCGTTGACTGCGAGTCCAACACTGAACGTTTTCTTGTTCTCAAATGGATTACGATGTCCTTGGGCTCTGCTTGGGCTGCTATGCTGCGATGACCCAGCTACGATGACCACTGAAGAACTGCTTGCTCCAACAAATACGCCTCTTCACTAAGGCGCCGAGGATGATGACCGAAGACTGCAGCCAGATTCGCACGAAGGGCGAGGAGTCGTCTTGATCTTGAAGTCCCGGCGGTTTTCTAACGGCCGATTTCAAATTTCGAAAAACCGCTTGTCACTCCCAATGACTGGTCAATTACACGTCGAAGGACCATAGAGAGAAATGGCGCGGACGCTCAGTGGCGCGGACGATGACGCAGTGCCGGGCCGGCCGGTGCGCGCTCGCAGCTCGAGTGCCCCGCACCGCGGCCTCAGCTCCCCCGCCCGCGATCGCCCGGCGCGTCGTGATATTCTCGACAGTCCGTTATAGTGCTATGAGCATGTCGGCAAGGTCGACGCCCCCTTGTGGTTATTGTAATGTTTTATAAACTCAAGACAGTCCACGTCAACGAGAGCCTTCACTTCCTTACTACTCGTATAGCGTTTTATCTTTCCCACTGGGTAGGCATCGGCATAGGTACTGATTAAAGTGACTACCTTATTGTCGAACCATTTGACCACTGCGAGCTTATTACTATTGTCTACTAGTTGGCAATAAGAACCTCTGCCTTTTTTCTTCAAGGTTTTGTCAGTAATTAGTTAGTAATAACCTGAGTTTTTCTAATCAAAATCATTGCATGCCAGGGTCAACATACAAACAGAATTATCTGTTTGTATGTTGACCCTGGCATGCAGGCCTCAGTAACTAGAAATGTTTATAATATTAATACAGACATCACTATATTTATTGGAAATAGTTCAAAAATTAAAAAAGAAGACATCACAGACAGTGTAACTGAATTGTTAAATTGAATTGTCGTAAAATAATATTGTGTGCTTTCCCATACTTAGAAAAATTGTCAAGCAAGAAAAACAATTATATTCACATGCTGAATGAGCATGTTCATTTCTTAGTAGGTCACTATAGTGACAAACTTATATATCTTGATATCAACAGTTTTATTGGTAATCTTAAGTCGACACGGGGTAATGTGTATCTACCTATTAGTTGTAGACACAAAATAGCTCGGCTATTAGTTTTTAATATTCACTCAGACATAAATAGTATGTCTATGTTTAGTTCTATTATTAACACTGCGACTATTAGTAAGACTACTAATATTGATTTTTACAATTATTTTACGAACGAGGATCCATGTGTAACTAAAGAAGATTCTCAAGTAGGGTCCACTAGTACTAGGGTCTCATTGTCTTGTAATGGCATAGGAGTCTTGGGGCTCACTCCGGATGCTCATTTAAACTAGTTAGTAAGACAACAGAAGATACCAGTAACAGTAATGTTACTATAACCAACAACACACAGGTACCTTCTTGCTCCCAAAAAGCTAGATGTAAAAAAGGGGCTAAGCAGAATTCCATGCAATTATTTCACCAGAATATTCAAGGCTTCGCTTCAAAGCAATTAGAAATTGAATTGTTTTTAGAAAAAACAAAGTTTGAAATAGTTTGTTTCACTGAACATTGGTTAAAAGACTTTGAAATGCTTATTAATTACGAAAATTACAGTGTGGGCAGTTGCTTTAACCGGAAAACTAAGATGCGTGGGGGTTCAATAATCTTAGTTAAAAATTGTATTAAATTTAAGTCTCGTAATGATATTGTTGATCTATCGGTTGAGCATAATATTGAACTGTCTTGTGTTGAGCTAGATAAGCATATAATAGTGTGCGTTTACAGACCCCCAAATTATCAGAACTACTCTTTATTTGAGTCAGTAATGGAGGATGCTTTAGCAAAACTTGCTACTAGTAATAAATCACTCGTTATCTGTGGTGACTTTAATGTTAATATTTTAGAGAAAAATTCAAATAGCAGTACATCTTTTTAAATCATTTAATTTGTTAAACGTGTTCTCGGAACCAACCCGAATTACTAAAAATACTGCTACATGTATTGATAATGTTTTTTGTTGTTGCGACTACTTAGATAAATCCATTGTAAATTACCTTCCTTCTGATCACAGTGGTCAAACCGTTGTTTTCGAGTCCTACACACCATTACAAAAAATCCAGATAAAGTCTAGACAAATAACACCCAGTAATTTGAATAATTTTAATAATAACTTAATTGGTAATTTAGGCATTCCGGGATATATTATTGTAAATGTAAATCAATTTTATGAGGAATTCTTTTCGGTAGTTTACACGGAGTTTAATAATACAATAAAAATGAAAACTAAATCTATTTACCCAAAGTTTTTGTTCAGTGACTGGGCAACTAAGGGTATTAGGAAAAGTAGGGAGCGATTGTTTGAGCTGTACGGCCTCAAGCCTTACATTAATTCAGAAACTTTTAATAAATGTGTTGCAACATACTCAAAAATTTTTAAAAACACTTGCAAGGTTGCTAAAGCCTTATTCATTAGCAACAAGATTAAATCCGCAGATAATAAAATAAAGACGGTTTGGAAAATTATCAATAGTGAAACTAATAGAAATAAAAAATACAATAATGATATCACATTAGAAACCTCACGTGGTCTTCTAAGCTCTAAAAATGAAGTTGCTCAAGAATTTGTAGATTTCTTTACCAGTATCCCACTTAAAACTACTGAAACCTTAAATTCCTCACCCTTGCTTTCTATTGATTTATTAAGAGCAAATGTTTCAGCCTGTCCGGTTGAGTTTCAATTTAAACATATAAACCCCATAGCTGTCATTAAAGCCTTTAAGGAAATCAAAATCAAATTAACAGAAGATCTATGGGGAATGTCTATTAAAGTTTGTCAAGCTATTATTGAGACTATAGCACCGTACTTGGCTTTAATATTTAATTTGTGTGTGGACCAAGGCGTCTTCCCGGACCTTATGAAATACAGCAAGGTAATACCACTTTTCAAATCCGGGGACAGTAAAGATACGAATAATTATAGACCCGTATCCGTATTGCCGGTTTTCAGCAAGGTGTTTGAAAAGGTAATGCTTAATCAGATGCTGAACCACTTTAATACCAATAAGTTCTTACATGAGAAACAGTATGGTTTCACCAAAGGACGTTGTACGACTGACGCCGGTGTCACATTATTAAAACACATATTCACTGCGTGGGAAGAGGCACAAGATGCCATAGGAATCTTCTGTGACCTCTCGAAAGCATTTGATTGCGTAAGCCACGAAACCCTACTCTTTAAACTTGAGCATTACGGTTTGGGGAAACTTGCGCTCAGTTTAGTGAAATCGTATTTGAACGATAGACATCAGCAAGTACAAATAAATGGTGTCAATTCAATGGGTTTAAAAGTAAGGATGGGTGTACCACAAGGCTCTATATTGGGTCCTTTCCTCTTTCTAGTCTATATTAATGATCTACCCCATTTATTTAAAAACCAACCTCAAATGGTGTTGTTTGCCGACGATACTTCTTTGATATTTAAGATAAACAGACGTGCCACAATTCTTGACGACGTAAATAGCGCCCTACCGCAAGTCCATAATTGGTTTACCGCGAATAATTTAGTATTAAATGGGAAAAAAACAAAGTGCATAAGATTTGCCCTACCAAATGTCAAAACTAGTGATTGTGACATAGTATTGAATCAAGAGAAACTAGAATTCGTCGATGAAACTGTTTTCTTAGGGATCACGCTCGACTCAAGGCTACAATGGGGTCCTCATTTAACATCTCTTGCAGGACTGCTGAGTTCAGCAGCATATGCTGTTAGGAAAATCCGTCAATTACTGATGTAGATACCGCGAGGCTAGTCTATTTTAGTTATTTTCATAGTATTATGTCTTACGGTATTTTACTATGGGGACGGGCTGCAGACATCGAGTCTATATTTATTCTGCAGAAAAGAGCCATCAGAGCCATATATAATCTATGTAGGCGCGATTCTCTAAGAGAACTGTTTAAGGAAATTAACATCATGACAGTACCTTGCCAATACATCTATGAAAACATCATGTACGTTAGGAAAAATCTGCATTTATTTAGTAAAAGAGGCGACAGACACCACTATAATACTAGAACCAGGGACCATCTAGTTCAGCCAGGTTTCAGGCTAGCTAAAGTAGACTCATCTTTCATGGGGTACTGTTTAAAATGTTACAATAAAATTCCTCCCGGCATTCTACAACTGAATGAGACGAAATTTAAATCTTGTATAAAACGCACACTATGTAGGCAAGCATACTATAAGTTGGGAGATTACATTGATGATAAAAATGCTTGGCTCAATGCTGGTCCTGCTCCACAACCATAGGGGCAAACTAATTGATTACTTTGTGAAGTTATTGTGGAAGCTGCAGAAGATTGTAAACATATCTTTGCATTGTATAGATTCAGTCTCTTAGTATTATATAATTGCATAGCACATGTGTGAGTTCTATGTACGATAAAGCTACCATTTACATCTTTTACTGACTCGAATTTGCCCTGGCGGTTGAGAGAATGTCATGCTCACTAAAATGTCTCGCTGATGGTGGCGCGTGTGTCGGGTCGTTTAGTTCCCTCCAAAATGGTTGAGTTGAATGATGGCTGATCCATGCGTCATGTTCGTGAACGGGCGCTGTCAGTTGTGACTGGTCATCTCGCAGGTGCCATGGATTATTGTATTTTTGAATTGTTAATTTTATCTTTTTATTCTGGACGCTCTTACTCGCACGTCTTTCTACATCGTTCTCACATGTATGTTTAATCTCGACATGAATGATGTAACCGAGACTTTGTAACAACATAATGATTTAAAAGAGTGTCCATGGAGTTTCTTGCCCATTCTTCTCCATAGAGATCTACGCTTTCGAATGGGCAACTACAGTACTTTCACAAGTTATTATGCCCTGTGACTGGGACTGTAGCTTAGTTTATTTTTTTGTGTTTTGACATTCAAAAGTGCCTGTAATGGTCTAATCGAAATAAATGCTTTGAGTTTCGAGTTTGAGTTTGTCGTCCACGAGTAGTTTCTCACATCCTTTTAGCCTGTTTTGGCGGATGGTCTCAAGACTGAAAATGCCGTAATTTTCTCTGAGATGTGTCGCCAAATCTAATGTAGAAAAATTTATCAATATATACCACACATGCGCGCGTCTGTATGGTTTTGCAAAGGATGACTACTACTTTGGCTCCTAAGGATAAGGTCTCGTCTTGAGAAAACTGAATATTATTAAATGTATCTTCACCCCCATATAGCAGGAAGTCGTAAACAATACCCGACATACCTGCCCGGACAAAATTTTTGAAACCCCACTTACCTATTGGGTTTCATGGGGTTATATTGTCTTCTATTTCCCGCCTTTGTCCCTTTATACGGTATTGTCATTTCGTCAATGCTAGACCTCATCTCCTCTTCAGTAGCTAGGCAGTTCATCCTCACCTTCTCTACAACGGCCTCACCTTGAAGTATCGATCCAAATCGCGACAGGAATTGTCTACGAAATGGATATTCCTGCGTATGGACTCAAACCTTTTCAGAGGCATAATGTCTGCTATTGCTGGGTGTCGCAGTTCTTTGGACCAATAATCCACGTAAGATGGCAAATTAACAACACCCATAAGTAGATGTATGGACAGGAAATCATTAATTTCGTCTTCGGTAACATTTATTGACCGTCCAGTTCTTTGCACTGCGTAGAGGTTTGTGTTATGGACTATATCTTGGAGTATATCCACAGAAAAATATTTATGAAAATAAACTATAGGTAGGTGAGTCGTCGTTAGGCATGTCAAAAACAAATTCACAATCCTTAATTTCAGCTTTGTGCAAGAACTTGCCTTTTTTCCAATTGTAATTGGTTGAATTACGCTTTTTTGATTTGACGTGTCTAATGGTATGGACGGGTTTTTTTCGATTTTACCTGGTATTTACAATATTAGGTGCCGGTGATATGTCCAGCACAGACTGGATTGATGATAAGGTCGCAATAACATCATAGTTTACCTGGCTGGTAGATGGCAACACTTCCCTCATAATTGGTGTGAGAGGCACTGGTAGTGTTTCTTCGCCTTCTGGCTCGCTATTGGGTATTTCGTCGTTAGAAGAATCGTCACTGCCATTGTTGCTATCGAAAATATTCAGGTTTTCCAATGACGATGGTATGGATGGTGCATCTGATGAGACATCATCATTTCCTGGCCGTTGTGCAAATCTGGTTCTTCATCTAAACTGGTCTGGCCTTCTACGTCTGATAGAGCGTTAATTTGGTGGCAATAAAGCTAATAATTTTGAGGAACGTGATGTTTTTTTGAAGACCTGTAAATAATAATATTGTTAGGTATCATAAATAACATATAACATACATAATATTAGTGCATAATATTATACTAATTGTTAGTTGTCTGTCTCATTGGCAATGTCCAGTATATTGCACATCACAAAACCATACTAAGTGTACACTATCGCATTAGGTTACCTACCCTGTAATGATAGTCGTAAGATGGAGAAAAAAAATGCTCGAGTCTAACGGAATAAATCCGACATATGTACTTATGTATATGTATACGAGTATATATACCTTTTTATATATACACACATCAAAAGTATCTAGGGATCAACATATATTTTTGCAATAACTTTTCTCCTGATTGATATTAATTAAAATTTTCTTTAAGGATTCATCAAATAAAGTGTTTTCGTTTGTCACAGTAACGATAAACCAAGTCACCTTTGCATTAATAAAGAAATTTGCCATTTTCCTAATAAAGGGATTTTTGACATTTGAACCACTAACATTAAAGTTCGAAAAAAAGACTGAAATAACAGTTTTCTTTAAAATTTTATTGGGTAACTTAAACAATTAATAATCCGTGTTTCTACCGCGAACACTAACAACACAAGAACATCGGTTTGGCATACTCAAAATGAGTTCATCCAAATCACGCTGTGGAATGGCCGCCCATGTTCGTTGCAACAACAAAAAAAGGTCTTCTTGCGACTGGATACCCTCCATATTCGGCAGAGCTCTTCTCTGTAGCATATCCCATGCATGCTCAATCGGGTTCAAGTCTGGCGACTGAGCAGGCCAGGGCAGGACATTGATGTTAGCTGCGGCGAGAGTCTGTCTTACAACTCTTGCGGTGTGCGGTCGTGCATTATCATGCATTAACTGAAATAAGGGACCGATTTGCACTTGTAGAGGAACGATGACGTCTGATACAATCGTCTCAGCATAAATTTGAGCGTTGAGGTTGCCTCTGATCCAAATCAACTCAGTTCTTCCGCCGATCCAAATACCCGCCCATACCATGATGGTTCCACCACTATAAGGATGGACTTCCTGGCAGGATTTTAATCGCTGTTGGCGTCCAGGGGTTCTCCAGTGTCGTATACGTCTTGTATCCGGTCTCATACCAAAACGAGACTCATCAGAAAAGCACACGAAACGCCATTGTTCTTCTACCCAATTTCTGTGTTCAAGAGCCCATTGATATCGAATCCTACGATTGTGCATTGCTATAGGTGGTACCCGTAGCGGTCTTCGGGAATGAAGGTTCACTTCATGCAAGCGGTTTCTGACTGTTTGGTCGCTAATTAAGTTCCCTGAAGAGTGATGAAGCCTCACGGCTAACATCATGGCGGTTATTGTTGGAGCTCTTCGAGTTAAGATTTGAATGTATCGGTCTTGTCTCCGTGTGGTGCAGCGATACCGTCCTCCATGGCGCTCAGCCACGGTACCAGTGCTTCGGTAACGTGTCCAAAGTCGACTGATAACACTCTGACTTGTATTCAGAGCTAAAGCCACAGTACGTTGCCGGGAACCAGCTTCTATCATTCCCACGGCTCTGAGCATTTCTTCCCTGCTTAAATGACGTCGCCGCTCCATAATAACGTTGGTTTTAATCAGTAGTAGGGAAACAGTAGCACTAATAATGTCTTCAATGCGTTGTATGTTTTTATAGGGAAAATATTGACAGCTTATTTTCATCTTTTACTCGAATTTGATTGAGAGTTCCTGATTCAAATTATGAAATGCACCAAAAAGGATCCATATAAATTTATAAAATCATAAATTTATTACAAAGCCACATCTCAATCTCAAGAAATCCGCATAAAAATGCTTGATCCCTAGACACTTTTGATGTGTGTAGATAGAAGATTTGCGGTGAATGTCATCGTAACATAACTACACTGTCTTGTTGCTCTAGTTGTCGCAATCGCAAGCCCTACTGCTGAGCATGAACTCTTTGGTTTCATTCCCGGGTCTGGCAAAGTGTTATTGGGGTTTTCGAGCCCTTACTAAATAACCTCCTCTTACGCATCTTATCTCCTCTCGTCCTCCATCTCCGCTCGTATCCGCTTCGGTGCAGTCCAGGCCTTAGCATTTTGTCTCGGCGCCCTAGCTATTCGAAATAGGGTACAAATGGTACAATGATGCTGAATGTTATTTTTTTTTGCCGATCTGCAAAATTTAAAACTGCAATATTAAGCTAAGATTTTCTAAGTATATTGAATCACAAGAATACAATTGAAAATCCGACCCCACACATCATAATGTTGCAAAGGGAATGAGAATTCTTGAGGTTTTAATATTCTTAAAGTTTGATAATTATTCATTTTGGACCGACGTGCAAAACTCCACCAAAACGGAACACGTGAATCTTGTTTTAGGGCTGCTGTCGCAATAGAGCCTCACTGCTAGTGAGGCTCTCTTCTTCTTGCGACATGAATACTGGTGGATCTTGTGTAGGTATGACCTTTTCTTGGATATCTGGCAAATTTTTCGAAATCGTCTTCATCAAAAAATTTCGAAAACCATTAAGTGAGCTTCGAAAGGTGTTCCGTGAAAAGTTTAAGTCTTGTGAGAAAACAAGCTCGTTAGATTATTTGCCACGAATAGCTAAGTTTAGTTTCGAGAGAATGATAAACAGGAGCACCTCACGGCGGCGCCTTCCCTCTTTACGCTACGACGCTACTCTAGAATACTCTGTCTACCAGGCGCCATCCCCTTCGAACCTAACCCGCCCGAGTCGGGGTGCCGCAAGTCCCGAGCTCACTCTCGCATCCTATGTTGCCGCAATATACGATGTTGACGAACGTTAGTGTTTATTAAATTAAATAAAAGATCTAATCTAGTGGACTATTATTATTCTGAGTACACGAAAAAGAAAGATTAGGTAGGAACGCGCTAATCTCAGGAACTACTGGTTTGAATTGAAAAGTTCTTTTAGTGTTGGATAGCCCATTTATCGAGGAAGGCTATATGACATCACGCTGCGACCAATAGTAGCGGAGCATTAATCAAAAATGTTACACAGACGAAGTTGCGCCGATCAGCTAGTCAAAAGATATATGAATTATTTAAACTGTTCAAGAAGTAGAACTATTCATTTCATTACATAAGATACATGCAACGACATCTATTGAACCAAAATGGTACTAATAAAAATGTGCACACATAATCACTTTTGAATGGCCTGCCCGAGTTTTTGATAGCAAAAGGTACTCTATATGGCGCTGGTTTGAAAATCTACATAATATACACGCTGAAATTTAAATGGTTGTTTTCCCGCAGCGAAAAGATTTTGTCTTAGTTATACAACCAATTTATAAAGAAACTAAATGTTATAAACCAAAAATGGCAGATTAACAATCGTGAAAAACTAAACTCGAAAGCGACATCAAACCGATGGTAATACCTCGCGATACCTAGCGCCCGCGCCGACCGGCCGCGCGGTCATTGACCCGCGCGTTTGTCAATCAGCTGATACCTACACCTGAGGTAGTGTAACACAGTACCCAATCATAATAATAAGCTTTACCCAACAAGTGATTCAAATTTGCCCTTCATACTTTTACGGGCTTAGGACCGTCATAAATACTTTTTTAGCTACAACTTACTGAAAACGTAACAAAAAACAAGTTTATAATCTAAGAAAAATAATTTTCTGAATTAGATAATAAAGTAGGTATTTAGGGCGCATTTAAAAAATTTGAATCAACTTATTTACAATAATTTTAATTACCTAACCTACTCAAATGTTCGCTATTTACAATAGTAGGTACTTACACTTCCCGATAACGGAGTAATTGTTCGAAGTGCAAGCCACTTCGTTGTATACACAATCGAGCACGTTTTAATTGATTGTCTCTTAATTTTAATAAAGTGTCTCTGTCACGTCTAACGATATTAAAAGCGTCCACTATCGCAGATATTAAAGCGTCGCGAGTTTCGTGTTCTTCACGATACACCAGGCGCTTGAGCTCAGACCACAAGTAAAAGTCCAACGGAGTCAGGTCCGGGCTTCTTGCTGGCCAAGGCACTGGCCCACCGCGTCCGATCCAGCGTTGGGGAAACAGCGAGTGCAGGTGCTCTCGCACGGCGCGCTGATAATGAGCCGGGCACCCGTCATGCTGGTAGTGCAGATTGTCCATGGGCACCGCTAGCGGAACGTCGTCTAATAAGTCCGGGATAACGTTACGTAGCATTTCGAGGTATGTTCCACCTGTCAAGTGTCCTGTCACGAAATGCGGTCCAATGAGGTGACCATTAATTATGCCGGCCCACACATTAACACTAAAACGCACTTGATGAGCACACTCGCGGATAACATGTGGGTTATTCATTGCCCAAAAATGTTCGTTACGCTGGTTGAAGATTCCAACTCGCGTAAACGTTGCTTCATCCATCCACAAAATGTTCAGATTCTGATTTTCGATGAACCACTGACAAAATGCAATTCTGTTTGGCGCGTCGTTTTCGTGGAGGGCATGAACTCCGCGAAAATGATAAGTATGCAGTCCTTCAGAGTTGAGCAGTTTCCAGACGTAGTATTGGCTTACGCCAAACCTAGCTGCCGCCATTCGCGTACTTCGACGAGGATCCCGTTCGAAGTACTCGATGATCTCCTCGTCGAGCTCTGGCGAAAGAACGGCCGATCGACCTCTGCCCCGTGCATGTGCTGGCACCTGGAACTGCCCATGATCGAGTAGCCGTTGTGTCGCCGCTACGATCGTCCGGGCCTGTGGGACTTGGGGGTTCAGAACCCCGCGAAGACGGAGCGACTGCAAGTGTTGCGGCTCGGCGTAAAGTCGCCGGGCAGCATGGGAATTATAATTAGCCCTAGCGTACAGTTGCACCATTGTGACGTACTCTAAATTGCTAAAACTGTAATGTCGATCCATTATACTGAAAAGATAACGCGCGCTGCACTTTCGACGTTCACGGGACAACTGTGAACTGAGGAGAGCGCGCGGCGTTCCGGCGCCGGCGCCGCGCTAACACAATAGGGAGCCGGCGAATTACAAACGAAGCCGCGGCTTCGTTTGTAATTCTTGCGTGCAGGCTATTTTATGCCGTATAACTACCACAGAGCGCTTATTTAGCTTTGAACAGTTATGAATTGTTCTTTACTTTGTCGGCAGCGCGGCTGTGTTTTGTATTGTTGCATGTAAGTTAGTTTATGCCGTATCACGACGCGTGAGAGCTTATTTTGCTTTGAACATTTTATGAATGGCTCTTCGCTTTGTCGGCGGCGCGTGCGATTCGAGTAGTACCTACAAGTTCCGTCTAGTGTTACTACTGTTTCTCACGCTTTCGAGTTGACTAATATTTTTTTTAATTACTTTAAAACAATTTTTTTTTTTTTTTTACTTTTACTCTATGTTTCGCTAGTACTATCGATGGCAAGTTGTTCTGCCTCGGGAAAACAACCATTAAAATTTCACGCTGTAGAGTGATTGTTCGATCGCTTTCCATGCATTATATTTTGGCAAATTAACTCCGTGCTCGATAGATAGCGTTGTGCATTTGACGCCAGTTTTTGAATCGCGGTGTGAAGATTTTCCGTGAATAAACTAGCCTCGCGACAGTATGTGGTCGTAAATTTGATTGAAATTTACAGTAAGTTAGTTGATTAGTATATAATTTATAGAGGATGTTAGGAATTCAAATTCAAATTCAATTTTTTTTGACTTAATTTCATCACGAAACTTAAAGTATAAAAATGGGAAATATAAGTCATGCCACAAATTTTTTATTGGTCTACGGAACCACATAAATGTAAGGCACGGGAAAAATAAGAAGCTTTTATTATTATACCTACTAATTCGTGCTTTTTTACAACGACAACCAAATATTTCAAAGAAAGCGTCAAGCAAAAAGCAACAAAATAAATATTTTGAATCTTCTCCTTGATATACAGCACCGTCTATGTATAATTGTCTTAGTCAGCCGCGGATTTTATAAAAGTCACCAACACTGTACGTTCTACAGCTTTAACGTACACAATTATGTTCCTTTAAAAAAATATAGTTCCGGCATCAACTCGAAAACTTTAATTAACTCAGCTTGTAATACAAGATGTAAGTAGTTTTGTATCCTCGTCAAAATTCTGGAGGTTGTCATAAAAGAAGTAAATAATCAATATAAATTAATGTACCTGGTCAATAATAATAGGTAAACGTTGCTTTTTTTAGTTGTTTCAGTTTGACACTATTTCAGAATGAAGCCCTTCTTAAAAGAGAAGAATCAGGCTGCGTTTGTTTGTGTGTGTGAAAGCGCTGTTATAGGGCTAGTATTAGAAGGACTGCGTTTTAATATAGGTGGTGTAGTTACATTTACCGATTTCCGATATTAAGAAAAAAGAAATACCTACCCATTTGATTATTGATTCGGCTCGAGAATCATTAGCATAGTTACCTCCTTGAATTTGACGAGGATGCAAAGCAACAGGCTTGTATATCGTATTCTTTTAACATGAAAATAGCAACTGCAACGAAAGAGTGAAACGGGCGCTACTGGCCGCTAACACCATTACTGAGAGAGAGCGATTCGATTTATGTGGGGACGGGGACACTTTAATTTTATTAAAAGACCATGCGTCAGATTGGGCTCAGTGTCCAACAGCGTTATGGCATATGCCATTGTAAAGGATTTTGTATGTACTTAAATTATTCTCTTTATTTATTTATAATCTCATTTTTTTACATTTTTAAATATTTCTTAATAAAAAAGACATAAAAATACATTTAAAAATATAAAAAAATAGTTGTCCGCCGGTATCGGGAGCAGGGTCCAAGCTACCGGTGGTTAGGGCTCCAGAGACAGGAACCTCCTCACAATGCGAGCCGTATCGAGGAGTACTGCCTTCTGAATCAGGCCCTTGATCCAACCGCCTAAAGAGAGCCTCGAAAGATGTTCGTCGAGGCTCTTGGCCATAAGGCCATTGGCTGTCACGACAATCGGCACAATGATAGCCGAGCTCACATTCCACATATCGACAACCTCGTGTGCCAAGTCAAGATATTTTAATTGTTTCTCTTTCTCAGCTTTCACGAGGTTCTCGTCATGCGGAATGGTAACATCGACTATCATTACGCGGCGCGCTAATCGGTCTATCACCACAATGTCAGGTTTATTGGCGACAATAGTCCTGTCGGTAATGATAGACTGATCCCAGTACAACGTGACCTGGTCTTTCTCGAGAACTGGGTCGGGCACATACTTGTAGTACGGTACCTCAGATTCCACAAGTTTATATTTCAAGGCGAGTTGCTGGTGAATAATCTTGGCCACTTGGTTGTGTCTGTGTAGTACTTAAATTATTGTTACTATCGGCACCACCTTCAATTACATTGTAGAAAAAAGATATGCACCTAACTAAGTTTTGTAGAAAAAGACAATTGGTAGTCTTATAACTGTTATTGTAACAATAAATCCATACTCTAAAGTAATGGTAAACAATAGATGCGCTTGCGCCCGGTGATCGAGTTGCCATCGCTCAATATTACTGCTCGTGTCTAACAGGTAGACGCACAGTAGGAAGTTGTGCACATACCATTTCAATAATATGTATGGTTAGGCAGGCACATAGAATTTAATCCACCGGCAGGTCATCTAAACGATATTAAATATTATTGATATTGATTGAAATGTTAGTAAAAATATTTTTAACTGATAAAAGCTGTTTTATTTTTTTATATTTTTTTTGCACATGGAATTAAAACTAGTATACGATGTCAAACGACAAAAACTATGATGTCATAATAGCGTTACTTTGCAGAAATATAGTTATTTATGGTAGGAGAAAAATATTTATAGCAAAATAACCCCATGGATTCTTCACTAAAATGAGTTAATATCTTTATATTAAATATAAAGATATTAACTCATATAGAATATAGTTGTACAGCATTAAATTTTAGTGCTGTACAAGTATATTCTAAGTGATCTCATCTCTGTTGGTGGGCGAGCCCAGACTTCATACATTTTTGCCCATGGTCCTTTGCTTTGGTACTTTACGAGTTATCCTCTATAATATGCATTTTCTCTTCTTCGGCTATGTGGATGATGTGCTAATAACTTCGAGTTACAATGTAGAATCGATACTTGACAAGGATATCTGTGAGATAACAAACTAGAAAGGGTAAAATAATAAGTTTTATCCAAAAACAACAACACTGAAAAGTGGAAAATACATTTACTTTCGGAAATCGGTAACTTTTTTGTTTCATTGACTTTTTTGCCATCAATACGAAAGTAAGTAAATGTATTTTCCACTTTTTAGTGTTTAGTCGAGTGCAATTAGACAAAAAGGTGGAACGAAGTTTAAATTTCGCCGCTCGCGGCTTTTTGTTTTGAATTTCCTTTACAATGTTTGCGATTATGAATAACTTGAAATTCGACGAATTTACATTGTGGCGTAGTAGTGTGACCGGTGTGCATCCGTTACCCGCCGATTTCTCTGTTTATTTGTTCATTATTGTTGATGCCTGTATCAAGTTTTTTTTTTTTAAATTTCCTATTTTCCTCAATTATTTTTAATAACCAGATTTTAAGACTAAGACTTCTTTTGTAATTGGTTACTGATAGTTTTTCACGGATAACTGGGCATAAAATGTTCAAGGAATTCACATTTGTGAGTACCTAAAGTGACAAAAAATTCATTCGAAAAAATTTAGAAGGAGAAAAATGGCCATCTTTAACTTTTACATAGACGATCTATGTAAAAGTTAAAGATGGCCATTTTTCTCCAAATTTTTCTATGACGGTCAACGTAAAAATTATCAGGCTAAATAACTAATATCCTTAAATAATTTTTTAGTTATTATGCCTCATTAGATAGCTACTTAAATGTGTATTTGATCGATAATTTGTACATTGAGATTCATACAAACCACGATTTTCTGATATTTGCGAATAAATTTTTAGTAGTTAGACTTCACTCATGAATGTAGCTTTCTTGAAAATGTTTACGTCCAGTTATCCGTGAAAAATTATAAAAGTAGTATTAGTCTTAAAATCCAGTTATTAAAAATAATTGGGGAAAATAGGTAATTTCCAAAAAAAAAAACTAGAAATAGGTGTTTCATCGACAATAATGAACAAATGATCAGACAAATTGGTGTTTAACGGATGCACACCGGTCCCACTATTACGCCGCAATATAAATTCGTCGAATTTCAAGTTATTTAAAAACGCAAAAAAAAATATAAAGAAAATTAAAAAAATGTCGCGAGCGGTAATTTTTTTTTCATCCCACCATCTCGGAAAGAGTATTTTTAATCTTCAATATCTGAGTGGAAAAGCCGTTTTTATTCTCTAGAGGATAAAGTAAATTGAATTTAGAACATCGTGTGCACTAAGTTTGTGAATTAAAAAAAACATTAAACCTATTTACTGCTACCTCTATGGTGCCGAATATATCATACAACTTTTTTTTAATTTGTTAAAAACTCAGACTCGGAACCTTCTTGGTGTTCTTTTTTCAATTTGCTTTGTACGCGGTTCTTTACGCGGCATTTTTTCACGTCATTGTTAAACCTTATATTAAAAACAAGAAACTTGAAAACAAATGAAAAAACTAAAATGAGTGATTCTAGCGACGAGTTAGTTTGCTTGACGCCAACAGAATTGACTGGAACTGTTAATAATGCGCAAATGAGCTTTCTCCCTCAACAATCACGCGAGAAGTATTTAAAACAGTACGATATGTTCAACACGTGGCGACTAGCAAAAGGAGCCAAAACTTTCTCAGAAAACGTTTTGCTGGCATATTTTATAGAATTATCCGAGAACAAGAAAGCAAGCACTCTATGGAGTACGTATTCGATGCTAAAAGCAACAATAAAGATGAAAAAAGACAAACATATCGATACCTATCCTAAATTAGTGGCATTTTTAAAAAGAGCCTCATCTGGTCATTAACCAAAAAAATCGAAGGTTTTCACAGTATCTGATATTGAAAAGTTTCTTAACGAAGCACCCGATTCCGTATATTTGGCGGCAAAAGTAAGTCAGTTGCACATTCAGTATCTACTTAAGTATATTAATCTCAATTAAATAGTATACTTAGTAGATGTTGATAGGCATAATTATGCGTTCATATCAATTTTATTCATTTATCTACTACAATACTCTTTACGTTACAGGTTGTTCTTATTATTGGAATAAACGGAGCATGTCGAACTAATGAACTAACACAACTTAATGTCAAAAACATTGAGAAACATTCAGATGACTTACTATTAATTAAGTTACCTAATACAAAGACAAAAAGCGACCGCAACTTCGTCATTCGCAAGGAATACGTAACGATTGTTGAGAAATATCAAGCCTTACGCCCGCCTAACACTCCAATCAATCGATTTTTTCTACAGTATCGCAATGGAAAGTGTGTTAGACAGCCTATGGGTACTAATAAAATTGGCAGTATCCCACGAGAAATAGCAACATTTCTTGAACTTCCAGAACCCCTGTTGTACACGGGTCATTGTTTCCGACGAACTTCAGCCACACTTTTGGCTGATTCCGGAGCTGATCTCCTGTCCCTTAAGCGCCACGGAGGCTGGAAGTCCAATGCAGTTGTAGAGGGATACATAGAGGATTCCATCCAAAATAAGTCTAAAATATGTGAAGGCATCGTAGGAGCCATTACACTGAAAGAGCCTCAATCGGATCCTTGGACTGGCCCTTCTACATCAAAAATAAGCCGTTATGAAACACCTAACCATCTCCCTCTCTCTCCAACATTCACGCCAAGGGAATCCGATGAATCGGTACAACTATTAAGTATGACAAATAGTTTACCGAAAAACAGTACACAAGTGACTAACACCAATATTACAGTACCAAACAAAAATATTACACTCAATTTAAATAACTGTAGCAACGTTACTTTAAAATTTTCTTAATTATACCTTAGTATTATTTTGTTATAATTTAAAGATTATTCTGTAATACTTACCTGTCATAATGTAGTAATTAATACCTAAACTGAAATAAAAGTGTACCTATCTTGTGATTATAAACGTTTTTTTTTTTTGCATTTAGTCATTTCCTCGCTGAGGTGGAATGAAAAGTTACGTGTTGCACTCGAGTGCAAAGATTTTTCACCTCGTGCTCTTTTGATTCCCTCGCTAACGCTCAGGATTCTAATTTTGAATCACTCGCTGCGCTCGTGATTCAATTTTAGAATCCTTCGCTTGCTCGGTCATCAAAATTGAACACGCGGTTAAAAAGCAACTTTGCACTCTTGTATAACAAATAACTATTTTAACTTTCTTCTCCACTCGTCTAGAAACTATACAAAAAAGTCCCATGAAAATCCGACCACTATAAACTTCGTTCCACCTTTTGAGTATTTTTGTCTAGTTGCACTCGACTAGTTGTTTTTTATGGAAGTTAGTTATTTCTTTGAAAAAGTATTTGTCGAAACGTATTAAAACCAATCATAATACTTCTTTCATAATAAACAGTTTATTCTTTAACAATATCAACAAAGAAAAATAACATTGAAATAATAAATAATTCAACTTACAATAATACCAAACCAATGCTACTCTTATCTTATGCTATGCGATCGATGTCAACATGTTGCAACCGTCGCGTCGTGCGTCGCGCGTCGTCGACTCGACTACATTCGACTCGATAACGATTTTAAAAAGTCACTGCGTGTTTGCCTAGCATTGCGCTACAGTCTCAAAAATATTATATTAATTTATTATAATAATTGCACTGGGACAGATAGTAGCTGGGTGCGGGGTGAGCGGGGGCAGTGCTTCCCTGCCTGTATCCTGCGCGCCGCGCACCCAGCCTGCGTCCGTCTCACGAGCTTAATATTATGTTGTACTATGTACTTACACTAATTAACAAACAACAAAATAAATTAAGTAGGTAAGTAGTATCACTTACTGTTAACATTTGTACCACAGTTACATCGTGCTTGCAGCCATGCAGCGAGTGGCGTGCAGCAGTCTACCTGCGCTAAGGGGCGCTAAGGGGCGCTAAGGGGCGCTAAGGGGCGCTAAGGGGCGCCAAGGGTGCGGGACATGTACCACTACCGCAACCTGTTTGTGTTTTTCTATTGATTCAACAATTCAAACATGGACGTCCTCTATGCTATTTTATAAGGATTTTAATAGTACCGGCAGGTGTACTTGAATATTTATATTCTTGCGCATCGATACAACGCTACAAACGATTTCGCCTGTAGCTGATTAACTACACTTATTTAGCTCATTTAAGCTTTTGTCTGCAATGCAATATAGATGCGAACGTATCGGATCAGCCGCAGAAAAGAATGAGTGTGATGCATCTCCGTACAAAAACGAGTCCTCTAAGGCACCGCGCACGGTCCGCCCGTGCCCTTACGTCACCCCGGCACAGCGAGTGGCGCGAGGCTCGCCCTGCTCGACGCTTCTGGTGCCCTGATTAGGTTTATTTCCAACTTCCCATCAATCAGGATTTGTCCAGGTTTTTAGCCCTCGGCTCTGATCAGACATTGTTCGATCTTGTTTAAACTTTTCAGCTAAAGGGTAGGTACCTATTTCTAGAAAGCATTAAACCTTGAATGAATATGTGGGTACTGCAAAATGGATTGCAAATATCCGGCTGTTTGTGAAGACTTGACAATTTCGAAATGGTAGCCTGGACGGAGTGCTAGAGTGCTGTTCCTAACTACTTACAAATAAATACCCGAAATAAGAATACAAATACATACATGCATTTATTTGGTGGTACATACATAGCCTGTTTACTGAGATCGAAAACTATTTGAAGGCGAAGTGCTTCCCTCTTAAGATACCTTCGTCTCTCATGTATGTTCAGCAATTATCTACTTGTAATAAAGGAGAAAACTTAGGTCAGAGGGAAACATTTTGTTCGATAAGATTGTATCGAGACTTCTAGTCCCTGTATTCTGTGCCAATTATTGTTATTAATTGACGGGACTGCGGCAGGACACCCGTTAAAAACTCTCATGGACCATTTTCATATCTCTAAGGTGGTCCAACAGTTGCTCTTGTCCATGAGTGGGAGACTCCTTGCTCTGTATTTACATACTAATCCTATCCTATACCTACTATTAAATGAGCAATATTTGTATTTACATATATTTCTGTAATCAAGTTTTCGAAAAAGGCTCTAACGATTTCGATGAAAGTTGCAATATAGTGGTTTACGGGGGCGAAAAATCAATCTAGCTAAGTCTCATATCTGGAAATTTCGTTTACTCGATTTTCAGCCGAGCACTTCGTGAACCTCAGAATGGCCGGTCAACAGTCGTATTCATTACCATGATGAGGCAATTGCTATATAAAAAGAAATTAAACATATAAGATTGACCGGCCATTCTGATGTCAGAATGGCCGGTGAATATTAAATGTTTAATTTATTTTTATTTATGAAATAACCAATTCCCTCATCATTGTAAGCAATTGATAAGTAATTTTTAGGCACAATTTCAAAACTAAATACGACTGTTGACCGGCCATTCTAACGTTCACCTTCCGGTCGCCCACTGGCCAGGTACAACAACTATGTTAACCATTTATTTGCCTACTGGGAGCATAAACATCAACAATATTTGTTTATGAGTATAGGACCTTAGCAAGTCGCCATTACAACTTATAATTATTTAGTTAATTACGTATAATATCAATAAAAAAAATTGTCGATTTTCTCATATTCCGGTCTCATTAATAATAAGCTATTAATATATTATGTATAGTTGCGTCGGTGCCCCTTCCACCCTGTATATTATTGATCCGCGAGCGAGACGCCCGCGCAGCGCGTCCCGTGACGATAGACTACTATACGAATAGGTAACCTTACCTGTCTTTGTCTTCTTTATATAATTCTGTCTGTTTCGAGTCTGTATGTTTGCCGGTTGTCCATCACCCACCAGGACTCTTAAAAGATAATTCATACTAATTAAGAATAATTACGTATCGGAGGCAATTAATACCGTGCCCGAAGCTCACATAGAACCGGCGGGCCTGCGAGCTCACGAGCAAGCGCCAAGCGCCACCCGCGGCCCCGCGTCCGCACGTCCGCCACTACACTTGGCTATTTCTTTGGCAATCTGGCAAACATACAGACTGCGACTACGACAACGGACATAATATTACTCGTCGTTCGACTATGAGCGAATGTATGTATTTTCGAATATAACATTGAGCAAATAAAAAATGTGATTAGAAATAATACATTGTAAGTGCCTACATGATATCCAAAGTAAGACTAAGTACATTATTTATATTCGATCCACAGCCACTTTACACGCATGAATAACTTATTTCATAAGTATTATCTACTTAGATTCATACTTAATTACTTACACTATAACAGTAAGTTATATTTAAAAAAAGATAAGAATTGACACCTGTAAAAACGTATTGCCTATTGTTTTTACAAAAAAATATGGTCGCTAGGCTGCGCGCTCAAACTAATCGGCGCGGAGCGCTATCCGAGCGGCGCGGCACCAGCCCGGGCCCCATCCCTGCCGCCGCGCGCCGTGCGCAGCCGCACGCGCGCCTCTGGCGACCGCTGCCTGTGGCGCGCAGTCACATAGGTACTTGAATGAACTGTTCGTTAACGTTGAACAAAGTCTTGCTCAATCCAAAAGAAACAAGTCAAAGATTACATTCTTGTTATAAACAATACCGCAATAGTTTCGTCCCGGTTGAGGTAAACTGGCGCATGAAAAATAATCCCTGCTCGTTACATCGCTCAACTTTACTGGTAAGAAACTACCTTGATCGTTTGCCTGTGAGCGTTATTAGCCTGCTATACAAAGGAATCTTGTCTGTCCTACTCACGGTAAGTTCGTAGTCTGAAATGGATGCAACATTATTTTAAACTGTGTAAAGTTTTTTATCTGCGGTAAAATTTAAAAGCCTACAAATTAAGAAACAGTTCTTTCAGAGTTTAGAGTAAAAGACGCTTAACAACAGTACGTCTCGGCAACGCCATCCACAGCACGCGGCCTCGAGGCTGAGGTGCGCGCGAGGGACGCAGCGCGCGGCGCGGGGCGCGGGGCGCGGGGCGCGGGGCGCGCGGCGGGCAGCGCGTCTAGCCGGGCAGCGCGTCTAGCCGGGCAGCGGTGCTTCCTCGTAGAAGTCCGGCTCGTCGTCCTTGTCGATATCTTTCTGGGCGCCATCCAACTGCCAATAATATATTCATACTTTAAAATGACCTGAACAGTCTCAAAAGTTGACAGAGTGACCAAAGGAATGGCTGAGAACGTTACCGCTCTGAGCTGCAACGGCGTGAAGACGTAGGCCAGTGACATGCGCAGCGGCACCATCATCACCAGGAAGAAGGGCATGGCCAGCGAGAAGCGCGATGACTTGACGGCATACAGCAGCGCCAAGCCCGCCGCCTGGATCAGCGTGTACATGTGCATCTTCAGCGTCGGCACCTGCACCCAAATAATCCGTCAGTGATGCTGCGATACTAATACAAGTTTCGGTAGTTGGGGCACAGAATACAGACCCGCCGGACGTAAGGAATTTGCGGATGATGCTTGACAGGCTTGAACAGCAGGATGCAGCGGTCCCAGAACTGGATGCCGCCGAGCGCGGAGATGCCCATGTAGAGGAACACGCCGAACAGCACGGCCATGGGCACGAGACGCAGCCAGCGCGCCGCCAGCACCGACACGCCCACCAGCAGCGCCACCAGCAGCGCCGTCAGCCGCTGCTCTGTAACGCCACAACGTCAAGCACGTCACCACATGCCACTCCTGGCCACCAGCCGACCAACACGACTGGTCGGATCATAACTTTATACACGTAGAGTAAATAAAGACTGAGTCAGCGGATTAGGTAATCAATGAATTTATGATTTTATTATGTAGATCAGTTTTCATCTGTACAGGGTTATTTTTCACTGGAACATTATGGGGAAAGCAGAATCCATGTACGGGGAAAATGTCTTGAGACGACTAAATGTCGCAAAAGTACTAAATTTGTTGATCAAGTGTGAGTAGTTCATAAAATATAGAAAAATTTTGCATTTTAGCATGGCAAGGGGTCGATATTGTCGGCGAACGAACCTTTAACCTCGACGATGTGCGGCTTGTCGCCGGGCGCGTGCGTGGTGGACATGATGGTAAGCGCGGCCACGTGGCTGACGGAGCGCACGGTGGCCACGCACTGCCACGGCGCGCCGAACAGCCCGCACATGGCGTTCACGGACGACATGATCACGATGTCCATGTGGAAGCCGCTGCCCTTCTTCAGCTTGCGCTCCGGCTTGTCGATGATCAGCCTGCGCCGCAAGCCCAAACTTGTCAATACTCGCTTTACCACATTTGTTTAGTACCTATTCTACATAAATTTATTGCAGATATTTGCATTCGCTTGGCATTCAATCATTTCAGTGGCTTTGCTTATATGTGCGTACATTACAAAATATTTATAACTACAGACAATATTCACAATATTATTGCATGAGTACTCAAGGGGATTGCGAGAGCAGTAGCAGCAGTGGCTTAGAACAACAGAGTAGAGTGGCAATGGTCTTACTCAGCGATGTGCGTCTCCATGAAGACAATAATGTAGACCATGAGAGCGGGCAGCCCCATGGCGAAGGCGGCCCAGGCGGGGATGGTGCTGAGCCCGTCGTTGAGCGGCACGAACCACGAGCGTGCCGCCGTGGGGCTCAGCCCCTCGGGCACGCGCAGCGTCTCCGTCCACACGGGCACGGCGCACGACAACCCCACCATCAGCACGATCGCGATGGGCACGCCGAAGTCACCGAGCGCGCGCCGCGCCTGCGCATGCCGCACCAGTCAGACAAACATAATATACAACACTACTAAACTAGCCATGCGCTTCGCCTCGTCGCGCGACAAGTTTATTAAAACTGTTTATTACATAGAGTTGCCAATTTCCCATTTGGTTTATTTAAGTAATCTTGAGTTGGGGTTGCGTAGTAGGTACTAACGGAGTCTTAATAGATGAAAAGGATTATAATCACTGATTTATGTTTCGAATTATTTGCAAAAAAAAAACACTGGCTAAAACAAGTGGTTCATGGCCGTCTCCGTCACACATTGGTTCATAACATAGCCGAACCGGCTCGGTCGGCTCGGGTCGGCTGGCTAGCCGATTTGTTCGTTTGTATATCCGAAGTTAGACGATGATTGCCGAAGCGCTGACAAGTTTGAGAGAGGATGTACTCACGCTGCGGCCGAGGAACTTGCCGTTGCGGAAGATGCGCAGGTAGTAGGCGATGATGAAGGTGGTCAGCGTCAGCATGGTGCACCACAGCGCCGTGTTGGGCTGTGGCGGCATGGCGGCGTGCGCGGGCGCAACCAGCGCCGACAGCGCCGCGCTCACGTTGCCTGCCGAGAAAGCACAGTGATCGGTGACTAACAACACTTCATCATTCACAGCCTGAATTTGCCACTGCTGGGTATAGGCCTCTCTTTTCTTGTGCCAATCTCCACGGTCCTGTGCCAGCCTCATCCAGGTTTTTCCCCCGATGGCAACTATGTCGTCTGCCCATTCTTGCCGCCGGACGACCCACATTTCTTTTTCCATTTCTTGGACGCCATTCAGTCACAGCCTTAGTTCAACTTTCATCACTGCGCCTTGCTAGGTGTCCTGCTCAACTCCATTTGAGTTCCGTAACGTGTTTTTCCGATATCGAAAACACTCACATGCAATTCGATTCGATTTTTGCAATTTCTATACAATCTTGGTATCGCCGTATGTAGCAAGGAGTCATAGGCATCGCCGGGGGAGGAGGATAGCTGCCCCCTCTAGAGGCTCGGAATTTTTTAAAGTTATAACTTTTCATGCCTAATGTCACAGGATTAGTACCTAAGTAATAAATTGTAGTTTACAGTAGAATAACTCTCTAATTAAAATATTTTTAAGGCTAAAAATGAGCCTCTGAGTACCAGTATTTGGTATACCACCGCTACAAACTTACACAATATTTTCATTAAACCAAGTCTATTCTGAATTTAGAAGTAATTTAGAAGTCTAACCAAAACTATTCTGCGCTAACCAAGACTATTTAAAATTTTTAGCACTAAGGCTCCTTTTTTCTACCTCTGGATTGGCACTCCTATTGGATTTTCGCATGACCGACCGGTATAGACGGACGCTGAAATAAATTAGGAGACCCATGTCCCGTAGTCCTAATAGGCAATTTTGACATACATACTCAAGGTTGCAAAATATGGAGCATGAGGACATTTTGATCTCAATTACATAAGAATGGTATAATGTGTAGTTGGGGATTTTAAAAAAGCTCTTAGTTGTAAAGTGAGTTTCAGAAATTAGCATAATATCAACTTTCAGAAATTAGCATAATATCATAATAACAACTTTATTTCTTTTTAATTTTTTTTTACTCGTTCAATTCCACTAAACGGTTAAGGCTTTGAAGGACCTTTAGTAGGGTTGCACGGTCACCAGAGCAGTTTCATTTATAGCTGTTCAAACTAGCAGTGTCTCGTACGGTTTGTATCAGGGTGGCGCCGACAATACATGAAAACACCGGTAATACTAGTTCATAGGAACATTTTTAACGTATCAAATACATCCAAATATATAAATGTATAAATAGATATTAAAAACGAACAAAATGCAACACCACTACCTTAGGTATAATGTGCACTAATCTGTCGGTGCTAGTCTATTAATCTACCTACTTAGTTAAATATAATTAATCTACTGAATTATATTGCATATAATTAATTATATATATATTAATTAATCTACATCGTGTAGAAAATGCTGAAACTGAAAATCAAAATCAAATCAAACCAAATAAAAGTCCTGTGACTAAACTACTGGATATATTTGAATGAATTACTTATTACAAACTAATTTAATACGCAATTTAATTTATTGTGGTATTGTCGGCGCTGCCCTGAATAGAGAAGAGTGGAAGCAGGCGTCTGGGTATACCTGACAGTGTGGAGTTGTCGAGCAGCGTGGAGTTGACGTCAGAGGGGGCGGGGGCGGGGGCGGCGGTAGAGGCGGAAGCTGCGGCGAGGAGAACCGTGGCGTTGTCAGCGAAGTAGTGCACGCCCAGCGGGTGCGCGCGGAAAACGTTGATGAGGCTCGTCATTGGCTCCCCGATGAAGATCAGCGAGATCAGGAACGCGAAGATGTCCTCCGTGAACCTGCGCAGCAGCGTGCGTGTTACTAGCGCGTCTCGGCCCAGCCACACTTTGGACAGAGGCACGAATATGGCCTAATGCCCAATGGTTTTTATCACACCCTAACATTTTTCGTTTTCCATGCGCGATACGTGTCTCTCTCGTTTTTTCTCCCAGATACATATGTACGTGTTGATCAGTTTCGTCATTTTTCGTCGGTTATTAAAAAAAAAAACTGCTGTTTCCTACAAAACCGCAATACACACGGTCAAAATGTATGGAACAGCATATTTTTTGCACCTTGTATAGCCATTCAATAAGTAAAATGACTAAAATTTAATCGTATCGCGCCCCGTAAACAGGACGGCTCCTTATGCAAAAGCATGAGACGCCGTCTTCTTGAAACCACATGCAACATTAATGCATTACAATTGAGACACGAAAAGTTAGTAATCATGTCTCTGTACAGTCATGCGCAATGAAATGTATATATGTACTTAGCAAAATTCAAAAGATTTTTTTTATGAAAACTTTTCTCGTAAAATGGAGACTCTTTCTAGATTTTCTTTCTTTGAGATAAGACCTATTTCGTAATAGTGTGGCTACCAAAATACTATGATCGTGAAAACGTGAAACGTTCATCAATACAGTAGGGGAAATCAGTTTTGAATTTTACTTAAGTGTTTGGTTTGCAATTTATTGCTCGTGACTGTATACTCACCTGTTCACTGTAACGTTCTGACCATTATCGTTTGTAAGGTTCCGTAGCCGAATGGCTCAAACGGAACGCTTATAGATTCGCCCTGTCCGTCTGTCCGTCCGTCCGTATGTCACAGTCATTTTACTCCGAGACTGTTGGCACCACACAGTTAAAATTTGGAGAGTCGGAGTTTTCTATAAACCGCTACACAAAAGTGATTGAAATTATGAAAAAAGTAAAAAATTGGAGTAGTTCGTACAGGACGAATCCTATAAGGGGTCTCTTTAGATGATGACAAACCAATCTTAATAGGGATTCAAAGTTGTTTAAATAAAACGTATTTGTGATGAAACCTGGTGATCTTCTTAACGGCAACGCTGCCCTCGACGGAGGCGACGGCGAGCGCGATGACGATCATCCACAGGCCGCAGTACATGCGCGCCGTCAGAAAGTCGAACCCGTTGGAGTGACAAAACTTGGCCAGCGACTCGTCGAGCAGCAGCAACGGGCCCGTGGCGCCTGTGATCATCATGGGCTGCCCCGACACCAGTGCGAACAAGACGCCACCGGCGCACGTGAACACCTGCACAGTACACGGGTCACTCCAGCTGGAGGAGCTGGGGGGGGGGGATCACCCACGCTCCAATCATGAAGCAGTAGCTACATTCAACTCTGAACTGTCTCCTTCCCTGCCCATTTAGCACCTCAGAAATATTAGTAGTTAGCATATTAGTTTTAATCAGTCGTCTTCTCCGAAAACAAAATACTACGCATTATAATGTATGTTGGGCTCACCAGAGTCTCGGAGATGCCGATGTTGCCGTAGGTCTTCTCGGCGAGCAGCCCACCGAACGTGATGGCGGAGGACAGCGCGGCGAAATACATGAAGATGGTGGCGGCCAGGCACTGGCCGTTGAGCGCGTCGCGGAAGTCGGATGCGTAGTGCGGGTAGCGCCGCTTCATGTCGCGCAGCACACCTGCGCACGAAACACGCCCGTCATCAACCCGACCCACCACGCTTCTTATATCGTATATATACATATGTCGGAGAAAGCGATAACTTTTAAACATCAAGTTGCTGATTTGACCATTGTAGTAGGGGTAAACGCCGTGACGTCAGATGTTGTTTTAATGGCGGCACGTGGACAGAGTCGTTTTGTAGAGTGGGGATTGTGCCGAGATCACTTTTGCTCGGAACTCCAACCAAGTCACTCCTTCAGAACGAAACTGTCGGTTTGCCCATTTTGTGGAGATTATTTGTTAGTGTTATTTAATGTAAATTTGTGTTAAATAATAAACTGTGATTTTTGTGTACCGAAACCGAAACTATTATTTTAACATTTCATCATGAACCCGGTACCACCGAACCCTAATGACAACGGCGCTATCGCTCAGCCATCGCTTACGCCGTCATCAGAAGTGGGATCTGGACTCGATTCCCACTGGCGTGCTATGTTCGAGATGCAGCAGAAGAACATGATGCAGCTGATCGAAGCCATCAGGACACCAACAGTGGCACCTCAGATCATGCCAGAAATTAATCCGGAGCTACCAGATACCGATCCACGTGCTTGGTGCGATACTATCGATATTTGCCTCGACGAACATCCACTGGAGGGTGCATCGCTTATTATAGCTCTGGCGAGTGCAAGTCTGAAGCGGAAGTTCGATCGCAGTACCGGTGATGGCGCCACTGATGCAAAGCGTTTAAAGCCACAAACTTCCACTATGTTCACGTGCTATAAGTGCGGAAAACCGGGACACAAAGCGGTGAACTGTCGTTCGAAGTTTACGCAGCCTGCTGGAGCTAACGCCCAGAAAACTACACCGGCGGCGACTTCATCGGGTTCCAGCAAAAGAATAACGTGTTTCCGTTGTGGAGAAGCCGGACACATCTCTACGAACTGCCAACGCGGCAGTGCGGGTGGCGCGTCATCGTCGGCGGGCAGCGCTGCCAACGCAACGGCGGAGCGACGCGTCGATAGCTGCGAAATAGCAGGTGTTTGCGGGCAATTGGAACAATCCGGTGAGTCGTTTTCATTTTGTTTTGATTCCGGCGCCGAGTGTTCTCTCGTTAAACAAAGTGTAGGTTATAAATTCTCGGGCAAACGTTCACTTTCAACCGTGCAAGTAATTGGTATCGGTAATAATTCGAATGTTTTTAGCACTGAACAAATTCTTAGCGATGTTGTGGTCGACAATAACGAACTTTCAATTTTATTTTACGTACTACCCGACGATTGTATGAAATACGATGTTATGATCGGACGCGATATTTTGACACTTGGCTATACGGTACATTTAACTGAATCTACCCTACGTATTTCGAAAGTTACAAATGTATGTTGTTGCGATTTACCTCCCGTAATTGATCTTTACAATGTTGATTCTGATATTTCAAACGAAAACAAGGACCGGTTGACGTCCCTTTTGAATGAGTATTCGAATGCTTTTATCAATGGCTTATAACGACGATGATGAAACCGGAATTGACCTAACTGAAGCGAGAGAACACGCGGTGGACGGTATTGAGAAGAGTGCGGCTTATGAAAAAGCCCGTTTTGACAAAAATAAGGCCAAAGTAGTTAATTTCAGTGTTGGTGATTTGGTTTTAATTCAAAATGAAGAACGGAATCAGACTAAATTAGACCCCAAATATAAGGGACCGTTTAAAGTTGTAGAAGTACTTGACGGTGATTGTTATCTTTTAAAATCTTTGAATGGTAATAGAACCTACAAGTACGCTCACGATCGTATACGAAAGATGCCTCTAAGTAGTGTTCCTAATGAGTTAAACGTAGAGGACGGTGATGAAAGTACCTCCACCGAGTAGTAGACACATACCATGGCTATTTGGTCGCACCGTACGCACTAGTCTGTAGTCGTAACTGCAGCTCACTTGTGAGCTGTTCAGGGGGCGATGGGCAGCTGGTGGTACGGCGGGGACCTGGGTCTCAATGGAGACTATTGTTGTTTTGGTCTTGTACTGACCTGGGAGTCGCAGACTCTATGTGATGTGTGTGGTCGTATCACATGAGGTGATGACGATATGGGTGGCATAAGTGTCACTAGCTGCTGCGGCAGCTGGGCCATGAGCGTTGTATGTGATCGAAGTTGATTTAGTTGCTGAGTAAATATGATTGAGACTTAGAGGAACCTTTTGTTTGACAACTGTTATTTTCAAGTTATGCTTTTCCATAAAGATGTGGTCAGGTTGACCGAGCCTGTACTGTTGCTCCAAATTTGACTGTTTGGTTACAGGTACTCACGAGGACGTGTAACTTGTCAGGCTGGCCGTGTCGGAGAAAGCGATAACTTTTAAACATCAAGTTGCTGATTTGACCATTGTAGTAGGGGTAAACGCCGTGACGTCAGATGTTGTTTTAATGGCGGCACGTGGACAGAGTCGTTTTGTAGAGTGGGGATTGTGCCGAGATCACTTTTGCTCGGAACTCCAACCAAGTCACTCCTTCAGAACGAAACTGTCGGTTTGCCCATTTTGTGGAGATTATTTGTTAGTGTTATTTAATGTAAATTTGTGTTAAATAATAAACTGTGATTTTTGTGTACCGAAACCGAAACTATTATTTTAACATTTCATCATGAACCCGGTACCACCGAACCCTAATGACAACGGCGCTATCGCTCAGCCATCGCTTACGCCGTCACATATATGTATTTCGTCTTTTTTAGTTGTGGAGACCGGAAAGGGTCACTCGTAAGTGAGACTAAGGGTTTGAGGAGGTAACATGCACAAATGGAATCGGTTAATGATAAAAATAACTCGGATGGAACCGCGCAAATGAGTTTTAAAAGATGCTGGAATACTAACCTCCGAACAGGCGGCCGGTCCGGCTGAGCGGGTCGTCGGGCTCCTTGCCGTGCAGGCCGCCGGCCTCCGCGGCCAGCAGCGCCTTCTTCTCGTCGAGCGGCGCAGGCGCCTCGCCGGCCGCGCGCTTGCGCTCGAGCGCGTCACGCTTGCGCCGCCTGATCATTTCGCTCTTGGCGCGCAGCTCCTCGAAGGGCAGCAGCGCCTGGCGCTCCCAGTCACCTGGCGGCAGCACGATGGAGTCGTCCAGGAACTCGTTGATGGCGGACAGCAGCTCGCGCCGGTCGTCTGCCTTGTACGCGATGGAGTGGAAGGCCGGATTGGACATTAGCGTGGAGATGGAGCGGCCCACCTCGTGGTAGTCCAGGTCGGCGCCGCTGGGGCCCAGCAGGATGAACATGAAGCGCACCGGCACCGGCACCTCGGTAATGGATGGCATGAGGATACCCTGTGCCAGGCGCACGAAGGCAATAGTAGGCTGTTCAAGGAAGCCCACGGCGCCCACCAGCACGGTGGTGGCCTCGGCGTCGCCGGGGATGCGCTTGAGGATGGAGTCGTTGTGCGGGCGGCGCAGCTCGTCCTGCGAGCCGGCAGCCGCGTCCACCGCGGCCAGGTACTCCACCTCGCGCAGGTCCAGACCGCCCGCCGACGACTTCTTGCGCACCTCGGCGCGCTCCAGCGGCAGCGCGTACGAGCTGCGGCGCCGCCGCGGGTCCGCCAAGTTCTGCACACACACACACACGTCAGCCGCGCCACTTGCCCAGTTGCCCTCGCAACCGTCATGCAACGCTATACACTCACTAACGTTCCCTTCAACAACGCAAACTAATCTGATAAGAGGTGAAAATTACTTTTTTAAACGAAAAGGAAAGTGAAATTGTGATAATCGGCTAGTCTAGCCTGCACATGCTTTAGTTATCAAGAAGCACAGACATATTTATCAAAAATCACAGTATGAGGATTTGTTGGAAATATAATATTGTAGCCGAAAGAAAACAAATAAAAATTGCAAGCTTTCCTGGGATGCCCAGCGGAAAACAACGATTATAAAAATCTAATTGCCCCACTGAAGCTAACGCCCACAAGTTCAGACTTGAGGCAACCCGCAACCGGACTGATGAGGCCCCAGTTGATGAGACATTGCTGCCCGGGTGGAGATCATGCTTCTTTCTGAACCAAGGATGGCTATAATGTCAAATTATATTGTTGTTGCTAGACTAGGTGTAGGTGTAGTGACAATAAGAAAACAAGCTCTCAAATAAACTCAAAACCAGTAATGAAGTTAATAAATACTTGGCATTGATTACTTAGTTTTTGATTTCAATCAACATTTAAGTACCTACATATGAGTCACACCATGTGCAAATGCATTGTATTCTGGTATGATGCACAGAGCACAGACGAGTGCGCACCGCGCTCCGCCGTCTAAGAGGCGACGGTACTATATGCCCATGCCATCAGAAGTGCTTTGAGCGCACAACTTTTATCACGTCTTCGAAGACGTCAGTTGTACATGTCATTTGTAGCGTTCGCGTTACAGATACTCGTACAGTGCGTGTCAGTCAACTATGAGCTCGGTTCGCATGGCACCTGGCACGTGTTAGCAAGGCCATCTCTAACAGTGGCCGCCGCGCGCCGTGGTCTGCTGCAGATCATGATACGGTGATGTATAGCTAAATGTTGCCATATCTACATATACAAGTGAGATACTGTCAAATAAAGGCATCATGTCGCTGTCGGTACGGTATTGATCGTGCACGGTGAAGTGTAATAGACCCTAAGGGGCTGCGCAAACTTAGACACTTTTTGTTACCGACACGGCACACCAACACAGGAAACCGTAGTATAAAAAATGTTTACGTCTGCGCAGGGAGTGGCTGATTTAATACTGGTTCTATATGTAGAAATCAAATATTCATTGGTAGCTTGTATCCGACACAAGACACAAAAGTGTCCAGGTTTGCGCAGCGCCTTACCTAACGAAGCCGAAAGCCACTTGTTCTGCCTATCATTGCGTTATTTTTTTGTTGTTCTGGACCATACCTGGAAACTTAGTGACGGAGATATTGGGGGTAAAAGTTGCAACTTTTTCAAAAGTTAAAAAAAAGGTTTTATTTTTATTTTATAACTTTATTTATAGTATAAATACGCACATGACCCCTGCACCATGCAACGCATCCATGAGCACAATGCTTTGAGTGGTGCATTACATTATAATGAGTCCTAACGTAAAACGTGATTGTATATTCCAAAAAAAAGGCGTTTCCCGGCAATAATTTTTGCGTAGAGTTTCGTAATTTGATGTACAGAGTGACAGCTTCGTGAAGGGTCCGTTTACACCTTGTATGACGTTGATGATGATGTCGATCGTGTAGACATGCGTGGTATAGGCAGAGTCATGTAGTGTAGGTGACCTGCCCGCCCCGCCCCGACACTCCATCTCTTATAGGGTTCTGATTCGAGCCATCCAGGCACTTGCACAAACTTCCCCGTGTGTATACATATAGGTAATAAGCGTGTGCGGCTGTACAGTAACACGTGCGTATGAACCGATCTCGCTGCCGCATGCTCGGCGCAACGGCGCATTCCGATCGTTTGGCAGCGGCCACTGACAATATACACTTCGGAAACTAATGTGCTTTATTATCGAGGCTTCGGCGTGTTTGTGCGTGTAATCGTGTAGCGCACGAGGCGCTACGCCACACGTGCTTGTTTGTATTGAAATTACAGATTTCCTATAGTAGTGTGGATTGAACGTATGTAGGTAGTTTTTCCATCCGACTATAAAAGTTAAGCGCCTGCATGACATCAGTTTAAAGACATTTATTTCTCAAAAAGAACAAGTAGGTACTTACATAGTTCACTTAGATATGAGCAACTTAACAAAAATTTCGTATGTAATAAACATAGCTTGTCATTTTAATATTGTTGGTTGGCTAAATACAACTTTAACCTATTTTTAAAGAATAGATGTTCATTCATGAATCGTAGGTATTTTGATATTTTTTACCCGACCGCGGCAAAGCCTAAAGAAAGGTCTATGATTTTAGCAGTCTATGTAGGTATGTACAATGCGTTTCTATTAAGAACAGGAACGTTAATGAACTCAATCTGTAAACTGTCATTTGAAAAGTACAGGTTTTTAATTGTATGTACTCGATGCATGTAACAGGGTGTTGTGTTGGTGTCAATGATTGGAAACCATGAGAAGCTACATGATAACATGAAAGCCTCGTCGAAGCCGCGAGGTGTGTACAGTGTGTACCTACAACCGTCCACCACCATTTGTACTGTGCAGGTGGTGAGTCTGACTAGAGCCGAGTACTGCGCTGTACCGTACCGGTGATACAACACTGTCCAGAGGCGGCGTTGGCAACAAACAACAATCCAAACTGAGAACAACAACAACTAGATACAACTAAATGTAACCACACAAGGATATGACCGTCATGTACGACGCTACGCGTATCGGGCGTACGATGACGCAAGCAAACTATCGAGAGCACTAGCTGATGATGAGTGATGAGGAGCGGGGGCACACAGGCGCGGGGGCGGCGGGCCGTACGATGAGGTGCGCGCTGTGGCGCCGGCACGCCGCGGTGGCGCTGCACACGGAGCAGCGCGCGCGCGCCGCCGCCGCCGCCGGGCCCTCCTCCATCCACAGCGACTGCGGAACACAGCGCCGCGAGCGTCACCACCGGCTGTCACCGGCACCTCCGTGGTGCCACAGTAACTCGACACCAACCAATTATTTATTAAAATAACCCAAGGAATAGGCTTCTAGTCAATTCAAACTAGAATTACAGGTAATTGAAAAGGTATATTACGAGTATGTTTGCAAAAATGATGCTCGAAGACGAATTAAGCATTTTCAGCAGGAACTCGCTTTAGCCTTGTAGCAAGATTGCGTTCCACTCGCACGCGCCTGCGTACACGTCGTAGATTGTAGAATATTCGAGCTCGCCGCGGTCGACGTTGTCAAATTATTGATAAGGATGTTATGTCACCAGTTGTTTGTTACGGTAGCGACGCGCGTCCTTCGTATCGGATCAGCCTTGAATATTTTCATAAACATACATATATTCTGTCCGGCGCGGCGCATGCCAAACGTCAGGTTATCGTAAATAATGTTCGATAAACGTGACTCGCTATCTGACAGCACAGATTATCTCTTCTAGTTATCATTTTTGTACCTTTCGTGTAGGTATTTGAAACCGATAAGGTTCATTGTGCCATTCGACAAGTGATAAGATATTATGACAAGGCGCGGACGCCAAGGTCACCCCGGCGCCTTCCGTGACTCCGGCGTCGTGCTCACCTGCAGGCTGGTGTAAGACGAGTGCTTGCGGCCGCTGATGGAGAAGCGGAAGCGGTCGTCGTGCACGTGGCGGTGGCGCAGCAGCAGCGAGCGCATCACCACGGGCTTGTCGTCTTCCTCGATGAGCCCCTCCGACACCATACTCTCCACCACCCTGCGGACACATGCACGTGAGAGCTCGCGTGCGCCGGGGCCCAGCCGCGCCCGGCCGCCGGCGCCGCACGCACCTGTACGCCACGCCGGGCAGGTCCTTCTCGTCCAGGTCCAGCAGCACCACGCCAGTTTCCAGGCAGCGGCGCAGGTTCAGCAGCGAGTGGAAGGACAGCGACGCCACGTGCGGCTTGCCCCAGCGCGCCGAGCCCTCCTCCACGTCCTCTTCGTATTTGATCCAGCGCGCCGTCTCCTTCCACTCCGCCTCGCCGTCCTCCGTCGCCAGCAGCTCGTCCAGCTGCACGAACACCTGCACACACCAAGCCGATGAGCGCCACTCGTGCCATCGCACTGTTCGCGACCTCTCGTGCCGGACACAGAGCTTACCGAGTGTGGTCTGTGATCATACATTTTCTTGTAGGCAGCATCGGTTAAAATATTCTGCACTTTATCGCCACCATCCTTGCGGCCCACGTGAACCGTTGACACCTGCAAGTAAGAACGACTATGTATACGACACTATACGTACTATGTATATGTACAACGTTCGATGTGTTTGTTACAGAGTCGCACCCTGGCGGCACTGGGCCGAAGGGTGAGGAGCATGGTGAGAGCGCACTGACCCGAGGCTGTATCTTGTGGCGGCGCAGCGCGCGCGGGTCATCGCTGCGGTGCGCCGTGAGCTCGTCGACGTCCACCTCGGGCAGCGACTCCTCGGCGGGCTCGATGGAAACGCGCCGCTCGCCCGCGCCCCCCACGCCGCCCAGCGCGCCTCGCGGGCCCTCCTGCAGCGAGTACTTGCGCGGCTTGTGCGGGTGCAGGTGCTTGCTGCAACATCACCACATCCAATCATACGATAAGAGCGCTCTCACTCCCTCTCAATTGAATATACAAACTGACCATGTCCCAAACGAAGCAATAAGGACGATGTTCTCCGTAAAACAATCTCTGGGATTATAGTAGTATGGTTTTAACAGAACTCAAAGCGTGTGTTAAAAGATCTAATTAGGAGACAACCAGAAGTGGGTAATAAATAATTAATATTGTTTACAAAGAAATACCATACATACCGCAGTATTTTTTTGTATACAATACTTTTTGTTTTTCCTCCACGTACTAGAATCACCATGCTGCTCACAAGCTTACGCTAGAGCAGGCCACGTATAAGTGACCGTGTCAAAAGCAGTTGACCCTGAGTCTACTCCTGCTACTAAAAATAACCGGCTTCAAAAAAAAACCTTTTTTGTCACCGACTTCCGAAAGTAAAGTTATTTTCCGCTTTTATGTTCGTGTTTTTTTGGAAGTCGTTTATTTTTTTTGCAAAAACGTTATTATTTTACCCTTTTTAGTTATCGTGTCACACACAAACCCTTGGCAAGAATCAATTTCGCAATTTCTTTTACTTGGATGACATATGTATTTTTTCCAGCTATTTTGATTTAAAAACCAAACTACTGAACCGGTTTGAATTTCGATGAAATTTCGAGGGGCCAATCGGGAAGTATATCCTTTCAGATAAAAGAAGAATTTTTCTAATCGGTTCATAAATGACGAAGATATGAAGTAAAAAACACAAAAACAACCGAATTGAGAACCTCCTCCTTTTTTTGAGGTCGGTTAAAATTAAAGTGTGGTCTTGAGATTTATTTATGGTCATGGCTAAGCAGACTTTGAGGGGAAACTGCACTCTTTTGAAATCAAAGGGGTAGTTCGATGGTGTTAAAGGAATCCTCGGAATAAATACAGACTCCCCTCGGGAACAACATCGGAAAATAAATAGATGATTTCCTTGTCGTTCTCTGGAAAAACTGTAAATCCACGTGTCACATCATTTTAATTGAAGAATATTGTAAGGAAGTACACCAATTTTCAATTTTGAATAAAAAAGTTTCAGAGATAATTCAACCCCTCGATTCACCCTCTTAGGGGCAGAATTTCAAAAAGCCCCTTCTAAGTAGAAAACTACTCTTCACATAGAACACACCCTTCAAATTTCATGATTTGGTCCTTAATCTCGGACACGTGACGCTTTAGAAGATTTGCTCTCATACAAAACTTGTTTGTATTGATGCCAGCTATTGATTGATACAGGTTTTATGCGTGGTCGCTATTTTCAAAATATAATAAATTGCCGGAAGTTAGGCAAGCCATATAATTGAAAGCCCTACGGGGTTTCGAATAAGGTCTTTTTCTTCTATTGTTGGTTTTAATCGTTTTTGTAAGAGCTATTCAAGTAGTTTTGATAATACTGGCAACTTTCCATGGCTCAGGTACATGTTATAGCATAAATGCAGCGTTGATAAGTTAGGTTAGCTGAACTATGGCTTTGCGCGGAAGGTGCTTTAGAACTCCTCCCGTTATGAGGTCACTACCCGGGGATTTCTTCGAGCCAATTCTGTGCTCAAGCCGAAGCCGAATTATTTGGTTTTGTCATAACTTTTCACTTTCAGATATTTCTATGGAACTTTCATTGGGTTGAAAAGTATCTTCTAAGTATTGGGCAAACCTTTTTGGTTTTTGTTCATTGCTTATGGTCATCTTCCATCACTGTTTCTGATGGGCGGTATTTGCAAAATCAGTTGTCTATCATTGACAACAATATTCATCGAGTATATCACTGAAAACTCAACAAAATTCATCGCGCAGACAACTTTTTAAACTTGTGAAGCAGTGGATTAGTTGTTTCCTTCAAAATGTTTCGTATAAATGTGTCTGTATGGGGAAGCAGTTCACTCAGTTATTTGCGACTTGCGTACTTAGGTACACTTTACCTTGGCACAAGTTTTGCAATCGTATCAGGAATTACTCGAAGATGCGTTATTTTTTCATAAAATTTGCCTTCGAGACATACCTATCTGTACGACAGACAAAATAAAACATAAAGCTATTGACCGCGGCTTCTCACATGTAGCGGTTGGAAATTGAATTGCCGCCTGGCAAGCGTGTCGACCTGTAGCACACGTATGTATATAGGTCTGGCATTATAAAAAGCTAAAACGTATATAATAGGGATATCGTGACTCGCAACACATTATTGATGGGGTTGACAGTACATATAGCAATAATATTATTGACGTGGTGTCAGGATCTCGATCCGGCATTGACAGTGCCCCGAATACGCTCGGCGCCGCCGCCGGCGAGACGATCTCAAACTATGCTGTTCGGAGCTGACCTTCTGCACCATACGTATGGCTTGATGTCGTCGTGTCGGGGGTGCAGCTACTAGCGCGAGGCTCGCGTGCGCAAAGTCGCGGTGTGACCTTGAGGTGCCGCGCCAGGCACCGTTCGCCGCCGCCGCCGCCGCACTCTCCATGCACCCGCTTGGCCACCGGGCATGGCGCTCTATGAGGCGTCACGCGCCAGTGTTTCCGAACCGCAGAGAGCAATAGACGTCAGGGTGATAAGGGGATACCGTGGGGTCTCCTCCGAGGCGGCGAGCCTTTTGGTAGGATTACTGACCTGGAATGTTGACGGTTATATTGCTCGCTAGCCCCGCGTTAGTATACCGGTGGCGCCTGGACGCACTGTCAACTATCAGCAGGCGAGGCAGCGCAGAGTTCGCCACTATTATGGCGGTATGACCCGTTAAGATAGGTTTTGATTGGATGCAAAGACGGCACGTTGCCCTTACTATCCGGCTGACACAGGAGCTCTTTGGACATGGGGGCTTTCGGAAAGTACTGTGTATACATCGGAAACCGTCGCCCAGTGCCACCACTAAATGACTGCCACAGCGACCCAGTGCAGAGAAGAGTGCCCAACCCTGGCAATCAGCAGTCGCCTACTGCACGAGGAAGTGATGATCACAAAGGAAGTAGCGGAAAGGGAACAGGCGCAGCAGACGCGGAGGGAGCACACCACTCTCTGGCTGCGGGTGACGGACTTGATGAGTCTGCCACCTGAACAGAGCGCCGCCGTGTGCCGTGCCCGGCCGCAGCGGCGTAGTCCGCAAGTCGTGTGGAGCAGTACCGTGCCGGGGGAGCGTGACGATCTGCGCAAGTACTCCAGTAACATCCGTGTGCTTTTAGAAAATAAGGAATATTATCAATTGCGCGAAAATGTGATGATTACTGAACAAAAGCCGCTACTTAACAAAAATGATGTACGTAGTACCCACAAGTTTTTTATCGGTCTCTCTGGCAATTTCAGAGTTCCGCCGCCGCGCCGTCGGTACACTTTGCACAAACGTATTGATTAAATGACAAGTGATTAATGTGGTAACTAGGAATAGGAGCTAGGAGCGTGCGGATGAGCTGTCGGGCGGCGAGGGCGAGACGAGAGATGCGGGCTCACCGCTGGTGCTCCAGCTGCGAGGCGCGCGCGTACGTGACGGGCATGCTGCGGGCGTGGCGGTGGTGGTGCGGCGGTGCGGTGGCGAGCGTGCGGCGCCGCGGCCGCGAGTGGCGTGCGCGCCTCGCCCGCCCGTCAATGCCAATGCCAAACTATTTCTGTCACATTACCAACATAGTCTGGCGTCACTTCCGCACACCCAGGAGTCTCGCGCCAGTCGGTACTTTCCCCTTGTCTGTGACGAGGGTCGCCTCGTACGGGCGGGAGCCGAACAGGCGCCACGAAAGCGCAGGAAGGCGCACGAAGGCCCCCAGTTCTGAGTATGCGATGCTTCATTCGAATCTAACGCATGTTTCACTCGCTGCTACATTATTATTTTGGAATGGTAAAGTCGTCATGCGCATTCATCACGTGCGCGCCTGCGCATCTGTTGTGGCGTTGTATGTTGTTGTATGTATGTAGCTAGGCGCGCACTGCTCTCGCACTTGGCTACCGATGACGTTTAGTGTTCAACACGTCTGATAGTCGCGGCAAAACTCATAAGACTGAGGTGCTTTAGCTAGGGCATCGAAACCGGTTTTTCCCGGTCCTTAAGAAAAGGAAATACCCGGGATTGAGCCTTGAAAAAAAACCGGTTCTGTTGTATAAAAACCCGTTTTTCGGGTGTTGCGGTTCTTTTGATTATTTTTTTAATCGATTATTATTGTCCTGTAAACCTCGCAGATCAGTCACACAACACGTCGCAGTCGGTCGTAGTTCGTTTAAAGTGAGTAGCAACAAGTCAATTTATTTTATTATTTCCCGCCCTTACACGACATACTCATCATCATTTTTATATATTTTAGCCCCAATAATTTTCCTACAGGGATTCTTGGGTTATGGACAAAGGGAATTTGTTACTTAAGGACAGTTCGATTCAAGCTTAATGGCGGCTTGGAAGTTAGCTGCGAGCGTCGGTCCGCGCAGGTGCAGTCCAGACGATAATAATTACGTAACATTTCAATTTTTATTATTACAGCGTAATCTGAAGAGAAAAAATTACACAGATTTCACATGACAATAATTTGGATCAATAGGCTCTTAATTACATTGTTCTAAATACGATAGGTGCCTAGTGCTAGTGTGTTTAGTAACGGAACGATGTTAACGGAGAGTAACGGCAAAAGTGTTCTAGGCTATTATGAATAAAAAAAGCATACCGGCTGTTCGTAACTTTAGGTGTCTTGGCCTTTTGTTAACTAATATGATAGGAGTTTTTGACTTGTGTTATAAGTATTATTTCCTTTATTCATCATTTCTGCACATCCATTACATTTTCCATCCAAATAAATATTTCTTTAAAAAACCATATGAAAAAACATTTAAAATTTTAAAACCGGTTCGCTGGTGTCAGGAGCAGGGTCCAAGCTACCGGTGGTTAGCGCTCCAGATACAGGAACCTCCTCACAATGCGGGCCGTATCGAGGAGTACTGCCTTCTGAATCAGGCCCGTGATCTAACTGCCAAGCGAGAGCCTGGACAGATGTACTTCGAGCCTTTACCATCAGGGCATTGGCCATAACGACAATAATTATAAGTATCATCATTAATATACATAAAATAACTGATTATTAAAAGAATTGTTGGAAAAAATGTAGCTGTGATTCCGAATTCTAATGTTTGATTTTTCTTTAACCGACTTCAAAAAAAGGAGGAGGTTCTCAATTCGGTTGTTTCTTTTGTTTGTTACCTCATATCTTTGTCATTTATGAACCGATTTGAAAAATTCTTTTTTTTTGTCCGAAAGGATATACTTCCCGATAGGTTCCATAAAAAATTATCAAAATCGGTTTAGTAGTTTGGTTTTTAAATCAAAATATCTGGTAAAAATATATTATCCAAGTAAAAGAAATTGCGAAATTGATAGCTGACAAGGCTTTGTGTGATACGATATCTAAAAAGAGTTAATTAAATAAAAACTTTTATGCAAGTCGGTGACTATTGCTTGTTTCATTGACTTTTTTGCCACCGACTTCCGAAAGTAAAGTTATTTTATTTTTTTTGTGTTTTTTTTGAAGTCGGTTATTTTTTACTATCCGCATATAATAATTTCATTCAATTTCCTTGTCCAATCATACTACAACCTTTGTGACTGTTAATTATTAAATAAAGCAAAAGTTTATTGTAAATTAATAAAAAAACCGAAATACCCGGCTTCCCGGTTTTGGACAAAACCCGAAACCGAAAAAAACCGGCCCATAAATGGATGGTTTTCGATGCCCTAGCTGTAGCGTGTGGGAATGTTTCTAAGTACGTATATGTATATGTTACGGGCAACGTGATTAACTGGGCATTATTAATAAGGACCGGCCATTATTAATAATGCCCAAGAGCGTCGGGCAAAGTGATTAATTTATCACTTTGACCGGCCATTATTAATAATGCCCGACGGCCCGTGGTCCATGTAATAAGTCAGTGTTTGAGATAGCTTGAATTTATCACTTGGACCGGGCAATATGATATTCCACCAGAAATTCAGCAACCCACTGTGAGTTTGGCCATAATAAATGAAAACCCTCGAGCAGCCGATCAATTTTTATCAAAATAAAAGCACGTAACTACTGATGTTATTACATTTTTAACCATTTATTTTTTAACTACTATGTTCAATAGTTTATTTTTTGTTAACTTTTCATGAAAATTATATAAGTTTAATTTCATTTAATAAAAAAAAAAACACTACAGTTCACCTATTTTATTACTTTTCCCAAGATAGGGTGGGCATTATTCATAATGGCCGGGAAAAGTGATTAATCATGCTGTTTTAATCACATTGCCCAATCGAGTCGGGCATTATGAATATAGACCGGCCATTATTAATAGTGCCCGGACTTATCAAATTGCCCGTAACATATACATGGTTCCAAATCCAGACCACCTCGCACAGGGAGGTGTACTGTATAGCCGTTCACCTGTAATGTACGTATTCATTTCCTTGATCTGAATTTCAGAATGTTCTTGACGTCGTGTTCGATTTCGTTCTAATATCGTATCTCAATATCGGACGACGCAGATAACAATCGTGTGATTGTGTGTGTGTGTGTGTGGTACTCACATGTTGCGCTGTGCGCGGCGCTCGTCGTCGGCGTCGTCCAGCGCGTCGGCGTGCTCGGCGCGCTCGGCGTCGAACTGCACGTGGCGCGCATCTGCGTCGCGCGGGCTACCCGAGCCCGAGCCCGAGAACGCCGACATCTGCACACAACACGTTACAGCACGCCGCTCTCGACACTCACCAGCTCCCCCGCAGACACTGCCGGGACTTGCTGCCCGGTACCTTCCAGCAAGCCTCTACTGCCTGCTACTCGCTGCATATAACCAGAGTCCATCAACTGACTTTTGAACTCTCCCATAGTAGACTACTCTCATAGTAGCCTCTGTCTAAAGAATCCACCAATTGAGTTTGAAACAACCAATTAGCGCGCTCGATACCCCTCAGCTGATGGATTTTATCCAATCGAATAACTGCACAGTTGGAATTTGCAATAGATATTAGTTGTTTTTAAACATCAGACGCAACGACTGCGGGTGACTGAATTCTCATAAACATGTCTTTAAATCTGCCGAGTTTCAGCGAGTACAGTCCAGACGCGAACTCCGAAATGAGTTTTGCCACAAAATTGAACAGCTCTGAAGATTGTGGGGTTTGATTAAACAATTAGGAAACATAATCTCTATAAAATGGGTCGTGAGGCGATGGCAACCTGCTTTGCAGAGAATAACGTGCAGTAGTTCGGCGATACATTGTGTACACCTATTACGTTACATTTATAGTAGCTGTACTAAATGTATCACCGAACGCGCGGATAAAAAATTCCACCATCAGAGTTGTAAGTTTTGTGCAAAATCCATTATGAGAGTTTAGCAATCCAGCAGAGGCTATTTCAAACTCAATTGGTGGACTTTGTAGACGAAGGCTGCTATGAGTTTACCAATCAGAAGCCACATTCAGTCAGCTGGTGGACTCTGCTTATGTGCAGCCCGGCTACCCCTCAACTATTATACTCTGTTATGTTATGAAAATTGATTTAAAAAATTCAATAAACTGAGGTTTAGTTACGACGAAGCTTAGGTAGATAATAATAATGATTATATTGTGTATTGCGTGGTGGCTGGTTGGGTGGTGGAGAGAAGGCGAGGCGGCGCGGCCTCGGGCGCGCGATCGATGGCTCACTGCTCAGAGTGCTCACCTGCTGGTCCGAGCCCGCGCCGGCGGCTGGCGACACCTCCGAGCTGCTCAGCGAGCTGGCGCCATCTGCACACACAAGTACTTTTAGCACTAAACCACTGCCACTGATCCGCAGCTGGCTACACCTTACAGCATTTATTCTTCTATGGGCTAGACCTCATATCGACAACAACACAATGTAGTTTGAGAAAAAGAAATCGTTGGCCGTATTAATTTTTCGTATCATGCAAATGGTACAAGGCCGACTGCGATATCCAGACCAAACTTGTTTCGCCTGTAGGTTAGACACAAGACAGGCCAGGCTTGTACCGGCGGAGAGTTAGACTTAGACTGGCAGCCTAGCTGGCGTGCCTGCCGGAGGGTTGCGTGGCCGCTCGTCGTTTATTCATGAAATCGAAGCTAGAGGCAAGCACAGTCAGGGCCACTGATATGTCACGAATTCGCGACCGCGACTGGTCTTGCAATCAATGTACCTATCTATGTGAATCAAAACAGTTTAGGAAAAGCGGTATTAAGTACGTTGTGCAAGCGTGAGCAAGGTTGCGATGAGATAGTTACCGGGTAGGTGCGCGTGTGCGTAGGGAGGCGGTGCGGCGGCGTCGCGGCGCGGCTCGGCGGCGGCGGGCAGGCGCGGCGCGGCGTCGCCCCACACCACGCGCTCCATCTCCTCGTCCAGCCGCACCTCGTCCTCGCTGGCCACCTGCACACACAGACACACATATACTTACTACATACTGCGCCACTGCGCCCATGTACTAACCAGCCTTAGGGACTTCCACGACCACGACTTGTCACATGACCGGCCGCTATCTTAAACAAAACTGGTTGGACGCCCGGTCCAGCGACTAAACTTGCTTCCTGCTTCCGACCATGTGTGCCACTAATACGTCGCGTAGTGTGCAAGGTCCCTTTTAATGTAATGAGTGAACATGTTTTAAGAGTAAATGAAATAAAACTGTCTGTTTTCACATTTACTATAAGAAGCATTTATAGAATAGATAGAAATGTTAATTTATGATTTGTGATTTTATTAATTTTGATAATTATTAATAAATAAACTAAAGTAAATATATTAACGGCAAAGAGCAAGTTGTCACTCAAGTGCAAGTTGCGCCTCTATACCGCGGTGGTCCGTTCCATCATGACATATTCCTGTGTCGTATTCGTCCACTCCAACCCCCGCTATATCTATACGATTACTCTGCAGACTCTATTTCTTCGTAATGTCCTTCTATGTTCACAATGACTGTCTAGTCCTCTCTGCTCGTCCGTCACTTAGACCTCAGAATGCCTATCGTCCTTCAATTCATGAAACGCCCTTCCAAACGTTTCTTCGACTCTGCCATGAGGAATCACAATCCCCTGATCTTATCATCCGCCCGATACGCATTAACAAGATTCGCGCCGACCACGGCATACCCTCGTCACTCTCGGTGACGTTATCACCGTCCTCCAAGAAAGCAGGAGGGCAACTGGCACAATTCCTAAACATAGACACAAACCGTCGTCATTTCGTCCTCGCCGTCGAGGCCCGTCGTCGTCGCGACGACGTCCCTGTTCACGCCCCATTGACCCTTGTTCTAGCCACCCCGCTATGCTGAGCCTGTAATATTAAACCAGCCCTAAATAATGATATTGTTCCGATCCAGTCTGTGCTGTCCTTCCCCAGAGACGCCCTAAGCCGAGTCTCGTACCCCACAGGGGGTGCATTTGGTTTATAAGTTTTCGCCCCTGGCTGGAGGCCTTACACTCAAGGCCTAACTAACCAATATTATTGATTAGGTTTTTAGTGGTCTCCGGTATTTTATTTGTTAAGCGAACTGCTATAATTATTGTAAAGTAGGTAAACTAAAACGTGTGAACTAAATACTCGTGATATTGTATATAGGATTCTTGTAGTCTGTTATAGTTGTTCTGTTGAACTATAACCGACCTTGTTAAAGCTTTTTGAAAGGCTTGTGCACAATGAAATATACCCACTCTTGCACAACGTCATCATACCTGAACAGCATGGTTTTGTTAAACGCCGATCTACAACATCTAACCTATTAATATTTGCTAACTACCTATTTGAAGGTATTGATAAGCGTCTGCAAGTAGACACAGTTTATACAGACTTCAAAAAAGCTTTTGACAAGGTCGACCACGAAATCTCGCTAAATAAGATTGCTTTTAATGGATACGCGGAAATTTATAACGTTGGTTTGTGTCGTATATTGAAAACCGGTAACAAAGGGTCGTAGTTAAAGGTTACTTTTCTTCTTCTGTTGGCTTCACTTCTGGAGTCCCGCAGGACTCAATTCTGGGTCCACTTTTGTTCATCATTTACATCAATGATATTAAGAAATTTTTAAAGATGCTAAATTTCTGTTATACGCTGACGATTTAAAAATCTTTAAAGCAATGCGCACTGTGGACGATTGCTTTTCATTACAAGAGGAGCCGGATAGACTGAGCAACTATTGCATTGTCAATAAATTGCACCTCACCACCTCAAGTCTACTTTGTCGTATCCCCAGTTACTTGATAAGTACAAGCTTGTCACGTTGGAGAATCGACGTAAGTATCTGGAAGCCAATGTACTGTATGACATTGTCCATAACCAATTTGATGCCATCGATCTCACGAGTAAGGTGTGTTTACTCGGTACCCCGTACTTTAATGTGCGAAGAGTTCGTGCTGGTACCCTGTTTGCGGTTAATGCATGTCGGACGAACTCTGGCCTTCGTTGCCCTATTCATAGAATGTTGGAATCTTACAACACACATTTTATAGATATTGATATTGATATTTGGATTTTGCATGCTCAAAATCCAAATTTAAATCAAATGTTATGAAATTGTTATTGTAATTTATGTTTTAATTGAATTGTAATGGAAACGTCTGGAATATTGTTGAAATTGTACCTATTAGACTCGTAGTAATTTGTGATAGAGTTGATTTGTAGTTGAATTGTATTTCAATTGTAATTAATGTTTATTCTTTATTTTTTACCCTCAATTAATTTTCTCTAATTATGTGAATTTATTTTAAAGCTCTATTAGAACTATATTTGTTATTGTCCGTCTAGTGGCACCTTATGTTTATTACATTGTTAATCTGTGGATAATATAGTGGGCTGCAACATTGTTTTCGTAGTCCGATACTTTCAAGTTATTTGTATGTTGTAGCTGTTTGCTATCCCTATAATAAATAAAATAAAATATACATAATTTATAAATAAACGTGTGAAACTTTCATCAGACTGTCATACTACTAAGAGTACTCACTGCATCAGCAACTAGCGCGCAAACTGTAACTGTACAGTTTTGGTAACAATTAACAACTTTGCTCAATTTGACTTTGTCAGTATTCATAATGCCGGGATATAATGCGTTAATTTATCACTTGGTCCTTAACAGATACAATTCCCACATAATGTTGGTGCTCGCGTCCGTCAGCTCCTCGTCCGGTAACTTTATACAAATAAGGTTTACTTTCGTATGACGCGCGCCCGCTAAGTTTGAGCTAGGTCTACGTCTAGTCTAGCTCTATACACTCAGCCGAAGTGCCGCTGAGTCGAGAGTTGCTGACTGTAAACAAACGCACGAGACTGCCAACAGTAGTCTGTAGTTCCAACGTGTTTTGATATTCATTATCCCTTGATTTGCCTCTGCCTTAAACGCAAGCAGTGACGATAAAACAGAAAGAAAGTAGATATTTATGTATTTAGCACCTTCAGAAATACAGACATACTTGTCTTATTCTGCAAAAATATAAATACATCAGAAAAAAAACTAGTTCGATCTAATCGACATTGTGTTGTCTAGTTGACTCGGTGGTGTATGGAGTAGTCCAACACGCACACGCCGCGTATAAATAACTCGATTTGATCAATTGAACAGGGCGGCGAGTACGTTTGTAAAATTGTGGTAAATATATACCGGTGCGGCGGCGGGGCGGCGGGGCGAGAGACGGGCGCGTGCGCAGGGAGCGCGCGTCGCTACTGCCCTGACAATGACAACGGGATATATGTATAAATAAACAAGAGGAGCGGGCGGGGGCGAGGGGGCGGGGGGGGGGAGATCTGCGCTGCATCACACTGGTGACAAAACGAAGCATACCGACATTTTACTTTTTAATAACACCTTTTTTTGTGACGCCAGATTTTATAACTGTTTTATCTTTATTTTTCCGGTCCGACTCATAAGTATAACTTAAAACCTTATCTTTAAAAGTCCGGACGGAGAAATAAAATTCTTAAATAAAAGTCGGGTGATAACCCAGTCTGATACTAGTGTGGCACACTACCATGTGTCCGTGTTCCCGTGTTGCTTTTGAGCAAAGGTTCGGAGCGGGCCGGCGCGCCGGCCTCCGCCTCCGCCGCCGCGGCGCTGGCCGCTGTTCGTTCCAGTACTCTCCACTATGCTCATCCGGAGGATCACTCACGATAACTCCTGCTGTTCATGTTCCAGCCGCATATCACTAACAGGATAGCGATCCCATTTAATTGAATACATCAACAGTGATTCCTTTGATCTATTCAAGGAAAATCCTAATGTTAAGTGGTAGTACGTATACGAGTACCCACTTAATTTGAATAGTTATCTTTATACCATTAGGGTCAAGTGAAGCGATGCTTGGTGCAAGGCGCAATGGTAAGGTGGAACAGTTGAGTGCGACAATTCTGTAATCAGTAGATGTGATGTAGAATCAGTCGACCTACATATGTTTGCATACGCATCTATTATTATCTTTGGCGGGTATAAGAAAGCTGTGGTCACATTTAAGGATTTGGTACACCCCATCAAACTGCCCACTCTTTTCCATCGTATCCGCGAAAAAATAGTCAGCTGCCTCATATATTTGGGACGTCTTATAATTTTTTCTCGATTACGATATTGGTCTCATACAGAAACTGATTTAGATTGTGCTCACAAATTTAGGATCAACAATATTAAAGATAGGTAATGGACTGTGTAACTATCTAACTTGATTTGAATAGAGTGTTATTTATTTATTTAAACTTCATGTACAATAGTGGTACATAGGCGGACTTAATGCCACAAGGCATTCTCTACCAGTCAACCTTTGGGTTAAATTGGACAAAAATTGTGATAGGGTACAAAAAAAATAATAAGAATACTACTTGTCCCTTGTGTCTTGTACTTGTCTTGTCTACTTGTTACTACTTGCTTGTTGTCTTTCTTGTAGAGTGTTCATGGAGTTTCTTCCCCATCTTCTTTATCGTGTGGTTAATGACTACCTGGTGTCAGACTTTTTATGCCACCCATGGGCTTCACCTCACGATGTTTTTCATCACCGAAGCAAGTGATAAACTCAAACTCAAAGCATTTATTTCAATTAGACCATTACAGGCACTTTCAATTGTAAAAAAAAACAACAAAAAAACGACGCTACAGTCCCAGTCTCAGGGCATAATAATAACCTGTGAAAGGAATCAATCCCCTCTACTCCCGTTACGTCGATTCGTGATTTTTCGTGGTTTTGATGCATTGTCTTTTGTTTCACCCAACACGGCTCAATACTCAATACTCAATACATTTATTGCATTCCACAATGAGAACTTAGGTGGTAGGTACATAAAGATATACATTTAGTTTTGGAGCATTGTGGGCCCTGTCGGGCATAACAAAAAATAAAAATTAAAAATTAGGAATTAAAAATTAGGAGTTAAAAATCTCTCACTGAGTACAGTCACATTAAGAACTAAATACGGCTGTGCTTTCAATTAATAAAGCAATCCGCTTATCCGGTGATACTGTATTTTGAATAATACATTGATAACGTACGAAAAAGTACTAGGCCAGCAGAAATTCAAGGTGTTGTGTATTTTCATATTCTGGGTAGGTATCTGAGTAGGTAAAAATATCTTGCAGGAGCCGCCGCCGTATGCAACCGTTACAGTGAAACAGCGCTGCGTAAATCACTCCCCTGGACGCCTGCAGACTCGGCCTCTCCTGTCACTGCCATGTAGGCACATTTTGCACTCATCGTTAGACAAAATTGACTCTCATTGCACGGCGCTCCAATTGAGATGATTTCGAGCAAACTAGAGACGCGTTTGCAGTCAATTTCGGCCCCGTAGCAGGCCTTTTCAGAGTATGATTGGCTTCAGGATCAAGGGACTTCTAACTTTCCACTCACTATCAGCCTCTCCTCAAATACCCCTCAGTTTCTGCTGAGTATCAACACCCGTCAGGTGGGTTACCATGATCTGTTAGTGCAGGAATGTGCGCGCCATCTCTTAGCCACTCTCTGAATAGACCTAAAACATTCCTGCACTAACAGATTATAGTAACCCCCCCGGTGTCGATTCTGCAGAAAAGTTGAGAAAATAAAACAGTCGTCTGTCACTGAAATGTAATGTTGGCGGCTGGTTCTTGGTCTCCGATAAACGCACCAATCTCTTGATTCATTCTGTATACTCTTGATAAAGCGGACTGGCTTCAGTGAAGCTGGGCAGCGAAGATTTGCTTGTTGCCACTACAGCAGCTACTGCAGGCGAAGTATTCATTCACAGTTTCGTTATAACTGTGAATGCAATTTCTTCGGCTTACGTTTTGCACAAGATCTGTGCAGTACGCAGGCAAGAAGTACTAAGCTTGCATGAATTGAAGATGGTATTTCAATAATTAGTTTAATCTATATTTAAATTATATAGTAGACGCCTGCCTATATGGCTCGCCCACCCGTAATCGTTTGAAAAACAATACCTTGAATGTGTGCTAGCCTGGTACGTTTGGTCGTCAAAAGGACAATTTTAGTCAATATGTTGGAGCCTTATTGTTTGTTTCTCTCTCCGCCTGCTGGCTGTGGGTGAGTGGGAGTCGGGCCTCTGGCATCAGACACTACCGTCACCTAACATAGGCACTAGGAGACACAACCTTCTGACTCGCTACATGTCTCCGATTGGGCGCTCCTGCTCCACATCACTGTCAATGCGGTGAAGCTGTCGACTGCCTCGGACACCATGGCCTTTCCTGCAGTAAGAACGCAGGTCGGATTGCGCGGCACGCTAGCGGAGTGCCAGCTGCCTTAGAACCCAATGGCTTAGTACGCGTCGATGGGAAGAGACCAGATTGTATGACTATAATGCCATGGAAGTTGGTTAGGTCTTTGGTGTGGGATGCAACTTGCGTCGACACTCTTGCACCATCCCATCTTCCTAGCACGGTGAGCTGCGCTGGGGTGGCTGCTGCAGGGGCTGAAAACCTCAAACGGCGCAAATACCATAACTTAATTGGTAATTATTATGTGTTTGAGCTGTTTGGGGTTGAAACGCTAGGGCCATGGGGTCCGAGTGCCCACCTTGTATTTCGGGATATCGCCAAGCCGTTGGTCGACTCTTCACGTGACCCTCCAGAGAGCTGGCATTTTTTTGGCCAAAGAATCAACATTGCCATCCAACATGGCAATGCTGCCAGTCTTCTGGGCTCTTTTCCTGTTGACAGCGATGTGGACGAATTTTTTGACGCCCGGTAATTGTACATATTTTTATTCTTCTTTTAGATCTAATATTAGTTTGTAAATAATGTACCTATATATTTTGATGATTCAACAAAACCAATATAATAGACACACTTAACATATAATTATAATATTATATTATATTAACTTTTTCTCTGATCGAATAAGTTATAATTTGTGCAAAAAATATGAATTTACTTGTAACTAAAAGTGTTAAAATTTTTCAGAAATCAGAAATCATTTATTTGCCAATAATGTAGGTATACAAATATGATGGTTATTTTGAAGAGAGTCCCGATACATTTTACCTTACGGCATGCAAAATTATTTAATTTTATTTTGAGACACAATGATCATAAACAGTGTGACGACTATAAATTTAACAATAAAAAAGGCAACAAGAAAAAAGGGTTCCATTAGGCTATTAAGCAACATTACTATCATTATTAAAAATACTCATATTATTCAAAAATATTCGGAATTAGGTACAATTCAATACAAATGTCAATAAATTAAATAAAAATATAAAAATACAATAAATTAAACTAAAGCATTCAACAAATTCAATTAAAAAATGTCAACAAATTAAATTTAAATGTCAATAAATTAATTCAAACAATGGCAAAAAAATAAATAAAAACAAAAAAATAAAATTAGACTTTCAATAAAATTAAAACTAGAAATGTCATTAAATTAAATCACAAAGAAGCAGCATACACACCTATTTAATTATATTAACAGAACGTTTTGTCATCAATAAAACTCTTAATTGTGTAGTAACATTTGTCCAGTAGCAGTTTTGTTAACTTTTTTAAAAAAAACTTTGATGGGTAATATATGGATGGGTATAAAAAAAAATTCTTTTAAATGTGTCGGTATTTTATTATATATAAGAGGACCCATGATTAAAATATTTTTTTAAGTAAGGACGTTTGGTAACCACCTGTGTAAAGTTGGTTTTTATATTGTGACCTTTTGTTTTAAGTGTACTTGACCAATCTCGAGGTCAAGCGTAAACTTTTTAAAACAGATGTCATTCGTTTCGCGAATCGACATAGAGGGAATGATTCTGTGAAAGTACTGTAGTTGACCATTCCAAAGCGTAGATCTCTATGGAGAAGAATGGGCAAGAAACTCCATGGACACTCTTTTAAATCAAAATATTGTTACAAATTCTTGATTACATCATTATGTCGTACATATGTATGTTGTATGTATGTTCATTATGTCGAGATTAGGTATACATTGTGAGAACGATGTAAAAAGACGTGGTAAGAAAGAGCGTTCAGAGTAAAAAGGTAAAATCGACACTTCAAAAATACAATAAACCATGGCAGCTTCGAGATGACCAGTCCCTAGCCCTACCGACAGCGCCCATTCACGAAAATAATGCATGGATCAGCCATCATTCAATTCAACCATTTTGAAGGGAACTAAATGACCCGACACACATGCCAGCATCAGCGAGACATTTGAGTGAGCATGGCATTCTCTCAACCGCCAAAGCGAATTCGAGTCAATGACAGATGTAAATGGTAGCTTAATCGTATATAGTACTCACACATGTGCCATGCAATTATAATGTATGCAATTATAATAATACTAGGAGATTGAATCTATACAATGCTAAGATATGATTACAATCTTCTGCAACTTCCACAATAACTTCACATGGTAATAATAATAAATAAGTTTGCCCCTATGGTTGTGGAGCTGGAGCAGCATTGAGCCAAGCATTTTTATCATCAATGTAATCCCCCGACTAGTATGCTTGCTTACATAGTGTGCATTATATACAAGATTTAAATTTCGTCTCATTTAGGTGTAGAATGTGGGGAGGTATTTTATTGCAGCATTTTAAACAGTACCCCATGAAAGATGAATCTACTTTAGCTAGCCTGAAACTTGGCTGAACTAGTTGGTTCCTGGTTCTTGTATTATAGTGGTGCCTGTCACCCAAAGACTATAATATAACCACTTGACTGGCATACAGTGCCCCGATGCTCGAAAACTATGAGTATTTTGTCGCTTAAATATAGGCTACGGTACTAGTAACCATTTTTGTTGTGACCAAGTATTAGACCTGTGTGCACGCTAAATCATTGCAATTTTTTAAAACTTTTATGCAATTATAACGCACAAAAAGGATGGCATAACTTTTCACCGGTAAGTAAACCGTAAGAAAATTATTTTTGATTTAATCAGATTATGAGCGACCGCAGAGGGCTCGTTAAAATGGTGGCTGGGTGCAAGAACACACGTTTGATTTCCGCGTTGATGTATTTTGGAAACGTCTCGTTCTTTCAATAGACAATTCTAATTCTTTTATCCCTCTCTTTCCGTTTGTATGTTTATCGTAAAAACCTGTGCCGTCACCTTTAATATCCGAAGTTGATATGGACAATTATAAAATTTTAATTAATAAAAAAGTTATTCAATTCAAATACTGCAATAAAATACCTATCTACTTTTAACCGACTTTAAAAAAGGGAGGAAGTTATACGTTCGTCGGATTTTTTTAAGGGCCCATACTACCTCAGATGGCTTAGCATGATCCTCCGTTACGCCGAAAATACTGCAGCATTAATTTTGAAATAAATATACGGTAAAGTTGAGGATTAATGCTAGGTCCTATGTTTGACGAAAACACGATTCCATAAAATTTTCTCGATAGAAAAAAAATCCAAAGTTACCTCCAAACCAAACGATAAACCGCTGGTATTAAAAAAATACTTAAAATTAGATAATGAAACTTGGCATACTAACTGAACTACCTATAAAGCAGGTCTTATGTTTTTTATTTTTATTAAATTCCTATTATTTTCAACGTAAAAAGAAAATACCTAAACTATCGGCGTCATGAAGTTGGTTCTCTGCCACCCGCCACCCGCGCTCACTTTCGCTTCAGCTTTCGAACGGGAGAGCTGTGTCGCTTGCGCTCAGAACACACATTACGCAACAAGACGACGTAAAATTAAAATTTATGTACTTACTTATAGTGTTGGCGCAATGGGAAATAACATAGATTTAGGAAACAAGGAGATATGCCCGGTAGACGAAAATGTATCGGAAACCTGTGTCTCCAGTTTGCCCCTGCCACACGGCAACTACTACACATGCAGTTCAGCAAAAGCAATAAGTACGCAGTCGCGCACACATCCGCATTTCTTAAAACAGAACGTACTACACGATCAATTATAAACCTTATCCCATCAATCACAGCGTGTAATATACCATGCACCGTACAACGTACCCACACAAAAACATCGGTTGCCATCGTTGTGCTGTGCAAAAGCAATTTATTTTACATATGTATACGCTAGTGATTGACTAAATCGGAAAGTTATCGAATCTTACATTTATTATTGTACAAAAAAAATTGGGGTCCTCAAAATAAAATAAATAATAAACTGCATGTCCAGAAAACATTATAATAAAAATAAACAATATGTAGCTAAAAAAATATTATTAAGTAAATTAAAACAATCAAAAATCCGGTTACGTTGGTTTAAGCTGTCATAGCGTATTGAAATTGAAACAGTGGGTATTGTTGAACCCTTTTTTTTTTCGGATGGGAAATCATCAAATGACTCCTCCCGCTCTGGGCTGAGCGGGAGGGAGTGTCAAACTTTTACTGACTAAAACCCACCCATGTTCCTTCATCGCCCTTTGTGTTCCGGGGGCCGCGATATCTCTTTCGAACAACCCGCAGCACCCGGCGGGTATTGTTGAACCCTGCTATGGTGTTTACTCACTGATCTGTAAAGTGGAAGTATTTGTGCAGCACTTGCCGCTTTGATATCACTGGGGTGGCACTTTTTGTCAAATAGTGTACTCTTAAATTCATATATTTTGCCATGACAGATTTGGTAAGAAATAATTTATGTGATTATTCAATGGGAACTGCTCAAATTGGTAAAACTTAATATTATCAAAGAGATCTAATCCTATCGATCGATCGATAGCCTACGTTAGTCGATCTGCGATGCATCCACTTAATAAAGTATCGTTTTGTGATGTTTACATTGCTTGTACAGTCACTTAGTGGCAAACTTAGGTAGTGGTTAAGGGGCAATGAATTTGTTGCAAAAATAGTACAGTCGCTGTGATATATGAAAACAAAAATAACATAGTAAGAGCAAGAAATATTTTACGATTTGTTGTTTTTCATGATTTTAAAGACAAATATAGTAAAATACTTGTACTAACACATGGTAAGTGATTCCATTTTGACGTTAGTCGGTACATTGAAACTAAATTTGCGATGTACAATTTTAGGGTCATATAATGACAAGTTAATATTAAATCATGATTGATAATTTTATTAAGTACTTAGTACTTGTCCGATAATAGTGTAGTTTACTCTAACAAAATCGCTTCGACTTCGTGTGCCCGCGTCACTGCGAGCAGTAGTGTGCGAGCGCGATAAAAGAGTGAGGTGGCGCGGGGAAGTGGGGGCCAAATTAGAATTTGAGCTGAGGTTCTATAGGCTCTTAGTGTATTTATATTGCCGGATTACTTGAAGATGGCTGGACCGAATAGAATCAACAAATCAGTGAATTGATTTAGTAAGATGCATAATTCAGAAATATGTAGACGCTCGTTTATCATTTTTTTTAAAGAACAGTCAGGACCCTAAAACTTTCATTCGAAAAACATTTACCAAATTAATTAATTTAAAAAATCAATAATAACAGGATACAGGTTTTTTGTAATCGATTGTTTTTGATTAAATATCATTATTTTATACGATTTTAATTGAGTATTTTTCATAATGTTACAATCCATTTATCGATGTCGACTGTTTTCCCATAATCAAATAGATCAGCCCTAACGATATGCATACCTATGCAAGTTTACCTTGAACTGACCAATTGCAGGCACGCGTTCTTCCTCGTCCCCCGGCCCGCGGTAGTGAGTCGTGTACTTAGAAGAAATCGGCCTTTAAGCTCTCTAGTGGTTATTACTCTATGCTGTCACCTCTTTTCTACAATAATATTATAAAGAGGAAATATTAGTTTGTACCGAATAGGCTCCGAAACTATTAGACCGATTTTAACCATTTTTTCACCAATAGAAATTATCAGGAAGTTATATAGGCTATAATTGTTTTTTTTAATTGAGATTTTTTTAGAAAATTGCAATACTGTAACCCAAAGTACATAAACTATTGATGATACATAAAAGTTATGTACCTACTACATGATTAAAGTACTTATTTTACCTATAAAAACGCCGCGAAGGTATATGCCTAACTGTTATGGTTAAGTCACAATGACCGCTTTTTGTTCAAATTATTCATTCTAAACACGGGTGGAATCGAATAGTGGTGAAACTGGTATCATAACATTAATCCTTATCCATTTAAATGGTTTGATAATTAAGGTTGATTATGTACGAGTACATGTAAATAACACTTTAAATTTGTATCGGTCCTTTCGTTTAAAAGTTACGACGGTTAAAGCAGTGTTAAAATTATTTTTACATTTATTTTGAGACAGTAAAGTATACCTAAATGAGGAAGATCACTACATATTGATGCGGGCGAGAGGGCGGTGCTGCATCCTGCATCCAAGCTTGGATCATTTTCGCCGAATTAAAGATACATATTTTACAAAACATTTAACCACATACTCAGTATATCATTCTGAATCTACATAGAATTATTTCATCGGTATTTAAAAAAAACAGCTGTTGCAATGCCTTCACGGTTAAAATGTACGGAACAGCTGTTTTTGTTTTTGGCAAATGGCAAAAATGGAAGCCTTATAGATTCGGTCTGTCCGTCTGCCTGTCTGTCTGTCCGTCCGTATGTCACAGCCATTTTATTCCGAGACTATAGATACGAAACAGTTGAAATTTAGATAGTAGGTGTTTTCTAGGAATCGCTCTACAAATATGATGTTAAATTATGAATATAATAATAATAGGGGTGCACGGGTGGCCCTTCATACATGTATAAACTGAGGAACAAAATATATGAACGTATATAACTGTGAGGGGTGACTATCGACAGATCTTAAAAAAATATATCGAGATTTCTTCTATTTTTTTTTCTTAAGTCAACGGTTGTAGAGTTATTTGCTTCTAAAGTCGTAAAATTGTGTCCCCCCCTTTTAATTTCTAAAGTAAGAGGTAAATTCTGAAAAATAAAAATATGTTTATAGAACGTAAAAAAAACTTAAAAAAAAAATGAGATTTGATATTTACTTTTTGAGATAAGGGACTTTTTCGTCTAACTACAGCAGTAACTTTGTTTTTCATTAACATACTATGAGAAACAAATTTAGTTTTGCTGTTGAGTGTAAATTTACATATGAACGAAGCGTTAAAAATATTATTATTGTATTATTTAGTGCTACGGAACCCTGTGTGTGCGAGTAGGACTCGCACTTGGCCGGTTTTTTTTTTAAATTACCTATGAAAAACGATGTGTTCAGAACGATGTACTGAATACCTGGTTACAGTTCCGGCATCGGTGTCCCTGCCACCCGCCACCCTGTGCGTGTGCAGTGGTTATATAGTCTTGGTCTTGGTTTACAGCCTTGAAATGGTTCTTTAGAGGTATTTACAGTTCATTCTTATTTTCTTTCTTTTTTACCCGACTGCGGAAAGGTTATATTTTTTATTAATATTTTCTATTACAGGGTTTGCTTTAAGTACATTTAAACCATTGAATTTATTTGTTTCTATGTTAATTATTGTAATTGGTGTTATACCGTTTTATTTAACAATAAATTAATAAATGGCAAAAACGGAACCCTTATAATATATTCGCCCTGTCCATCTGTCTGTCTGTCCGTCCTTATGTCACAGCCATTTTACTCTGAGACTATTGGTACCACACAGTTTTTTGAAGGGTAGGTGTCTTCTATAAATTCTTCAATAAACCACTACACAAAACTGATGTAAAATTATGAAAAAATAAAAAGGGGTGGCTCTCCATACAGGTAACAGAGGGTTGAAAAAAAATTCAGTGTTTATAACTGTGTTGGAAGTATATCAACAGCTCTCAATGGTTGATGAGATATTTGCTTCCAAAGCCGCATGAAGGTTTAATGTCAATTCAAAGTATCTATAACTATAAAACGGCTATTTTATACTTTAACCCCTATTATTTCGAATTGTCATTAAACCTTCATGGTGTGAGATATTCGAGTGAAACTTTTTTTACTTTATACCTATAAGATTTTTCTTTTAAAAATGTGCAACATACGATTTTCGAATTTCAATTTCTTTTTTTATTCAGCTAAGACAGAAAAGATGGATACTTCGAAAATCCTAAAACTAACGCTACAGAAACGGCGCACAATATCAATGCTGTGTTTGGAGAGGAGACTGCTCATGAAAGCACCGTTTTGGTTTAAACGCTTTCGTAATGGAAACTTCGACTTGAAGAACGAACCACATAGAAGACCGCCCACGCAGGTAAATAACGCTGAATTGAAGGAGATGGTGGAAACCGATCCGAGTCGAACTACCCAGGAATTAGCAGCTTGGTTTAACGTAACCTTACCTACAATATTAACTCATTTGCATGAAATCAATAAGAAAAAAAATATGAAAAATGGGGGCCTCATGATTTGACTGATCTGCAGAAAGAAACACGTGTTGAAACTTACGCTGCCTTGTTGAATCGGTACAGAAATGAAGGAATACTGGATTGAATTGTGACATGTGACGAAAAGTGGATTCTTTACGATAACCGTAAGCAAAAAATGCAATGGTTGACCTCGGTCAAACGCCGCAACAGTCCCCTAAAGCAAAGCTTACTAATAAAAAAGTAATGCCAACTGTTTGGTGGTCACTTCATGGTGTTATTCACTATAGCTTTCTCAGGTCTGGTCAAGCAATATCAGCAGATGTTTACTATGCCGAACTTTGAACAATGATGGCGAAACTGGCAGTGAGACAGCCCCGACTCGTGAATCGATCTTCACCAATAATGGTGTAATAATACTTCATGATAACGCAAGACCTCACACTGCACGGGACACCGTTATAACTCTACAGGAGCTGCAGTTAGAAACTATACGTCATCCTCCGTACTCGCCAGACCTTGCTCCAACTGACTACCATTTTTTCGTGATTTGGACAATTTTCTACATGGCAAAAACTGTTCTTCCCAGGAGGCAGTACAAAATGCTTTCACATAGTTTGTCGAATCTGGATCCCCAGAGTTCTATTGGCATAAATTTTGCCGTTATAAATCGCAAATTTCATACTTCTTCTTTCTTTAAAGTAAAGACTTTCTTGGAAGCAAACATTAAAAAGACTTAGACATACATTACATATCTACAGACTCTCAATTGAATATTTTAATTATTATTGTTCTCACAATATTTTTAAGATTAATCTAATTATTTTTTGACATCTTTATTTATATGGTATTACCTAGTTGTCACAATAATCAGTCGAGGAATATAATCTAATCATTAAATTCTCAGTCTTAGTCATAACAAGGATAGAATACAATATCTTGTACGACACTTATGTACCGTACCTACTTACAAGTTTTTTTTTTTTTTTCTTTGGCTTCGCACGGTTTGTGCATTTACTTACAAGTTACAACTCAGTTAGTTGTTACTTAATTTAAAAAAACAGCTATAAAATCAAATTTAAAAAAAAAACGAAATATAGTAAGCGTCAGGACCCCTAGACCAATAGAGATATTTGATGTTTAGAAAATACCAAAATTGACTACCTTTTTGCTACTATTTGATACCTAACTTAAAATATTTAGTACTACTAGTATTACTAATTTCAAATTAGTATTTTATTAATTTTAGTATTCGTAATTAAAAAGTATTATATTGTACGCTAAGAAAAGCAGTTTTTCCACGTTCTCACCCAGCAGATTATTCCGACGATCTGAGTATATTTGTCCGGCAGCACTAAACAGTTGCTCACTTAGAACACCAGTACTGTAGGCGGAGCGGAAAGGTACTTTAAAACCGCTTTCTCAGGGTAGGATATCTGACTGCTGTTCCAATAACAGTATATGTCGGCATTGCGATAATGTTTCCGACAAATGAGATTGAATGGTTTCCTTCAAAATTGTTTTTTTTTTTTAATTTGGATTTCTTGGTCAAAACCGAAACCGAACTTTCAGTCGGCCACTAAAACGTACATGATGTTTACATGATGTATTAGCAAGGTACTGTCATTATGTTATTTTGATAATTATACAATACGCACATGAATCCGAAAACTTAGAGATGCGCTCGAACTTGAGACTTAGAGATAGAGGTTTTCAGGCTTGGAACCTTTCAATTCTTTAGCGGCTTGCGGCCTTATGTATTCTCTAAAATGTCAAATTTGATATTAAAAATTGAAATAAAAAGAATGCATTTTTTTTATTCCGATTTGTCAGTCGCCTTCACTTGGTGGTTTGGATTGGTCATGCTAAAAATTCATGGTGAATAAAACCATTTTTAACCGAAGAAAAAAAGGAGGAGGTTCCCAATTCGACCCGTATATATTTTTGTATGTATGAAACAAACAAAAATTGGTTTGAATAAGATTAGATGTTACTCGTAGTTTTTGAGATATGGGACTTTTTCGTCAAACTGCAGCAGTAACTTTGTTTTTGACTTCTGAACGTACTATGAAACGTGTGTTGTTTGCTTCTGTGCTCACACCATAAATTATTATTATAGGTGAGGATTTGTAATTGGCTTTTTGGTGACTATGGTTTCCTTTTTTGTTTGTTTTCATTAGCTGTAAGTCCTCCATATAGGTACTAAAATAAATAAAACAAATTTAGTTTTGCTGTTGAGTGTTTAGGTACTTATTAATATGAATGTGCGTTAAAAATATTGTTAAGTATTATATTGTTTGGTGCTACGAAACCTTGTGCGTGCGAGTACGATTAAGTGCGTGCGAGTACGATTAAGTGCGTGCGAGTGCGACTAAGTGCGCGAGTACGACTAAGTGCGCGAGTACGACTAAGTGCGCGAGTACGACTAAGTGCGCGAGTACGACTAAGTGCGCGAGTACGACTAAGTGCGCGAGTACGACTAAGTGCGCGAGTACGACTAAGTGCGCAAGTACGACTAAGTGCGCTAGTACGACTAAGTGCGCTAGTACGACTAAGTGCGCGAGTACGACTAAGTGCGCAAGTACGACTAAGTGCGCTAGTACGACTAAGTGCGCGAGTACGACTAAGTGCGTGAGTTCGCAATTGGACGGTTATTGTTGTTGGTTGTGACTATGGTTGTGACGCTTGATTTGATAAGGTTCAATGGTTCATCTCTAAACCAGGGGCGTAGCTACAGCCGGTATCAATGATACGGCCCCCCCGAGTAACAAGGGCCCCCGAAGAGTAGAGGAAAATAACCACAAATCTTCCTATAACACAAAATTTATTAGTATGAAAATTATTGGTATTCGGTTGAATTGAGTCCACAAAATAATCATTAAATTGCTCCGCTATCATTTCAGGTTCTGTTATATATTTATCATTTACATTAATTACACGTATATTAACTTTAGGAATGTTGGGTTTCATACTGTTTATGACCTTCCAAGTTGCCTTGGATTTGTTGGTACTTGTTCCAATAAACTAGCTATTTTGAGCTCGTTGTGTTAATTTGATTATTTTTTGGTATCTTTTCGAGAATGTTTCAAAAGCTATTTTTGAGTCTCTGTTTCGTGTTAGTCTATAATACCACAATAGGGTTCGTCTTATCTTACTACAGCGTTTTATTTCCCGCGTGATCCCCTTGGGCCTCATAACTGTTGATATTTTACGTTTGATGACTTCGCTCGTTCCTCAACCAGAAAATTAAATTTTTCCAAGCTCGCTTCACCGTCATTTCGATGAGGCCTTGTCCTATGCGATCCTCTTACACTCTCTTAGTAAATTCAATGACAGCAGATGCGATGCCAGTCAGCCACAGTCAGGATACTATTTGAATTTATTTTGCAAAAATCGTTATTAATATAATCCTCTTTACGGGCTTTGCCGCACTCGGGTTCAAAAGACCCCCAAAAATTTTTAATACAGGGCCCTATTAGGACTAGCTACGCCACTGTTCTAAACCCACACAATTTACTAATAGGGTAGTCTATAGTCTATACTAATCTATACACTATCATTACTAGCGACCCGCTTCCCTGCTCCGCACGGCGGCGGCGGCGTCGCCAACTGTCGGGTTCAAAATTACATTTTATGCTGGAATCAACCATTCATAACATTCACAAAATACAAATATCAATGAAATCGTTTGGGTGGTTTCGGAGATTAGCGTATACGATTTATACATAGTGATATATTTGATTTTTATATATTAAGAAGATAGTATCGATTGATAATGCGAGATACCATCCATTGTTACTTGGGCGCACTGTGGCGCATTGCGCGTACACCTGTGAGCTGGTGACGTCACCAGCCACACTCCAATATCTCGATCCAAATCATAGTAGGCTGAGTGTGACACGCTGGTGAGGTAGTGACACCCGCCGTACCTCGCCTGCCAGCGCCGCCCGCGCTCGGCACAGCTCGGCACGGGCACACCGTGACACACATCACCGCACAGCCGACAAACGCTTACCGAACAACTTTATGAGCATAGCCACCTATTCGCTTGGGCTACTATTAAAATAATGCTTGTGGAAGTAGGTATCTTCGCGCACCTACAATATTACTTCCTAGTGAACAATGTAATCTGACGTTGGCGCAGTGCCAACAAAGTGAACCGCGTCGGCTCAGCGCTGACCGTGACTCCGAGCTCCGCGCGCCCTACCTGAGAACATTCGCCGTCCGCGTCATCCCAGGCCCGCTCCCTGGCACACTCGCTGGCACACTCGCACTCGACTAACCTTGTACATGTTCTTCTTTACTTTTGTACGGTTTACGTACATATGTACATACCGTCAGGCTGCAAAAGCAGCAACCTACTTTTCTTCATCGTATTTATAAAAATGTTTCATATAATTTTAAGTAAGTTGACGAATTACTTACTTACATATGTGTGTGTATATGTAATAATAAACTTTTAGTGTTAACAAATCTGTGTGTGTGTTTACGTCAACTAACCTAACTCAACATAAGTACTTACTTACTTGCCACTTCTAACTTAAACTAAACATGTTTACTATTATGTAGGTATTCTGTGCATAAATCGCCCGTCACTCAAAATAGGTACTTATATAGCTGCAAAGTATCGTAGCTACCTATCTAATTCTAACCATCATTTCTATGAACTGAAAAACACCTGAGGTTGTCAACATTCATCCCGATTCATCCGGACATGTCCGGCTTTTTACTTTTTAGTCCACAATCCGAAGTTTCTCCGCCCTTGTTACTAGCACTGTATTTTTTAGGAAAACAAAATGATAATCGCAAAAAAGAAACTTTTGAAAATTAAATGTCCGGCTTTTTGTCAGGACTTTTCAAATTTGAATATCGAATTCTACACCCGCCACCCGTATGAGGAACTCAACGCAGCCAAGCGTTACACGTTACACCCTTCGACCGATCGTGTTGCCGCGCTTTTCTCAGTTGAGTGCACGCGCCCGCAGTCGTCGTCGTCATTACCTACCTATTAACATTTCTGAGTGTTTCTCGGTTCACGATCACGTATAGCAGTGCTCGTAAGCGGATAATAAGAACTGGTACATACTTCATTGAAACTAAATCCTCAACAACAACATCGATATTGTTGATTGCAACTCGAATCGGTTTCATATTTCACGGTTGTACATGTTATGTGTGGACCACGGACTGTGGGCATTTTGAAGAATACTCTTAAGTGAGGGCAACTTGATTACCTATAGCTGTTGAAGTAATAAAATTGCCCGGGCTTTATGAATAACGTCCAACACTTATTGGGCATGATCCTAAAACTGCCTGTTCTAATATACACGTTTCTATTATAGTTCAACAATAAATGAAAATTTTTCGTATGAGAATTACTGTTTTGTGTGGCTAAACGTGCGGCTCAGGGTAAACTCTTTGCCCTAACATCTAGTTTGGCCAGTACAAAATTACTGTTTCGAGTAACATGATTACGAATTAAATTGTAAACCACAGAATAGGTAAGTACAACATTTTATAAGGCTTATGTTTAACGAACAAAAAATCACTTTATATTGCCAAAAATAGTAAATGATCACCAAAATTAAATGAATACCCATTTTGGCGTGAAATTAGAACCAAAACTTTACAACTCGTGATCCTACTTAAAGCAATCAACTCCAAATTATGATTGTCTAATCCCAGAATAGTTAATGAACACCAAAAATTTTACAGTATTTTAATATAAAATGACATTTAAATACGTCAACATCTTCTTATTCTATAAAAGTACATTATTTCAGATAAATAATTACATATCTAACAGTAATAAATAAACCCCTAAAGTTTGACACTATGGTATTGTAAGATCAATACTTAAGTCTGACCTTTTTATGACTCTAATTATTAAACACTACTAACAAAATAGCTATTTTCTATTTCGCGTTTATTTAATTAGGTTAAGAAAAAAAAAAAAAACCGGTCAAGTGCGAGTTGGACTCGCGCACCGAGGGTTCCGTACAAACCTGTGGGTATATAACTTTTTTTTATATGACGAAACTAAAAATTTACGGTTTTCGTAATTTTTCCTATATCTGTACTATAAGACGTGACTTCGTACAAAATTTCAAGATTCTAAGTTCACGGGAAGTACCCTGTAGGTTTTGATTCCCGTGCGAGTTTCGAAAATTTGCGGAAATTTGCGGCCTAAGTGGCTGTATCTTTTGATTGCGTTGACTTAGAAGGTTGATTTGTCTACAGCTTCCAGGGACAGTAGAACTAAGTATCATATAGAAATTTCAGTTTGATACCTCCACGCGTTCCTGAGAAAAACGGTCTTGACAGACGGACGGACGGACGGACGGACGGACGGACGGACAACAAAGTGATCTTATAAGGGTTCCGTTTTTTCCTTTTGAGGTACGGAACCCTAAAAACGGTTGTCTGTAAAGTCGGTTTACTGACGATAGTTGAACGTGACAACGTCACCGATTGTGCCTCTTTGTAGCTCATTCAGCGCTCTCGCTTGCACTTCAAGCCTTACCTAAATGAAACGCCTCAGAGCGAGATAACGCCGCATTTTTTCGTGCGTGCAGCCGGCTCCATCGAATTATAAGACGTTGTCACGTCAAAAACAACTCGTATAGACAACCTTTCAAACGTCCAGCCCGCGCGGCAACCTTTTTTTTGGATAGTGTAGTATTTAACGGACGTGTTAAGATAATTTTCGTTTAGTCTACATTTGACAGATTCGACATATGACAGCTTCTACATATGATTAGGTGCACCCTGCGCAACCCGGCCGACGGTCGATGGCGCCTCCTTCTAACCTGTCCGAGTCGGGGTGCCCCAAGTCCCGAGCTCGCTTCGCTCGCTCTTGCATCGTATGTGTATTTATTCCGTGTATTTAGGTATAATTTGCTCGTAATTTGGTGATCTGATCATTTACTAAAGGAGAAGGGAATGACTCCATGGTTTCTTGGGCTCAGGTGTGAACTCAATCAAACTAGCCATATTTGTAAGACGATGTAATAACAAGGCCAAAATCACATTATGACAATAATTCGTTAAAGTACAATACCCTTAATGAATTACGGGAAAGATACACTGGCTGGCATGTCATTTACACAGATGGGTCCAAAACATCAGACGGAGTTGGAGCAGCTTTTTGCGATTTAGTAAATGAGTATCATAAAACGTATAGCATGAATAACGCTATTTCCATCATGACTGCCGAGTTATTTGCCATTTCTGAGGCCTTGAAGTATATACTAGAACTAAATGCGATGAAAGTAGTGATATGCACTGACAGTAAGAGCGCTCTGCAGCATATTTCTAAATGTGTTCATAATGGGTCAAAGGGTTTAGCTATTGCATACAGAATTTTGGAACAAATTCAGATTTTTAACCAGACAGGTTATGAAGTAGTTATCCAGTGGGTGCCGTCCCATGTTGGACTTCCGGGTAATGAGGAGGCTGACAGATTAGCTAAATACGCAATTCTGTTAGACACGCAAACACGGGACATATTACCAAGTTATTCGGAAATGTTAAGTAAATTTAGAAAAATAAACAATTTATCTTGGAAAGAACATTTTAATGAAAGATCAAAATCGAAAGGAATCTGGTATAAAAGTATACAATGTGAGCCTCCTCATATACCTTGGTTCACGGGATCGAAACTGAATAGAAGTCAAATTGTTGCTGCGCATCGTCTGCGGTCAGGACATATTCCACTAAACAACTTTGCTTATCTTATGAGAACAGCTGACTCTCCAAACTGTGAGGTGTGTGGCAAGATAGAGGATGCACAGCATGTGTTGGTGGAATGTGTCCGACATACTAATAAGAGAAACACAGTTCTCAATAGGATGAATTTGTCGGTAATGGATGTTGGAGTTTTCCATAGTATTTTAGCTAAGCCTACCTCTGAAGCAGCAAAAATATTATATACTTTTTTATTAGATAAGTAAAAGTAATTAGATTTAGTTCATTCTGTTTTGTGTAATTTTAATAAGCTAAATTAGTTTAGGAAGTAAGTTGATATATATGTAAAAGTACGATGGGATTGACATCGTCGCACTTGTGTACAAAAATCCCTTAAATAAATAAGAATTAAAAAAAAAAAAAAAAAAAAACAAGGCCTCACTGAAAATTTGGTGATATTTGGCTTTCCAGGAATCAAGTTATTTATAGTATAAAAAACTGAGGTTACATTATAACATTGTAGTTTTTTTATGTTATTTGCGAAATATTTTTGAATGGCTTCGGTTGTGTAATGGTTTTATGCATGGAGTGCATGTAAGTAAACACCATATTGGTATTTTATTTGTTTAAAATATGTTTTATTCATCTTCAATAATTATGAGAATATCATCTAAGAATTGTGCAGGAGCTACGATATTTTCTTTGTATCTTGCACAATTACTGAGATACCATATTATGCACATTACATGGGCACAGCAGCCTGCAGTCCTTCTACTTACAATACAATTACATTAATAGCGAGTCTCGTCCGTAGACAGAGAATCGAGGTAGACGTGCTCTTAGAATAATAATAATTACAAGGGTGAGATGACACATTCGTCAAAATGTGTATGTGTGAGCAGGACATAGCATAAATCTTTTATCTCTATTTGCGTATCGGTTTTTTGATGTTTGGCATCACTGGTCATAGATGGCAAACAAACTGTGATGTCAAAATATTTTCGTTACTAAAAACTGTGAAACGCATACTTTGTGTAATTTTTGACTTTATTGATATTTCAAAAGGTAATATTTAGTGTCTAGTGATGGTGAATTGCTGTATAACTGGCTGTAAAAGTCGTAGTGAACGAAATCAACCAAACATAACCTTTCATCGGTAAGTAGCATTTTTTACCTGTTACAGCAAGTAAATCAAAGAAATATTGTACTCAAGACAATTTTGTGTCAATATTAAGCGAAATTTATTGATAATTTCATCTAAAAATACGATAAATTCCTAATTTGATTTTTGTACTAACCGACCAAAGTGGGAGACATTTTACGTTAGTTTGTTAACTGTGCTACTTTGTGTCATTTGTTAATAGTCGGTTAATAACTTGACGGGGATACCAGCACTTAATTATTTTTACCACTGAACATATTTTTTTTTTTTTACCCCGGCCGCATTCAGTATTCGCTCGGGTCCTGTTTTTATTTTCTACTGTTAAATAATAATCTTACAGCACTTGAAAAAGTTTTGCTATGAGACTAACCTGAAATATGAAAATAAAAATCAGCTGTTTCATACAAAATGCATGAAACTGATGTTTTTAAGTTTTTATTTCCTATCAAGTACATATCAAAACGTTATAAATACCCCGCCCCTTGAAAGTCTAATGACAATTAATTTAATGTCGTACTATAAATTCTCGTACGTAGTAGACCGTACAATCATAAGAATAAAGTACCAGACGATGGGGTAAAAATCTTATTATGGCAATATTAATTGCACATAGCTGTAGTAACGTAGTTATGTCGAACTATCGCTATCTCATACTGCATACGCTGAGGACTTGTCTACCTGGATTCTCTGTCTACGGTCTCGTCCTATTCGACAGCTGTCAACGTTCTATAATGTAAACAAAATATGTTTTGGGACTTATTGACGGGATTGTATACGTCTCCGCAATAATCCAGAAGTATTTGAAGCTGACCGCTGTCGAAGAAGGCTGCTGCTTACCTCCCTGCACTTAATAAAAACTTTTTTGCAAAAAAAAACCGACTTCCAAAAAAACACTAAAAAAAGTGGAAAATAACTTTACTTTCGGAAGTCGGTGACTATTGTTTGTTTCATTGACTTTTTAACCGACTTCTAAAAAAGGAGGAGGTTCTCAATTCGGTTGTATGTTTTTTTTTTTTTTTTTTTGTGTTTGTTACCTCATGTCTCCGTCATTTATGAACCGATTTGAAAAATTCTTCTTTTATCTGAATGGATCTACTTCCCGATTGGTCCCATAGAAATTTCATCAAAATCGGTTCAGCAGTTTGGTTTTGAAATCAAAATAGCTGGAAATTTTTGTGTTTGTTACCTCATATCTTCGTCATTTATGAACCGATTTGAAAAATTCTTCTTTTATCTGAATGGATCTACTTCCCGATTGGTCCCATAGAAATTGCATCGAAATCGGTTCAGTAGTTTGGTTTTGAAATCAAAATAGCTGGAAACAATATGTCATCCAAGTAAAAGAAATTGCGAAATTGATACTTGACAAGGATTTGTGTGTGATGCGATAACTAAAAAGGGTAAAATAAAAACTTTTTTGCAAAAAAAAACCGACTTCCAAAAAAAACACTAAAAAAGTGGGAAATAACTTTACTTTCGGAAGTCGGTGGCAAAAAAGTCAATGAAACAAACAATAGTCACCGACTTCCGAAAGTAAAGTTATTTCCCACTTTTTTAGTGTTTTTTTTGAAGTAGATCCATTCAGATAAAAGAAGAATTTTTCAAATCGGTTCATAAATGACGGAGATATGAGGTAACAAACACAAAAAAAAAACATACAACCGAATTGAGAACCTCCTCCTTTTTTTGAATTCGGTTAAAAACCATAAAGCATGGAAAATACGTGCGCACACAGAACGAAAGAAAACGAACGAGTGCCGGTTTTTTCTGCCTATCATCTGTCAGTCGGTGACCAGTGTTGCCAACTGAAGAAAAATTAAAGGAACTCGATTCACTATGAATCGATTCCACGAAACGATTGATAAGCAATTGTCACTCGTTTTTCATACATATTCTGAGATTTTACCGATTTATGCATTATCGATTAAGTAACTACTAAGAATTCAGGTATGTTTTAATCGATTATTTGGTTTCGTAACTTAATTTAAGTTTTCTCGCTTCGCGTATTTTGTGATTTCCTTTACACAAATATAACGGTTTATTAATACACATTTCAACTAGTTAACTGCTGGGCCCAGGATTTCCCATCTCCTTTGGTGATCATTTACTAAATTTGGTTGCATAGTACAATTTAAAGTGCAGTCGTGACTAAAATAGCTAGAACCATTGTAATTTAAGGTTCCCATTTTTTGGTTTAATTTTTTTGCTGATTGGTATATATTTTAGGTGATAGAGGTTATGGTCTCAAAGTTATTTTTGGTGGTCATTATATTTATCCCCATTTTATAATAACATCACGCCTGTAATCCCTGAAGGGTTAGGCAGAGGTGTACCCATTAGTACCTACACCCACATTTAGCCAGATATGTTTAAGTCCCATGTAATAGGGGGCGAGTCTATTGCCATCAACCGTGCACAAATCCAGACACCGTGGCTGCTACTGAGAAATTCCTGATGGAAAAACCCAATAACACTTTGTACGACCTGGGTATTGAACCCACATGCTCAGCAGTCGCGCTTGCGACCACTATACCAACGATAATTGTAAAATATTAACTGCCGTTACAGTTACAGTTACAGTTACAGTTACAGTTACAGTTACAGTTACAGTTACAGTTACAGTTACAGTTACAGTTACAGTTACAGTTACAGTTACAGTTACAGTTACAGTTACAGTTACAGTTACAGTTACAGTTACAGTTACAGTTACAGTTACAGTTACAGTTACAGTTACAGTTACAGTTACAGTTACAGTTACAGTTACAGTTACAGTTACAGTTACAGTTACAGTTACAGTTACAGTTACAGTTACAGTTACAGTTACAGTTACAGTTACAGTTACAGTTACAGTTACAGTTACAGTTACAGTTACAGTTACAGTTACAGTTACAGTTACAGTTACAGTTACAGTTACAGTTACAGTTACAGTTACAGTTACAGTTACAGTTACAGTTACAGTTACAGTTACAGTTACAGTTACAGTTACAGTTACAGTTACAGTTACAGTTACAGTTACAGTTACAGTTACATACTTACAAGGACTCAAACTTTGCTGACAATCTAGTCCGAATTTGGTGAGGAAATATAAACATGTTCAAATGTGAAAATAGTTTTATGTAGGTGTTAGACTTTGATTATATACGTGTCTAGATTCGAGCGTCAAAACGCCAAAAAAATATCAGGGAACAGTGGGATCATAGGCTCGTTCCGCCCGCTCAGAGACGTCACTGTCATTGTACGGTAAACACGCGTTCGGTGACATATGAAAATGACGATTTGCGCTATAAAAGTGTGCGGGAATTACAAAGGACGATTGAAAACAACTAAAAAAGTTATCTATCATCGGTAAGTAAACTTAAAATAACTATAATATTGTAAAGATACGATTAAGTGAAATTTATTAAGTGTAATTTTCTATTCTATTTCTATTATATTATGGCAAGCAGAGCCGATGTCGAATATTCTGCCAATGTAATGTCATGTGAATCGGATAAGCAAGTGTGCATGATAAAAAATAAGTTAATTTAAAGTGTAATTTATCCAATGATGTAATGCCATTTGACAGCCATGTTTACAGGGTTGGCTGTTATTGAATATAAAATTTCCCATTTGAGCGTTAGCTAATTTAAAAAAATGTTTAATCATGATCCAAAAAGTATATTTCGAGATTTCAAGCCACCATTTAACTATAGTGCTGGATAATAAACATATAATATGTATGTATAAATATATATTTCAATTCGAAGTGTACATTGTTTATTTTATTTAATAATCTGATATGGATGTCAATTTCGGGGGTCCTTGCGTGCTGATAACGAAAGTAGTATGTATGTATGTATTCTCCGTATTATAGATTCAGGAATTAACCCTAACGAATAAAGTTGTAGTTGACCTATTAAAATTATAAAAACTGTGACAGCTTTAAGTGCTGCAGCCAGTGTTGGGTAAACTTTAATAATAAAAAAATTATAATATTAAATAAAATACTTAATAAAATAATTTTATAATCTATTTTTCATTACAAATAATGTTACCTAGTAATTCATATTCAGAAACTCTTAATAATATGTGAATCATAATTAAATGAATTTAAATTTAAACAAATATCTCAAAAGCAAAAAAAAAAAATCCCTCCTATAATGGGAAATATTCAAGGGCTCTGGTATCGCGTATAAGTTATGCGCGCGCAGGTTAAACAATAGAAAAGCGCTTCAAATCTGCCCTGTTGTTTCTGTTGCGATTGCAACGCTCTATCTAGACATGTACATATGTATATAATCAAAGGTGTTAGGCTCAAAGGCCGAAAACACTAATTGAGCGAAAAAACCGACCACATCGCGATGTGGATATACAAAACGACCACGAAACGGAATTCGGGTTGTGGCTGTTTTGATTTTCGACCACAACGCGTCCTGGAAATACCAGAACGCGTTCTGAGCCTTTTCCAAACAGCCACAACCTGATGTTATACATTGGTAAAGCCGATGATGATGAATAAGGTAGTGTTGAAATGAAAATTCGATATGTCGGCTGCGAAAATTTTCAACATATGGGACTCGTTTTCATGGTTTTCGGGGGCGCTGATGCCGACAGTGAAGTCGAAATAAAAATCCAAGATGGCGGATTTATATGTCACGCGAGAAGGCCTCAGCGCCTGTCGCTCGGGCCTGGCGAGCCGGCCGGGGGGACACGCTGCGCGCTCATCACGCGCCGGCAGCCGGCACGCGCGTCCTCGGCTGCTGCCACATCTCTGCTGCTACTAATAGTTTTTGTTTGCAGTTTTTCCGTATCAGCGTAAAACTTGTGAAACTAGGTTGTGTCCGATCCCCTTGGAATATGAATAGATGTTAAGTGTTTGCGAATGGCGCTAACGTATTCTAGGCGCACTCGTCGGCGGGGTGACATACATCAACACGACCGGTTCCTACCTTGACGTCGGCGCGTCGGCAGCGGCGGATCGCGACCGACCTCAAACGTTGTATCTCATTCTTCTGACCATCACGTTACTAAGTGTATTTTGTATGAACCATCGCATATTCTTGTCTGTATTAACGGCTCGGAGGAAGGAAGAAGGCATTCCTGTAAGATCACGGTAGGTATCTTGAACGTATACCGAGATGTCCTGATAGCCATGGAATACCTCTATACTCCTCACGCGGCTCAGGATAGGTTGCTACCTTATCGCTATGTCAGTTCTATGTGCTAGCAATACTTTTCGGATAGGTTTAAAATGAGTGTGCAATCACCCCAGGCCATTATATTGTGTGTCTAACATTTGCGAATAGGCAATAAAATTAATTCTATTGTTTAGTTTTGACGATCAAATGTGCCTTTTAATTGCCTGATCGAAACAAATAGTTTTCTTTTACATTGATCTAGCACCTCAAGCAGGGATATGGTCCTTCCATAGTTCTGAATATTTAAGCAGTCCAGTAACCAGCCAAACACGTCGTCTTTTGTTTCCTACTATACAATAGTCCTGCACCTACCTTGTATGTTGTTGCTCCGGGCATACCAGGGTATTAGTCGGTTATAGGTGCAAATACTCCAACTGATGGAATTTCGGCCAGGACGGTCAATCTCAACGGGGATAATCACGCCTGTAATCCCCGAAGGGTTAGGCAGAGGCGTACCTAATAGTACACCTCCATTTCGCCAGTTATGTTTAAGTCCCATCCCATGTAATACTTAGTACATAAGTGTGTTCGCAGACACGGGGGCAATCCATCTATCTTCCCTCACTCTCATCGTGCGATGGGACTGGAGAGAGATCAGGCCCAGGACCAACGTTTTATTAACGTGCTTTCCAAGGCGCAGGAGTATCACACCGTTACCTTCCAATTCCACTGAGAATGCCCTAACGAAAACCCAAATATTACTTTGCCTGACCAATTTGGGAATAAAACTCAGGATCCCACTTTGTGTTACGGCGCGGTCCGGCCTTTGCGAGCCTTTAGTGCTCATTTACGGAGTAGCGGCGCATCGCGCGGCTCGTTGAGCAGTGCCCGCCGACTATGTTATGTTATAATTTCTTCTTCTGTTCAGATTCTTTACTTAAAAATATAGAATTAATAATAGATTATAAAACAATAAAATAATTTCAATTGTTTTTCCATATGTGTAAAAGAAATTCAACCCAAGCTTACGCTCATTCAGAAATCAGACTTAGTCAGTTTTAACGGATTTAAATTTTTTTACGAGGAAAGTTCTGATTAAAGAAATGCCAGGATGATTATCAGAAGTTTTACGAGCAAGAATTGTAACTTTGAGGGAAGAAGGATATTCGACGAGAGAAACAGCACGCAGAGTTGCTGTCTCCAAATCGTGTGTCGTGGCCACGTTGCAGAGGTACCTCGGCATGGAAAATTAGCTGACCGACCCCGCAGTGGTCGCCCAACTGTTCAGACTGCTGCTCGGAAGCGCTATATCAGATTGCTGGCAGCTCGTGACCCAGCAATCAACGCCACTACAATAACCGCAGAAGTGCGGGCCGCCGCTAGACTTGAAGTGAACACTCGGACCACTCCGACCGCGCGGGACTCGCCTTCACTCTGCTTACTCTGCTTCATTTAAGCTATATTGCAGTTTGTTTCCATCCATCTATCTAAGGTTATGTATCCTAACAAATCATTCAAGCATGAACACACACATACTCACATACACTACTACATACTCCTGCACGCACACACACATTCACAAACAAACACTTGCGCTTATGGAGGGAAACGACAGGGCGGCCCGCGAAACTTTTTTGGAATTCGCAGGTCAGTGTCAAGCTGTATGTTGAACAAAATACGATTCACGGCAGTTACAAATATAACTCTTGGTTGGTTTTGTATAGAGACCAAAACCCCCCAGAAATGCTGTCAAAAGAAGAAGCTTCACATTAAAGAAATAATATAATAAGTTACAGCATAGCAACATTTAATACAAAAATATTAAAAACACAAGATAGATTATACGACTTGACAGTCGGAGATTAGAATTTATGCTAGGTAGGTTAGTTATTTTATTTCTTTTATTTTTTCGTCTGTACGTGTAAAACGAATTTTGTTTGTTTTAATTTAATGACCTGATCTACTCATTACAATGTTCTTGATAAGTTGTACCTATTGCAATATGTGGTTAACTAGTGGCCTCGACTATTGACTTCAATTTTTTTAAATTTTTTTTTTGGTTGTTAAGCCGGCAGCAAGTTCGTCATGCTCCCTTAGATGTCATTTCTTGCGGTAGCGTCGGGGTTCGGGTTATCTCCTTCCCTCAAATATGGCGAAGGGGGTGATGACTGTTCTTTGTGTTGTGCTCGTGAACGGGTGCTGCTTGTGGTGACAGGTCGTTTTGTTGACCAGGTTTTTGTTACTGTTATTAGTAATTCGTTTTTTATTTTAGTTTCTTTTCTTTTCTTGCATTTTGGTCCTAGTTTATCATTTGTAACTTTAAGTTACTGTTATATGTACTATATAACCCAACACTGCACGTGTAAGCGGGCACGCGCGCCCTTCATGCCTGGTGGCTTTATTTATTCTTGAGTATATATACTACTCAAAACAGAATAAGGGCCACGAGGTATTTTTACATTTTGGTGTAATTTAGTAAACATTTACATATTGAAAGTAGTAAAATATTGAGTATACAAACTCTTTGATACCTAAACTTTTTAATATTGTAGTATTCATCTAATGCTGGCAACAATTTTAAATAAAATTTGATTTAAAATTCTTTTGAAGATTTTGATTCCATTTTCTTTGACGTTTTGCTTTCCTTGGCTTCTTGGTTTATTAGAAATTATCAGAGTTCATTGATATCTCGAGTCAGAAACGTCTTTTGCAATATGCCACAAGCACGCAGGCGTCATATGGACTCGCTGACAGCAACCAGAGCCGTTACAATGATTGAAGAAGGTCATTCGCAGCGATCTGTGGGTTTGCAATTGGGATTTTCTCGAAGAGCTATTCAAAATCTATGGAATCGTTTCCATGAGACCGGTAGTGTTAGAAGAAGACCTGGTTCGGGCAGAGTTCGCATTACAACAGCTCAAGAGGATCGTTACATTCGATTAAGTGCGCGCCGAGATCGCACAACGACGGCCCGCAAGCTGCAAAATCGTTTACGGCTGACAACGGGTACTCGTGTCAGTGACCAAACTATTCCTAATCGATTGCATGAAGACCAGCAGGCATCAAGAAGGCGAGTTGTCCGTGTTCCATTAACCAGAAATCATCGTGCAAATCGTTTAAGATTTTCCCGTCAACATTTGGACTGGGACATAAACCAATGGGGCATGGTGCTCTTCACAGACGAATGCAAAGTTAAATTTTTTAACGACGATCGGCGTATTACAGTATGGAGAAGACGCGGCGAGAGATTTTCAGAAGCCTGCATCCATGAAGTCGATCGTTTTGGTGGTCCAAATGTAATGATTTGGGGCGGGTTAAGCTTACACGGCAAATCTGAGCTCGCTATTTTAAATGAGGGTACTGTTACTGCTCAGCGGTATATTGAGGAAGTTGTCAGACCACATGTGATCCCATTTGCACAGCGAGCGGGTCCTGGATTCATCTTGATGCAAGACAATGCTCGTGCACACACGGCTCAAGCGACTCGGTTTGTACTGGAAGCCTCTCAAATTCAAGTCTTGTCGTGGCCAGCGAACAGTCCGGACTTAAATCCAATAGAGCACATGTGGGATCAGTTGAAACGAAGAGTTAGAGACGGTGATCAGGAAATCCACAACCAACAGCAACTCATCAACGCTGTTAAAAGGGCCTGGGAAGAGATTCCAATGGAAAATGTCAGGCATTTGATTGAGAGCATGCACTCCAGGCTTCAGGAGTGCGTAGCTAAACGAGGGGGGCATACCCGTTACTAAAAGATGAGCATGGAGTATTTTCTTTTGTTTTCAGTAACTTTACATTGTTTTTATTTTTAACCTAAAATGTGTTTTTTCTTTCAAAAGCAAATAAACTTTTTAATCATTATTATTTGAATAAATGTATTGGTCTACATGGTAAAAACAACATTAGTTTTCGTTATGGAGACAAAAAAATATATATTGGTTTTATTATTTTCATGGTACAGACAAAATACCTCGTGGCCCTTATTCTGTTTTGAGTAGTATATATATATATGTGTCTATGTTTTATTTTTTTTTCTCTGGCTCCTGAAATACAGGTATTCTAACCTAGCTCTGGAGCCAGGGTCTCAAATTTTTCTGCAACCTGTTTTTGTGGCCATAAAGAAATTTTAAAATTTAAATTTATTTAATTACTGCTGTGTGCTAGCTGACATGTCACAATTATTGAATGCAATTGATTCTTTGTTTAATATTTTCTAGCCTACTAGACTGATGTGTTGCTGGAGAGTTAGTTCCGCCACTTCTTCCCAGCTATAACACTAGGAAGTGGCGAAGGGCGGGCGTTTTGGGGGACTGTCTCTTGTAAACTCGACGTTCGAAAAGTGCTGATTATCAGACTAATTTGAATAAACGACTTTTAATTTTGATTTTTGTCCTAGGATTCATTGGAGTTTCAGACCGAATATCCGTTCTGAATATTGAGCTTTACCCCATTTCAATAGTGCAAGTTTATACTGTAACAGACAATGCGGAGGAAGCAACAATAAACTGAGAAAAATCATGGAACAAGTGCAGAAAACAGTCATTGTAATTAGAGATCTAAATGCCATAACAGGAAATCGAACAGCTATTGAAACAATCCTTTGGGACCGTATATGTACATCTGGAAAGCGAAACAACAACGGACAAAGGTTAATAGACTTTACACAAGAGTACAATCTTAGTGTCATGAACAGCTATTTCAACAAAAAGCCTTGTAGACAATGGATATGGGTGTCGCCAACCGGATAGGTCAAAAATGAAATGGATTTTATATTACGAACAAACCCAAATTGTTCATGGATGTGTGGCAGTCATAAACCCACTCAACTTCAACATGGCATGGGTGCATGGTTCGCGGAACAATCACTGTGTCCCATATGAATCATTCTCGCAAACACTTTTAAACATGCTTTACAAGATAAACTCCACCAAACTCATACTATGCTAGAAAAGTACGATGTCTTATATGGTTTATATTCAATAGAATCTACAAATTAGAGCTCCCAAATCACGTCTCCGTGAGTTTTTGTCTAAACATGCATCGGGAGAATGATTATTACTGAATAAATTAATAATTTATTTAAAATTCGCTTTATTATTATTGTAGTAGAGGAAACGAACTATTTTTAACAAGTAATTGTTATTTCAAACAACGAACGGATAACATACAATTACAACGAGAAAACCTTGCCATTTCGCGTTTTTTTGCAATACGCCTCTTAAGTATTCCGTTCTTTTTTATAATGAAAGTGGAAGTTTTCGTTTGTTTGGTTTTTTTCGTCATAAAAAAAATAAATATCGCTGGACATTACACACAGCGCCATCTAGTGCCACACTAAGCAACGAGGCTTGTGTCGTGGACACCAGATAGTTGATATACTACATAGATACTTTTTTGTTTGTAAATACATACTTATTATACATATAAACATCCATGACTCGGAAACAAATGTCTATGCTCATCACACAAACACTTGCTCCTACCGGGATTCGAACCCGGAACCCTATGAACGTAAGGCAGCCTCACTACCGCTGCGCCATTCGGGTCGTCAAAAAACAAATGTGTCATTTCATTAGGGGAGGACACTGGCAGTGGCAGTGCGGGAATGCCACATCGGATAGTTGTATCATCATCAGCATCATCATCTGCCAGCCTTTTCACAACTATGTTGGGGTCGGGCGTCGGCTTCACGTCTAACCGGATGCAGTTCAATTCAATGTTAATTTTATTTATGGACGATCCAAGTGCTCCCGATTAGTTAGGCAATTCTCATAGTCGTAACCTTCGAGCTTCCAAAAATCTACTCCTCCAAATACTTTCACACCGCACCGGTTTTATGTCAAATTCTTACGCTATCTCAACTATAAAGCTCTGGAACGCGCTACCTTTTACCATTACAAAACTGAAAGCAAATTCACTTTTAAAAGAAAAGTTCGGAACCACTATCTAAGTCAGACTAAATAGCTCTCAGTTACCTAGAAGTCTAGTCATAGTAATTATTATCAGGTTTATCGTTTTTTATTTTGGTATGTATTTGTTAAAATATTTATTAATTTATTTTAATTGTACATGTGTATTAGTATCTATTTAAGTATATACATTTTCGAAAACAAGTAGGTAGTATTTTTTTTTGTACCCTATCACAATTTTTTCCAATTTAACCCAAAGGTTGACTGGTAGAGAATGCCTTGTGGCATTAAGTCCGCCTATGTATAACTAGAGTAGAGTACATGAAGTTTAAATAAATAAATATTTTTCAACACACTTCCTCGAAATCTGGCTCTTATCGCACTACGACTAGGTTCAACATGCTATGGATTTCACCCTCGTGGTTTTCTTCTTATATCCACGCACTATAGTGCGGAAATAAAAAATCCACACGTGGTGAGGCGGCTCGCCCCCAGTCATTTTTATTTTTCTTTTTTTTTCTAATCCATTGAATCAATTTGGACTTTGAACAAATTTGGACTAAAAACTAAAACCAAAAAACTAAGTGTATTGAAAAACGTCGTTTGATACACGTGGGCATTTGTTACTGCAGTTCTCGGCTCAATAACACCCTCGCCTGCGGCTCGTGTGTGTATTTCGCCTCGGCCGCAATAACAAACTTTCCCCACTTATATCAAAATGTACTATTGTTAGGTACATCTTTTGTTTCGCCTTGTGTCTTTGTTTATACCTACTTACGTATATTTACTTCAGCCCCGCTTGGGCCGGATCTTCAGCTGAATATCATGCAATTGATTTAAAACAATTTATATAGATATCCGAAACTAGGCTTTATTTTTTTAAATAGGCCTAAGAGTAGGTAACTATAATATAAGTGAATGTGTGCCTGGCTGCCTGGCGCGCGGGCGGCGAGCGCCGCGCGCCTCTTGTCGCCGCGTGAGATCTAAGTACGTGTCTCGCTTGTCCGTCCCGTAGATAAACAAATCATAATAATGTTATATCCGTGTTAGGGTTGTACACAAAAATAATAAAGAACGTTAGTTCCAAAACTAAGCGAAACAGTTTGGGTACGAAAAGTGAGAAACTGTTTACTGAAACCGGTTTCATTCGTAAACACTAAAGCCAGATTTACGCAGGGTAACTGACTCGAACAAACAACATTAGACGATATACATAATTATGTATTAATGGTTCACGAATGAAACCGAAGACACAAAAGTGTTCGAGAGACATATTGGTCGGCCGCCCGGGTGGTGGCAGCGCGGCGCCAGCGGGCGGCGGCGGCGCGGGCGGTCGGGCTCTGCCCCCGCGGCTCCACCACACGACCATAGAGTATTTACATAGTCTTAGGCCACGACCCTGTTCCGATGCGTACTACGATGGCTACGACAACTCGTATACTCTGTAATAAGTGCACGAGTCACCGCCCGTCCCTCGTATCCCCGATGGAACAGCGCTCATCGGCGCCCGCCGCGCACCCTCTTCTGACGGCGCGTCACTCGTGGGCTCCTCGGGATCCCGTAGTGCGAGTCGCAGCAGCATGAAACTGTTAGCTCCAGGTCGCGCGTCGCCTGCGCAGAGCCCAGTGCCGTCGCACAGGCACAGCATTCGCTCACCGGTGCATGGGTCGTGGGTGCCGCTACTATACACCATAAGACCCACGCTCTTCTCAAATGATTAACCACAAACAAAACTTGGACTTTGTATCCTAGTAGGTAGGTAAGTATTTGAACTCATCATAATTATAAAAAGCCATTTTGTTGTTTGTTTTATTACATTATGTAATGAGTGGTACGTATTAGGTAAAGGATCTTGATTCAATGTCTTGAGTCGTGTTGTTGTACTCGTACCTGCTGCACACTGTAACGTGTATTATAATTTAATTAACAGCAGTAGGCGAGTAGGTGCCACAGGCGATAGCAACTAGCTGTGAGTCAGCATCGAGCGCGCAGCATCGATTGGAAACGCGCTGCAACTAAATAATAATAGTATGTTGAATTGTTTTAATACGGCCGCCGCGCCGCTCCAGCCGCCCCGCGCGCCGCCCCGCGCGCCGCCCGATACCGGACGGTACGCTGATAGCTATAAAGTTTTTATTGAGATGAAATTGATTGATGGAATGAGGCATTTTGAAAAACAAATCTTAATCAGATAATAATTAGCAATGTTTTTGTCTAGATGTACGAACCTAATGCATATAAAATTCGCATGTTTTAAAATGTTTACAAATGAATGTGTTTGTCGTAAGTTTTGCTCGTCATGTTGAGTCAACATTCCTCCGGTTGCCTGATATCAATGAGTGATTATGTTCAAAGTTCGTGGAGACCCAGGGTTTCTGTACTCGTCTCTTGTCCATCAGGACAGTTACTGCCGCAGCGGGCAGCTCCCGAGCGGGTTTCGTCTCTCTGTTAGACCTTTAGCACCAAAACTATTCACACTTGTCGCGTTTCTAGTTTGACAGTGAGTGTCCACGTGTATTATACAAAGACTTTGAAAAAAACCTAGCGCCAGACAAAGCTTCAAACATTTGCACATTGATTTGAAGACGGTGCAAGACGAGCATCAGGTCTAAGTTAACAACTAAAGCGCCTTATAGTAGGTGATTATAGCAGCTTCACTCACTAAAGCCCCGGTAAGCCGGAGTACCGGTGTGGTCACGGGCAGTCAGTATCCAGACAGTGAGTGTTTACTCGCTAGCCAATAGCGCTACTGTCCGATCGGTTTACAGCACTGTCCGTCCTCACTGTACGTACTTGTCCAAGTACTTCGCTAAACACTTGGTCAATGTTAATCGGGCAGAAGAAACATTTAGAAAGCTCTAAACTAAAGCTTTCGAAGCGTTTCATCTCGTAATTCTCGTATGATGGTCAACGACACTAATTGAATGAAGCTCAAATAGCAATAATGATGATGAAAAATAACTTTTTAGTTGTGATAGTCTTAAAAAAAATGTTACAATACATTGTAGCTAGAAGTTATTATGAGATCATCATATTATCAACATAGGCCAAGAAGAAAAAATACGTATTCAGTATTAAAGGTGCTAACTCACGAACTTCTCCAGCAAAGTTGATGAAACTTGGACCAATCAATCGATGGTAAGAATCACGTCAATCGGACCAGATCACGGAGAAATCGGTGTAGCTGTAGTTATAAACATTTAAAAAAAAAGCTGACGGCCATATACATAACCTTCTTCTGTTTTAGAAGTCGGTTAAATGGAGCTAAAGCACCTCATCCACGGTCAGTTGGCGTGATCCGCTTTGAAGCGTCCAATCGGTTGAACTGGAGGGACGCCAAATGTGAAGCTCTAGCAATGGGACTCCTAGTCAGTGTTCAAGCAATAGATGGGTAATGGGAATGATTGCCGAATTGGAATAATGGCTTGATTCTGTGGATCTTTGGAAATACATCGTGACCAAATGTTGCTTCATAATTTGTTTCGAGAAGTAAATTGAGGCATTTTCGAGGCGCTGAGCCCGAGGCGCGAAGCCCGAGGCGCGAAGCCCGAGGCGCGAAGCCCGCGGCGCGAGGCCACGTCTCGTTTATCTTATCCGCAGTGGATTGTGAGCCGATAATTTTCGCGTAAACATCGCTATCGCTATCCGCCTGAAGAACATCTAGCTACCTTCGCCGCGCAGATAACACTGCTTACATGATACGGACGCGTCCCTCACGAAAGTGTGTCGGCCCGGCATGCGGCACCAGCCCGCCGCGGCCCTGTGCGCGAGTCCATGGCCGCGGTATCGCAATCTCAGCAGTAAGCGACACACGAACACTAACACTCTTTCCGAATTTGATGAAGCGCACGCTTTAACTTTATTATTCGATAAGAACAATCTGATAAGGAAGTACACGCGGCCCGCGGCCGGCGCGCGGCGGCCTACATACAGGCAGGTGCCGCCTGCCGGCCGCGCGTGCTACTACACGAACACACACTTACCCACATCACATATTGTTTCTATTCTACAAACACAGCAGAGCCAAGAAATGTTTATGGTCTGAGCGGCCGTATCTGATCTATTTGTTCTTTTTTAAGTAAGTAAATATAAACGTACATGTTTTTAGTAAGCAAGTACAGAGAAACAAAAAAACGTATGCGCTTCGGTAATTTTCGTGTTTCTGAATAAGGACGAACGTTGCGCCACACAGTAATGATCACACAAAGCAAAGCTGCTCCGTTTTGTGGTGCCGCAATTTGTCGCCAAGTCCCCGTGTCGGATTGGACCTCTCTGTTGGGTTACTGACTCTGGTTGCAACTTGACATAATAATCTAAATGTTACTCTCAAGTTTTGAAAAGTTCAATCATCAATTTCATAGCGGTTTAATCTCAAATTATGTCACGGTAATACCAAATAGAAATGGGGATCTACATAATTATACTTAGATACTAAATATATATAATTTTGGCGCATTCGTGATCCCGAAGATTGTCGATGTTTGCCGAAGTGCAAACTTTGAAATGTGAAAGATCTGTTCCACAGTAAGTCCTTAAACACATAAAACCGTTGACTGACAGACGACGCACAATCTGAAGCGCTTGAAATTCTTTAGTGTATACATATAACGTGATTTTTAGTGATGACACTATTAATTGTATATAGGAAAAGTTGAAGTCAATCTTGACGAGGTCAGGTGGTGTAAGTGAGTACATGAGTCAGCACTCAATGGTCAGCAGCAGCAGGCAGCTAACTCGCTCGCTAGTGCGCGTCGCCTCAGTGCTGGCCACGAGGCCAAGAGCAGCAGCGACTGCTCGTCCCGCGGGAATCGACAACCTGCCAACGCGATCTTATTCCACTAAATAACATCGGTTTTATGTTGTGTGTTTCTGTCAAGATGAGTTAGACTGACGCACCGTGCACCGCCCGGACCGGGAGCGGAGCAGCATACCCCTGCAGGCCGCAATCATAGGCTGCATCACGGCATGCCGCTCGGCGAGTCACCCGGTGCGCGGTGCGCGGTGCGCGGTGCGCGGTGCGCGGTGCCTAGTGCACGGACTGTACCGACACTGTGTACTCTGTGTCATTATACGTACATGCAAATGCTATCGGCAGAATTCATTAATGCGCGATACGGTTATGTAATGTACCTAATGATGTTTGTTATGATGTCGATCATGTCGATACAGAAATATTTGTACTTGAGTGTGTTAGTTCTTACTAGTTACCTTCATAGTTCACAGTGAGTGACTAAGTAAGTATTCGTGATTTAATGTCACTTAAACTGGCGTGCTACACAATGACGCAGTTAGCTCCCGCCAAACGAGTTATCAGTTTATAATTATGTAGCGATAGTTATCAGTTCGAGATCCTGAAGTACTTGCATGTTCCAGACTGAGGAGCTGGACTGCAGTTGCCGCGAACGCCCGCAGGAGGAGCGCGCCTCGACCCCCCCCCCGCCCCGCCCCGCCCCGTCCCGACCGATCATAACTAACCTCACCAGATTGTGTCTGTACAAAAACACATAATCGACTAATGATTAAAGAAAAAAGTGACCTTAGAGACGTGTTCGGCTATTACTTACAGTACGCAGAGGCGAGTGCGCGGTAATAATAATAATGTAGCCCTGGCCTCCGCGACGGCCGCCGCCCGCACCGACTCGCTGAGCCGCTGAGTCGCTACTCTCATTGACATGTTAAGTGTCGCGCAGCATTGACCATTCATTAGTGTAAGAGGACGCGAGCGCACGTCTGCGTGCCGCTTGCCGCGGCGTTCTGCATGCGGTGCACTGCATGACCAAGTACGTCAGGAACTGACTGGCCGCTACGGGCGGGAGCGCTACGTCATGCTACGGGTGTCCCGGCCGGGCCCGGGGGAGGGGCGCAGGCCGCATGGACTGCTCGTAGGCCCCGTAGCCCGCTACGAGCCTACGAGCTCGCCGTACCTCAGCTGTCGGTTACTTTTTTGTCCGACCGAAACAAGTTCTTCAGCCGAAACCGAAACCAAACTTTCGGCCAGGCTCTCAGTTTCGGCCGAAACCGAAACTTACATAAACATATTAAAATTTCCATTTTATACTGAAATTTGGATTTTTTTTTCATTGAAATGGCTTCGTTATAGCTGTTAGATGATTCTCTGAAAATATTTCGTGTATGAATATTTAGACCTTATATACATATAAACTAAACAAATAATATGTTAAAGTAAAGACTTTCTTGGAAGCAAACTTATACGGGTTGTAAGAGTGATCCCTCTAATTATAGACCTATATCTGTCCTTCCAGCATTAAGTAAAATCTATGAAAAAATCATGCTGGACTAGATGTTGTCTCATTTCAACTCAAATGGGATTCTGCATTGTGAACAGTTTGGTTTCACGAAGGATAGGTCGAGAACGGACGCGGGAGTAAAACTCATTAGTCATATTTTGGCATCCTGGGAGAAGTGCCAGGATGCCATTGGCATTTTTTGTGATCTCTCAAAAGCATTCGATTGCGTCGACCAAAACACACTGATCTGTAAATTACACCACTACGGATTTCCTTTTTATCAATGATTTATCAAACAGGCAGCAAAAAGTAAATGTTAATGGGGCGACGTCCTCGGGATCTCTAGTCAACATGGGCGTGCCCCAAGGTTAAATTCTCGGCCCTTTCCTATTTCTTGTTTACATTAATGATCTCCCTTATATGATGGCCAAATTATATACGGATATAATTCTATTTGCTGGTGACACTTCGCTAAGTTTTAAAATAGATAGAAAAGACACGGATGTGTTACTTGTCATCGAAAGTCTAACTGTTCTCTCGAAATGGTTCGCAGCTAACAATCTTTTACTGAATGCGAGCAAAACAAAATGTCTAAACTCCTCGCTACCAAATGTACCTCATCGTGATCTAAATTTAAATCTTGACGGAAAAAAAAACTTGATGTTATAGCGGAAACTGTATTCTTAAGGATTACTACCCATTCAAAATTGCAATGGGGCGCGCACATTATAACTCTTTCGGTAGATTAAGCTCTGCTGCATACAGTAAGGAAAATAAGGCAGTTAACTGATGTAACCACAGCTAGGTTAGTATTATATACTATGCTTATTTCCACAGTATTATGTCTTATGGCATACTGCTGTGGGGACCGGCAGCAGACGTTGATTCAATTTTCATCTTACAAAAGAGGACAATCCGCGCGTTCTTTAAAATGGGTCCTCGCGAGTCCCTTTAGAGAAAAATTTAAAGAGATCGATATATTGACTGCCTTCACTTTATATCTTAGAATGTATTTTATATGTCCGCAAAAACCAAGGACTTTTCAAAATTAGAAGCGACTTCCATAATATTAATACACGCAGTAAACACGAAATTCTAATACCCAAGTTCAGATTTACTAAAACTAGCAAGTTTTTTCTTATAAACAGTATACTTTTTCTTATTATACACTGGCCTGCAAAACTAAGTACTACACTTTTAAAATTTCAATTTTGTCTAAACTATAGAAGTTAGAGATTTAAAATAAAAAACGTTTTATGGAAATTTTATCAGCTTTCTTTGAAACTATAGTAAATTCTACATTAGTAACATTTTTAAGTCTAAAAAAAGATAAAACAATAAAAATAGCCAGTTTTAGCTTAGTGTCATACAACTCAATTAACATTTACAAGTATGTTTTACATGTTATTTATTTTTTAATAACTGGTATTGCCTCCTCGGGCTCTGCTTACAGCTTCGAGTCGATTTGGCATACTGAACACAAGGTTTCGGAGCCGATGTTGGGGAATATTCTCCCATACTTCTATCAGGGCCTGTTTTAGTGCCAGGTGGTAAGTGGTGGTCTGCGGCTTCTGACTAGCCTCCCTAGCTCATCCCAGGCGTGCAATCGGGTTGAGATCAGGACTTCTTCATCACGCTGATACGGTTGGTATCCTGAACATACTCTTGCACCACCCGAGCCGTGTGTGGCCGGGCATTATCATGCATCAGCATCGATCCATCACTCATATTGACTAAATACGGCCCTTCATACTCATTGAGAATCTCCTGGGCAAATCTTTCCGCAGTCAGAGTGCCATTTTTTATGGCCACTAACTCTGTGCGACCTTCTGAAGATACATATACTAGCCCATACATATACACTGTCTCCACCGTACTGGACTCTTTCTGAGAAGCAGGCTTGAAGGTATCGCTCACCAGGTCGCCTATAGACACTTCGCCTTCCATCAGAAGTGTAGAGTGAGAATCGAGACTCATCTGTAAACAAAATTCTTGACCATTCTTCTTGATCCCACTGTATATGTTCACGGGCGTATCGCAGTCTCGCTACTCGATCCTCTCTCTCGAATTTGAGGCCACTCGCTGGTCTTCGGAGTTTCAGGTTTGCTTCAGAGCCAGTCTTCTTCTCACTGTACTTTCACTAATGTAGTCCCTTCGGGTCTGAAGAAGCTGTTGCTGGACTTCAACTGCCTTTAGGTGGCGATATCTCAACACAGTGGAAACAATATAATGGACTTCTCTGGCACTAGTACACCTGGGTCTGCCATTACCAGGTCTCCTCAAATGGTTTCCAGTCTTTTCGTACCTTCGATTCACCTTCTGGACCGTTCGTAACGTCACACCCACCATTCTAGCAGTACGACGCATACTGATGCCTAGTTCCAAAAAAGTCATGATCCTAGCACATTCTTCAGGTAAAGAGGCATGATAAAAAAGTTTATGTGCTGTTGTCTAACTTAGCTTTTGTAACAAGAATTATCGATCAAGAAAAAAATTTAAAACGAAAATTGAAAAGTAAAAATGAATGGTAAAATTGTAATTCGAATAGGATTATTTTTGATTTTAAAGATGTTTTCAGCCATTTCTTAAAAGAAGGTTAACGACTATGTATCACAAAAAAAAACATTTGTATGCCAATGAAGCAAAACATAGAGCTACTATTTTTTTTGTTTAATACCATCTATGTAAAACCTATGTTTACAAATGAATAAATGATTATGATTATGATTATGAAGTTTTTATGTACAAAATTAAAATATCTTGTGTAAAAAAGTGTGTGTTGTGTTAAAAAGTTATTGCAATTTTAAAAGTGTGATACTTAGTTTTGCAGGCCAGTGTATTATTATTTATACTTATTTTTCTTTAAATTAGCATAAGGGAATATTTGTTACATTCCACTTAGATAAGCATTATACAAGTAGTTTTGCATCCTCGTCAAATTCAAGGAGATAACTATGCTAATGATTCTCGACCCGAATCAATAATAAAATGGGTAGGTAATTTTTATATTTTTTCCTAATATCGGAAATCGGTAAATGACTAAATGTACACCACCCGTATTAAAACGCGGCCCGTCTAACACTAGCCCTATAACCTCGCTTTCACACACGCAGCCAAACGCAGACGTTTATTCGTTGAATAGGTAATTCTCCTCTTTTGAGAAGGGCTTTATTCTGAAATAGTGTCAAATTAAAACATCTAAAAAAAGCAACGTTTATTATTACTGACCAGGTACCGTAATTTATATTGATTATTTACGTCTTTATTACAACCTCCCGAATTTTGACGAGAGTCCAAAACTATACCTTGTATAATAATGTAAAATTATATTTGCATGCCCTAAAAAGGCAAAATATGGTTTATGCCTAAACCACCAATTTTAACAACTGGTAACACCTGTATTTTAAGCATATAAAGTATATTCTTATTCTTACGCTTTTATAACAAGTTGCCAAAGTCAGTTATAGAACTGACCCATGGAAAGTTTAAAAACTACATCAAACGTGTCCTTATTAAAAAAGCATATTACAAAATTAAGGACTACTTCGAAGACAAAGTACTTTGGTTTTTGTTCCTACTGCGCATGCGGCCCTCTGGTAGCTCATAAACGGCACAAATATGTGGATGTCTCAATCTACTACTGTGTCTATTGTGTATTTTCAATCTTATTTTTTTCTTTTCTTTTTTAATCAGATGTTTTACAAACGTTTTCAAATCATTTACGAGTATACACTTTTTATTTACCGCTTGTTGTCTGTGAATGTGTGATCATTGTAGGCCTTACAGATTCCTAGATGATTGTTAACTTTTGTAAATTATTATCATGTTCTACGTTTTTATAGTAAGTAGTAAGCAACGACTTATTGTCGGGCCTACGATGTCCTCCCATACTCAAGTACCTGAAGTAACTCAAACTAGATTTCTAGGCGTAACTTTAGATCAAGATGTAAACTGGAAAGCACATATTGATACCGTCTCCAAAGAATAAATAAGTTTGTATATGCACTCAAAAAAGTCATAAACATAACAAACGTTAAAACGGCACTAAGGTCCTATCATGCTTAAGTTGAATCGGTGCTCCGTTATGGCTTGATAATGTGGGGTAATAGCACAGATCAAAATAGAGTATTTATAGCACTAGAGCTAGAGCAATATACGGGCTGCGACCTGACGAATTTTGTGGACCGATATTTAAAAAGTTTGGCTTGGCACCGCTACCTTCTCTTTACATAAATATGAAACGTGTATGTTTGTGAGAAAGCATAATGATTTATTTAGTAATGCTGCTGATTTATATCCTCGTAACCGACGAGACCCACACAGGCTCGTACTGGATATCCTTCCAAGATAGGCTAAATATAATAAAAGTTGTGTATCTACCTATGTGTGTACGTTTATATAATAAGATACCAAGTCATCTCAAGACATTAAACATAAGATTTTTTGAAATTATTTGCATGAATGGTTGTGTGATCATAGTTTTTATAGTGTCAAAGACTTCTTAGATAAAAAAAAGTTAAAAATATGCTTGTGAAAATTTGTACGCTTATCACTGCTAAGCAAAAACATGAATGCTCTTGTTATTTTTTTTTTGTATGTTATTACCATCTTTTTATACCAAGTTTTTAAACAAATAAATATTATTCTATTCTATTCTACCTACTAATGCTGTAACATAAAGGTATTGTAAAACCAAATGATTTTAAAAGAGTAACACAGGAGTTTCTTGCCGGTTCTTCTTCATGGAAACGAGCAACGCGAACCGTGTTCGACGTTTTATAAGTGCCCAAGTAAGGCTATGTGATTTTTTTTTTAATAACATTCAGACAGACTAAGACATACCTACACTACATATCTACAGACTCTAAATTGAATATCTTATTTATTGTGCTCACAATAATTGAATATTTTAATTATTGTGCTAACGACGGACGGCGGCGAACTGAGACGGCGCACTATGGGACCAACTGGTATTTTCCATCTCAAAAATTGATATCTCTGTTGTTTTGTGATTTTTCTCCTTGAAATTTTTTTCACGTATAAATTGTGAATAACTAGGCATACACATATACAAGAAATCAAACATTATCATTTTAAAAAGTACATATTTTTCGTTAAAAAAATGACAAAGACAAAGTTATACGAAATTTAATACAAAAAATTATACAGTTATATTAAAATAGCAATAAAAGTTAAAATTTTGCTTAAAATAAGTTTAAAACTAAATTATTATTATTAAACAAACAGTTACATGATAAAAAAAATATATTTTTATCCTATTCATCACTTTATATTTCCAACAATTCTTTAGCTTCGTCAAACAATTCTTTGGATATTAGAAAACTTGGTTTATTTAAGCTAGATTTATCAGGATCAGATGTATATAACTAAATATGCAGAACGTCTTCGTTTGTTGCTGATCTGGAACATTTCCTAGCGTGATGTAACCTATATTTCTTGTGATCTTTATTTCGGGCTTCCAGGGCATCTTCGGATAATTGTCCTATAGGTAAAACTGCATAATGTTCTATTATTTTAGCACCATGTATAAGTACTTTATGGACCGAAGATGGCATGTAGTACCAGTTATATTTGCTTACATATAATTGCGCGGTTATCAATGTATACTGGCCGATTTTTTCTGCGTTTATAGGGAATCCCGATGACATAGTTTGAAGAATTACATATAGTCTCTTGATTAATTCTTAATCAATTCTGGTTATCTCTGCAGAACGTTGGTAATTTTGGAAAAATCTCCTTGCCGTATTTTCGTCATTGCTATTACCGGAACCTTGACTTGGTTTATCAATGTGCAAACCAATCACTTCTCGGAAACGTTTTTGGACATATTTTTTCTTGTCTTCTTTAAGTTGCTTGTTTTCTGGAGTTGTTGCAGACCCCTTCTCAAAACCTAAATTGTAAGAAATATGGAGGGTCATTCCCATAAATCTTATTAATGCGTGTAGTGTCGACAATCCGTTTTCAAACGCATTTTCATTTTCAACTCTCTTTGTAACTTTTAAAATATCATTCATTTGTCTGGGAGTTGCTCCAAACAGTGCAGGTAGCACTGGATGATGTGTTCGTTAACACTTGAGCAACTTTCCCATCAATCATTGTCGTAAATAGTTGAACTTCGATGACTTTGATGTTTAAGGTGATCACCGCAAACAAAAGTGCCATGGGAAGATTCTTTCAAATATAAAAGTAGTCTATTAATTTGTTAAAAAAAGAAGAACCGTAATTTTCGGGGATTTTTTTAGTTTCCCTCGATTGACTTTATTGCTTATAAATCACCACTGGCGCAAATAACGCGCGAGTTGTTTTTTTTTAATCCTCATATTACTGAATAGATAAGGTCTCTAATAGAGTGATTAACTTGACACCGGCAGCTTTCGGCAACAAGGAAAACTCCAATTGAAATAAACAAAAACGAAATTTTCTTTACTTCACTAAAAAAATATTAAAAAATAAAAAATAAATATTTTTTTACAAAAACCGAACGTTGTTGCAAAGTGTACATTCTAAGCTATCTAATGATGTATAACACTAACATGCTTCTTTGGAAAACTTTCGCAAAATTTTGTGTTGAACTTCCTTAACGGTAATTTAATTGGCATGAAAATATTTATGCCCAATGTTTGAGAAGAAAACTAAGTTATTTATTTTTTTGTAATTTATTCGTAAGTTCCATCCTTTGAGAGTATAAAACCATAAAGAAATCTATGGATTTACGACTTTCGTCAAAACCATTATCGAGATGGAAAATACTGTTTGGTCCCATAGTGCGGCGTTGGCCGAACGACCCGATAATTCACGAACACTCGCGTTTCGGCGCGGCCGAAACTAAGGCTGTAACTAGATTTCTGGGCCGAAACTGGCGGAAACCGAACTTTCGGTCGGTCAAAACTTAATTATTATCTAGGCATTGCAGATTCGCAGACCCGGTATCAGCCGATTCAGATATAATATATTATGTATTTTACAAGTAATTCGTAAAATAATTAAATAAAACTTAACAATTGAGCTACTTTACTTATAAGTTACTAGCAAAGACTATATATATACACTTGACTGCGCATACAGTGCCCCAACGCTCGAAAACTGTAAGCGTTTTGTCGCCTATGCATAGGCTACGGTACTAGTAACCATTTTAGTTGTGATCAAGTATAAGACCTGTGTGCACGCTAAATCATTGCATTTTCTTTAAACTTTTTTTGTAATTATAACGCATCAAAATGCCTTCATGCGCGGTGAAGTGGTGTGTGAAATATTCCAAAACATTTAGTTACAAAAAGGATGGCATAACTTTTCACCGGTAAGTAAACAGTAAGAAAATTATTTTTGATTTAATCAGATTATGAGCGACCGCAGAGGGCTCGTTAAAATGGTGGCTGGGTGAAAGAACACACGTTTGATTTCCGCGTTGATGTATTTTGGAAATGTCTCGTTCTTGCATTAGACAATTCTAATTCTTTTATCCTTTTCTTTCCCTTTATATGTTTATCGTAAAAACCTGTGCTGTCACCTTTAATATCCGAAATTGATATCGACAATAGTAAAATTTAACTTAATAAAATTTTTATTCAATTCAAATACTGCAATAAAATACCTATCTGCTCTTAACCGACTCCAAAACTTGAATTCGAAAAACATTTACCAAATTAATTAATTTTAAAAATCAATAATAACAGGATACATGTTTTTTTTGTAATCGATTGTTTTTATTTAAAAATCATTATTTTCACAGATATAATAAATACAGGAGATATGGCAAGGAGGCGCACAGTGGATCCATATTGAAAATTAGTGGACATGGGCAACAAAGTTCCAATATCGATTCGATATTTTTTTATGTGATTCTTCATGATATTCCAGACAACTTTTACTCTTGTGAAATTTCTTCTAAAGTTGATCGTTTGTCTGAAAAAAAATAAATTAGATTTTTTTGTATGGAGCGAATCACGTTTATTTTTTTTTCTTCAATTGTACGAATATGTTAGGTGTATGGCGTGAGTATATGATAGCTAGGGTCATTCTCTATCCAGGAAAAAATATATCAGCGCCGGCCATCCGCGGCCGCGCGAGTAATCATTCGGTAAAAAAATAATATTTTCTAGGTTTTTTTTTGCCTTTTAAAATCAATTCAAAGTATATTTTCTGTCTCACTTGGCTGTTTTCACCTTTTTAGTTAAATATATAGTTTTAATAGCACATAGGTACTCACAACTAGTAATTCTGGCAGAGGTTAAGTTATTATTGCATGTTATCGGTGGCACCTGCATTGTGATTGATGACTCATTTGTTTGTGCGCTCGACTAAATGCATAACAAACGAGTCATCGAAAAATGGTCGTCTCTGATTGGCTGTTATTTTTTTTACTACCTGCACGTTATCTATTGTAAAATAAACATGTAATAAGTTTCTGGGTATACTAATTTTATCAAATATACGTGAAATAGTTTGAATTTTCACGGGCAAGACGTTGATAATCATTATCTACATAATCAAGCGTATGTAAAGTATAGTATAAGTTATCGTACGTATGATCGAAAGGAAATTGTGAAATAATTGTAGCCCTGAAAAGGGCTGTTTGTCATATTCCCAGCCCTGATGGGCTTTTGTGGGAATAGTCCATAGCCGGATCACTTTATTTCTTATTCCAGAAGTGGGTCCGGCAAATTTTCGGACTCTGCTATGAGGTATTCTTCTTCCTCCATAATCTCACTGTCACAGGGAGGCTCGGTAGTCTGTAACAACTGAATTGCTTCAGGCAACAACTCACTATGAACCTGTTTCGTTATTTTAGGCCTTATGTAGGATATGTGAGGATCAGAGCTTATTAGAAGTCCATGGAGGATGTCTTCGTTTGTTGCTATTCTGTCCGTTTTCCGAGTGTGTCTCTCTCTGACGTTTCTGAAGTCCTTATTACGGGCTTCCGAAGCTAAGTACTTCCATCTCGAGAGCGCAAGTGATGTGTAAAGAGCTAAACACTTATCTTCAGAGACAGTACTTAGGCTCTGCTTTTTGAATAGTCGCTCGTGTACTTCGGATAGTGTTTCTGGATTACTGGAAAGGTATTCGACCACTTTTGCCAGATTCGTTTTGCCGTTGTCTTTCAATTTTGTTAAGTACCAGTGCTGCAACTCTTCCTCGGAATTTTCTTCTACTATGGAAGTAGAACGTCTTTTTTTTTGCTTATTACTTAAGTCTTCGAACGGTTTTCTGTGCTCCTTTTCTGTAGATGTTCCCGCTTCCGTAGTACATACTGCAAGATTAGGAACATGGGAATTCATATCCACTGGCTCAGATAAGGCTGTGTCCGAAAAGCCCAACTCACTTCTCAGGTCAACACTGTCACAAACAGGCCAGTTGATGTTTTTTTCCAACCACTTGCGATTATTTACACGGTTCATAAAAGTTTTTTGATTTCTACTTGACTCTATCCACTTTTTATTTAGGCTTACACAAAAAAGCCGACAGAACTCCTTGATTAGGTTTTTGTCTTCTTCAGAAACTGTGGTATTCAAAACAGAAATTATACTTTCATATAGAAACATATAATTTTTCAGATCACCACCACTTCTTAATTTCACAAAAAGATCTAGGTTGGTACAAAATCCAGCCATAGTTCTAAAGTAAATATAAAAATAAAAGTATTTCACTGTGTTCACAAATAAGCGACAAGAGCGAAACTAGAGGGACTTAGTGAATGTCTTTGTATTTATAGTCAGTGTTAATTACTCAAGTAGTGAACATATTAGCATGACTGAAAATTATTCAGCCAATCAGAGACGAGCATTTTTCGATGACTCATTAGTTATGCGCTTAGACGAGCGCACAAACAAATGAGTCATCAATCACAATGCAGGTGCCACCGATAACAATAGATAATGTGCAGGTAGTTAAAAAAATAACAGCCAATCAGAGACAATTATTTTTCGGTGACTCGTTTGTTATGCACTTAACCGAGCGCACAAACAAATATCAATCACAATGCAGGTGCCACCGATAACATGCAATAATAACTTAACCTCTTCCAGAATTACTAGTTGTGAGTACCTATGTGCTATTAAAACTATATATTTAACTAAAAAGGTGAAAACAGCCAAGTGAGACAGAAAATATGACTTTGAATTGATTTTAAAAGGCAAAAAATTTCATAGAAAATATTATTTTTTTACCGAATGATTACTCGCGCGGCCGCGGATGGCCGGCGCTGATATATTTTTTCGTGGATAGAGAATGACCCTAGCTATCATATACTCACGCCATACACCTAACATATTCGTACAATTGAAGAAAAAAAAATGAACGTGATTCGCTCCATACAAAAAAATCTAATTTATTTTTTTTCAGACAAACGATCAACTTTAGAAGAAATTTCACAAGAGTAAAAGTTGTCTGGAATATCATGAAGAATCACATAAAAAAATATCGAATCGATATTGGAACTTTGTTGCCCATGTCCACTAATTTTCAATATGGATCCACTGTGAGGCGTGGCGCTTGCGAACGCATCTAGCCGCAAAGAGGCTTGTTGCCAGTTTCGGCCATTAGTCGAATGTCAACTTGCGACGTCTTCACTGCTTGTGATTTTTTACAAAATGCCGCTTTGTACAGTGGTTGTTTGCAAAAATAACACCTCTATTGTGAATTATACGAAAGATGGCATCTCATTTCACACGTTAGTACTAAAATAATATGATTGTTTTTCTTATTAAATTCATTAAAACATTTCTTCGTGATACTAGAAACACGATAAAGTACCAAAAGCAATTATTTTCATTAGGAACAACAACCATTGTTTGCTTAATACACATCGATCAATGAATCGGCTGGTCTAATAGTGCAATGGATAAGTGTTTTACTGATACTCTCACTCACACGATAGTTTCGTGAAGCGGGTGTGTTTTAGGTAGATAATTAGAGAGGTGATGTCACTTTTGTGGTTGTCGATATTTTATACGATCCCTTAGTACGAATGATTACACAAGGGTAAAAAATTAGACTATTTTTGTTACATGGAACTTTATAGCTGTTGTTTACTAATGTGAGGTACTTAATGATAAAATTTATATAATTAATTACTGAAAAATACAATTCATTACTATTTCTTGATATACTCGACTTATCTTTTATTGAATCAAGTATGGGTTTTTAATTTATTGCGTTACTCTTACACATGTATCATTGATATCATCATCACAATTCACACCTTGGTTTTATTTTAACATTTTAGCTATCCGAAGTATCCAAAAATAAAAGAAAAGTGGATAAATGCGACAGGAAAGGGTCCAAACTGGTTTCCCACAAAAAATAACACGATATGTTCGTCTCACTTTGAGCCTAAGTGCTTTCAACCATTGAAGAAAGACTACATACCAACACCTCGAATTAAAAAACCACCAAAACCTCGAAAAAGATACAAAAATAGTACTGTATTTTTATATATAAAAAGGGCAGATTAAAGGTAACTGAATTTCATCGATACTATTTTTTCTACGATTACCTCTTCACATCACTAGTTGCGATGTGTGTTTATTCTGAGCCCGTAGCTACAGGTAGAAGCCCCGCCCCATGTATGCCTGTGTTCTATTAGTGAGTTTATTAGTGTTGCTGTAAGTTTCTTTGTGTGCGGGAGAAATATGAGCTCGTGTGCCGTTCTTATAGTTTTTGCTTTTGTGTTAGTGAATTAAGTGGGGAGAACACGGCGACATCTGAACACGAATACATTTGTTTACAAATCATATCTCCTGTATTTATTATATCTGTGATTATTTTATACGATTTTAATTGAGTATTTTTCATAACGTTAAAATTCATTTTATCGATATCGACTGTTTTCCCTTAATCAAGTAGATCAGCTCTAACGATATGCATACCTATGCAAGTTGACCTTGAACTGACCAATTGCAGGCGCGCGTTCTTCCTCGTCCCCCGGCCCGCGGTAGTGAGTCGTGTACTTAGAAGAAATCTCTATGTTTACTAGCGACCCGCCCTGGCTTCGCACGGGTGCAATGTAGATACTAATGTTTTCTCTACTATAATATGCATGTATTACCTACTCGTATACATATAAATCTTCCTCTTCAATCAAAACCGCATCAAAATCCGTTACGTAGTTTTAAAGATCTAAGCATACTTCGGAACAAACAGACAGACGGCGGGAAGCGACTCTGTTTCAGACTATGTAGTGATACGAGTGATACGTAGCGGGAAGCACGGCACGTACTCGTATGTTAGCTGTACATATGGAAGTACGGAGGTGGCCGTCGCGCGACACTTTGTCATCGCGTGTCGTACATTTACGCTATTTGTGTTGGCAGTTGGCACATACAAACAAACTATTATTAGAGTTAACAATTTTAATGATTATCGAAATGTTTCAAGTAAATATGAATAGTTTTGTCATAAATACTGTAAAGCATCGAAACTGAGAGTGCAATAACGTAACACTGTTGAGAGTTTGTCCGGGCTCCAGGCCGCAGACACAGCCTCACAGCCACCGCGTGAAGCGTGGCCGACGCGACGTACTGACGTGGCCACTGCCGGCAACGGGCGGCCGGCGGCTCACAGAGCGCTTTGTTTACTAAATCAATGTGGGCCTGTAGGTAAGTACGGTATCAATGTGTGGCCACCGCACTGTGGTGGTGGTGCTGACCGGCCTGAGCGCTACCTCCGGCCAGTGGAGACGCGGCAGCGAGCACACCCGCGCCCCACGGCCTGCGTCTAGCACATAGACGCAATCACATCACAAGGATTATGATGAAATAGATTTCCTAGCCTGCTCTGTCGCCCTCCTGCCTCTTTCAGCTATCCAGTGTTCCGGGGCTGCCTCCCTCCATTGTTTCCACTTCTCGCGAACGCGTCTTCCTTCCAGGCCTGACGGAACATACCCTCCCCTCAGTTAGTTTCGCCATCTCCTTTGTGGCCAACCGCGACCCCGCCTCACTGTCTCTGGCCACCAGTTCTGCCCACAGACGTGTCCTGCGCTCCTGCCCAGTCCCATTTGTGTTGGGCAGTCCTTTCGTTTTGCACATGATCCGTTTATTGAACGAATATACCTATAATATCATAGATGAATGTATGTACTATACATTAGGTACAGCGCTACATTACTCGCGCGCAAACCAATCTAGTTTAAGCACACGAATGTCACTGTCAGACAACGCACTGCCGCGCCCGCTGACTGTACCTACCAGCTTGACAAGCTTGGAATTTCACCTAGAAGCCCTTTTCAACCGACTTTAAAACAGGAGGAGGTTCTATATTCGGTGCGTATTTTACTTTTTGCATGTACTCGTATGTACGTGGGTCGATCAATAAGTACCTGTGTTATGATAAAGACGCAAGATTTTCACAAATAGTATTAGGTATTTACAATTATATTATTTTCAACGTAATCTCCTTCGACGTCTACCTATACACTTTCCCATCAATTCTGCCACTTTTTAAGCTCTTCACAAACGATACGATTTGTCTAACTCTTTAAAATATATTTGTTTGGCTTCTGTCTCGGTAATAAGCACCTCGTTTGAGCTGATATTTTTTCGAAAAAACCTATTGTTTCGAATGCCGCATGGTTTCTAGCGTATAATAATTATAGGTCGGAATTAGGTAGAGTTATTTATGTACTTACACTGATTTCATACAGCGAAAGAATAATGTGCATATGCCTCAAATCCCGAAATTAATTTTAAAGAGCAGAAAAATCCAGTGATTTATTAAATAAAAAATTTAATCTTATCTTCCTCTGAGGTTTTTATTACCTATTATTTATTTGTAATTAATATTGTTAGCCACACGGGATTGTATTATAAATCCTGGGAAATCCCGGGAAGATCTATATTAATATCAACATTTCGATGCAAGTACATAAATAACTCTACCTAATTCCGACCTCTGATAATAATGAATCCAGGTTTCAACAAAGGCGACGACTGGACAAACATTCTTGCGAATTCCGCGTAAAAAGATCCAAACACTGCTTCGATAGTGTTAGTCGTATCCGTTTGTTGTCTGCCGCCGCCGCCGCGCCGAGAGCAATCGCGGCACCAGCGTGCCGACAATTTTCTTACACTAATGTATTATATAAAATATTGATTGCCGTTTCATTTCCATATGACATGCCTATGGCCACTGCCACTTCGGGCACTTTAGTTCATGGATCAGCGAGAATCATATTGTGGACTTTTGAACACTTTCCTCGGTAACCACCTCTGCCGGCCGCTCCTAATCAAAAACAAATGTAGGACCACTCTTAAATTCGTAAAACCCTTTTGTAACTGTTGTCAGAGAAGGTGAAGTGTCCCATAGACAGCACCCAACTTCAATTTTATTTCAGAGTAGGTTATTTCTATCCAAAAAAAAGCGAAAGTTAATTATGTGACAAAAATTGGCGCCAAATGAAAACTAAGTCATCAGTGTGAAATTCGACATTTGACGTTGTATGAAAGGAGACTGTGTACGATAATAATGTCATAGAATAGGTACATAATAGAAGTAATGTCAACATAGCAACCCCATATCTCTTCTTAGGGAGTTACCTGCACACCAATCGACGTCGATCGATTGGTGTGGTAGCTTTGGCTGATCGACGTACATATGTATACCGTGCGATAAACAATAATTGATCGACCGCCGATCGACGCCATCGACTGACGTTGATCGATCGGTGTGGTAGCTTTGGTTGATCGCCGGATACTGTCCGGCTATATTCCATCAGTATCTTCCAAAATGTATTAAGAAGAGGACGTGTTGTTGTTGGCCAGTACGATGTTGTTACTCGTACTATTACAAAGACGCAAACACAGAAGACTTTAAATGCGACCGTTTTTTAGAGATCGCTTATTTGATCCAAAAGTTATTTTAAATAGCGGTTTGAATGCCTTTCGAATGAGTAACTGTGATATTGAAAATCTCTTATTACATGATTGCCCTTTGAATTGCGAAATTGAATACTAATTACAGACAATCAATTTCACCTAAAATACGATTACAAATAAAGGGAGCACTCATACTATACAGACACTGACAGCGGAATGACGTTCCCAAAATGGTGGCTGTATTTCCAATTTTGTCCACATGAACAGCTAAGTTGGTGGCACTTATAGTTCGATCGACGTCGACTAATCCATTCTACTATCGATCGACGCTCGATCAATTAGTGTAGTAGAAACTGTCGATCGACGTCGAGTAATCCATTTTACCATCGATCGATGGCCTCGATCGACAATCGATCGATTGGTGTGGTAACACCCTAACAACTCCTAGTATCTGTTAACAGGGGTCGTACTTATTGATCGTCCCAGGAACATCGATGTTATTGTGACTAATGGGCTGGTTTACGTGATTATTATTCCATTTGGTAGAGGACGCCCGCGCGGCGCGGCGCGGCGGCGGCCCTGATAAACCGTATTAACCTTGTTTGAGCAGTTTATGAGTTAGCTTCATTAAGGCAATTTTTTTTCTTCTTCGTCGATGTTGATTATCGAGCAAAGAAGTTGGCGGTGTGGAGAGTGCGCCGTGACCCCGCCGCGCCCCCCGCAGCCCTCGCTCGCCAAGCGGAACCACCGCGCGCCCGTGAGCTCAATGTCTGCCGTCACCATCGGCACCGCTGCGCTCACTGTTCACCACAAGCTACAAGCGACGAGCTACCAGCCACCAGTACCCACTATCCACGTGTCGTGCTCGCATACTGCGGCTCTCAGGTAATCTCTGCACCTCGCACCTTGTACCTCGGAAAGCGATGCCCATTATTTATATTTTTATTTATTTTCATTATTCGCTAAAGGCAACCACAAACCAAATACATTCGCATTAAACTGAGGTGTACACTGAGTGCAAGGTGCAGTCAGCAGGCACCAGTGGGCAGTGTGCAGCCAGGCAGCAGGCCGCTGCACGCTAGAGCAGTGAGTAACGCAGGCACGAGACGCCATGGAGCATGTATAAGTACTATACTGATAGGTACGGCCTATTTCGATAAATAAAACAAAATGGCCTTCCACGATAAAATTAAAGTGCTGCACCCGGATAACATTGAACATGGCGGTAGTATTATATTTCCGTTTATTGATGATAATAAATTGTGATTGTTGTCCAATGTGCTAACAATAATATGCAGTCACTTTCAAAATTACTTTTAAGAGTAAATACGATAAAACATCATACCGAGTAGTGTATGCGCGACACGGCCCCGCGCCCGCGCCCGCCCCCAGTGGGACCGGCCCGCGCGCTCGAGCGGCCATAAAACATGTAGAGCCAGACCACTGAGACGTTTCTTTACGCGAAATAAATATTTATGTAGAGACAATCATGTGTCTTTTTTGAGAAACATATCTTTTTTAATTTTTTTTATATAGTAATATTAAAAACAAAAAAACTCACACACACAAAAAACGACATATTTTTTATAGGAAATTTCCTGTTCTTTAAGAATCTGTTTCAATTTTCGATATCTGCAAAATTTTCTAAGAAATTAACAGAAATCAAAACCCAAAATTTTATGTTTATTTAATTTTAAATTTTTATTACTTTTGCAATTTGTTTATGCGGGACTTCAACCTTCAACTTTTCAAAAACTTTCTAGATGAAATTACGAATCAACACCAACATATAAACAAATGACACCTTAATCATAATTTTCTGAGAAGGAGAACTGGAATTCGATAAATGGCACATGTTAACTGTACTACAAAGAACTCCATAGTTTCTGAATCTGCTCCTTATACTAACTGTCACTAGCGACAACGTAGCGTGGGCGTGGGCGTGGGCGTGGGCGTGGGTGCGCAACGTGGAATACTATGAGCGCTCTTCAAACTTGTGCTTTCAAAGGAATACCTCAAAAAACATAAAAACTGTTAAACAATATAGATAGCAAGCTAGCCAGAGAACATAATTATCCATGACTGACAGTGGATCGTTGGTGGTCAGTCGATGTTTGGCAACATTGCAGCGTGCTCCGCGCCTCGCGCGCGCACTCCAGGGGCATAACATTGTAGCCGTTCTCTGTTTCTACATTTTGTTTGTTTCTAATACCTAAGTATAATGATTTACAAAATTATAATGAATGAGAATTGATTTAAAAACAGAAAACGAGATTTCAAGCAGTCGCGTTACATTTTCCTACCTCCGTTTTTTTGTTGTTGTAGTGTTCACGATAAACGCTCGCTATAATACGAGTATGTTCACAATCACTACAAGAAGGACCCCTTGGCGCTTGGATGATTGACAGGGCTCAGAAGGCGTAGTTGGTAAACATTGACGGAATTGTATTGAAAAATAAGCGTTATGTGGTTCGGATAGTTTATGCACTATACCCGGGAACAGTGTGTCCGCCGGACGCGGGCGGGCACCGGCGCGTGCGCGCCCCGCGCCCGACAGGCGCGTACGCCGCCTCTAGCAGCTCAGCGAACATAATTATTTTTGTTTCGAATATTCAATTTCGCGAAGGCTACTTAATTTTTTCAATTATCGTTTTCCGTCTGACGATACACATACTCTGCGGTGAGCGTTCCGCAAGTTTTAGTGTGCAGTATCCATTTACTAAATCAACGAACTGGCAGCATGTTAGCACAAGCACTAGGGGTAGGAAGGAGGCACTCACCTGCGGCGCGAAGCCCAGGAACGACAGCTTCCTCTTGCCTGAGCTCATGTTGCGTGCGCGGTCCGCGTGTGTGTGTGTGCGCGCGGCGCTCGCGCACGTAGCTCCTACTTGCCGGCGGCGCAGCGACTGTGCCGACTCACCGACTGTGCGCCGCGCCGCCCGAGTGGGTGTCGCTCGGCGCTGCCGGTGCGGGGCGCCGCCGCCGCGCCCGGTGCGGGCGCGCGGGCCGAGGGCGGGGGGAGGGTAGCACTGTAACACATCGCGTGACGTCACCCAGCAGCCAGTTCCCGAGCCCTGCGCATGTTGCGAGCGGCCTAGTGTGAGCCACTATACCTAGGTACTGTAGCGCTCACGTCATCAATTTGTTCTGGAACTAAACTCATCCAATACTCCGACAGCTCGCAGCTCGCACAGGCCGGGGCCCTAGCCCCTCTGCAGCTGTGTTCATTGTGATGCAACTTGTCACAACACCCTTCCTACTGTAGGCTGATCCAATCCTATTATATTTTTTTCTTAGGTAAATAAGTTTCCTGAATGAGAGGAGAATCGCCGCAGCGCACAGTGCGCGCTCACAGATCAGAGATAAAACTCAGAACTGTGGAACGAATCCCGCATCACTCCTCGCACGTACGTGGAGAGTGTACCTACTGTGCAGGCAGACGAGCTCAGGTACCGGTGTCGAGCGCAGCGCGCAGGCGGCGGGCGGGCCCGGGCACTCGCGCAGCTGTGCAGCTGGGCAGCTGCTTGCTTACGCGACACTACATGAACTATCACTATCTGAAAGGAGCTTTGTCAGTCATCTGACTTGGACAATGTTCGGGTTATAACTGGCCGTGTATAAGAGTAACATGTCTTTCAGACCTTCGGCTTAGCGTCCGCAGTAACGAGTGTCGCTCATCAACACATGCGGCACGAACCCGGCGCTCGCTGAGGCCGGCGGCTCGCCGCGCTATCAGCTACGTCGTGCACTCATTGTTGTGACTCGCAGTGGCTAGTGCCCGCTTATCGGAAGCCGCGAAGCAATTCCATCATTCGACACTCTCGACGGCGATTCCAAGATACAAGGAGGAACGTCGTACGTATTGACAAAGTAAACTTGTCGCCGATCTAATAATAATAGCACTGACAGCACTGACACTTGTCACTTGTCACAGCCCACAGCTGTGCTCTAAGAAGGCTCGAAGAGTAGAATACTTCTCATTATAGGCCGTTTCTCTAGCTTCAGCTGCAGTTACAGCTAAGGTTACAGCGAAGGTGTTGTCGTAGCTCTCTGTGATACGAGTAGTCTAGTGGTAAGACCGTTGGATTGCCATGTCATAGGTCTCGAGTTCGAACCCAGGACACGCACCTCTGAGTTTTCGGAATCATGTGCGAATTAGAATAGAATATACTTTATTGTACGCCAAAATTGAAACACATCGGTTTTACAATATTGTTAATTTATGGTTACAAATGGCCGTCTTATCGCTGATAGCGATATCTTTCAGACAACCTTTGGATGGACTGTACGAACATGAAATAAAAAGGATGGGGGGGGGGGGGGTAGTCAGTGGTGTACTGTCAGTACAATGAATAAATATAATTATATAAATATTGTGAGTGTTATAACATTAATGAAATAACAGAGAATGAAAATGATTTGCATCAAATTTTTGAAAAGCAGCGCGTTACTGAGCTTGTCTTACTGACACCGGCAATTCATTCCATAAACGGACAGCCTGGACCGTGAATAATTATCACTTGCGTCGGTGAAGGAAAACATCGTGAGGAAACCAGCATGCCTGAACCATGATAATGCATGATTTAGCCAGCAAAATTGGAAAGCGCAAGTAGAGGACATCTGTAAAAAAAATAAGCACAACTGCCTATGCATTACACAACTTGTCAAAAAAAGTTAATCAAACTATACTTATTGCTAATCATGGCCTGGTTGTATCAGTCTTGAGATTTGGCAAAATATTTTCTGGCAATTGTAGTGAAAGAGAAAGCATTTTCAAAGCTCAAAAGCGTTGCCTTGGAAACATGGTTGGCCTAAAAGTAACGGATACTATCGTCCCCGTCTTTAAATCTCATAAACTTTTAACTTTTTCTTGTCTCTATATACTAGAATTGGCCATATTTGTCCAAACTAATAAATATTTATTTCCTTCTTTGCACGACACTAGGAAAAGAACTGCGAGAATGAGATCACAGTACCAAAACTTGCTGCATACAAGTGCATCTAAGACAGCACTGTTAAAAAAAGTGTTATTTGTATGGCGCCTACTGTGTCTAATAAAATTCCGAACGATATAAAACAGCAACCATTTAGAATATTTAAAAAGCGACTTATCAAACTACTGTTAGATAAATGTTATTATTCTGTAACACAGTTTTTAGCCGATAACACACTTTAATTTAGAAATTATTTAGATTAAGAATTTTACTTAAATATAATTAGCCTGAGCCTTGACTATGATGTACTAAATTATATTCATTTCAAGCTGTTAAATTATAGTACATTTTGATATAAGTGGGGAAAGTTTGGTATTGCGGCCGAGGCGAAATACACACACGAGTCGCAGGCGAGGGTGTTATGGAGCCGAGAACTGCAGTAACAAATGCCCACGTGTATCAAACGACGTTTTTCAATACACTTTTAGTTTTTTGGTTTTAGTTTTTAGTCCAAATTTGTTCAAAGTCCAAATTGATTCAATGGAATAGAAAAAAAATGAAAAATAAAAATGACTGGGGGCGAGCCGCCTCACCACGTGTGGAATTTTTATTTCCGCACTATAGTGCGTGGATATAAGAAGAAAACCACGAGGGTGAAATTCATAGCATGTTGAACCTAATCGTAGTGCGATAAGAGCCAGTTTTCGAGGAAGTGTGTTGAAAAGTTCAGTTTTGTTATTGTTTTTATGATCATATTTATTTTGCATGCCTTTAGGGCAGAATGTACAAGGATTCTCTAGTCATTGTAACACCTGAACTGTAAACTTACCTACATTCTATTCTATTCTGAGAGATATTTCTCGACGGCATGTAAAGCCAAGTCAGAGCCCCATGGGCGGCATAAAAACTCTGACACCAGGTTAGGCACTAACCACACGATAAAAAAGAGCAAAGGTGTTTGGCGGTTTAGCCGAAGGAATGTTGGGAACCCTAGCTGGGTTGCCAAAATTTCTTCGGTTAATTATAGTATTTTTCAAAATAACCTTTAAAAATATAGTACACTTTAAAAAAACAGCATTTTATCGGAAAAGCAAAAAATAGACAATGATCCATATACACATTTCTTACTTAGTTATTTGTTTTATAAAAACTAGGTATTTGTTTTTGGAACTTCTTGCATTATTTACCGATATTTTTGTCTAAAATAAAAGTGACCGGTTTTTAATTTTTAATTTTATTTGAAAGGTTTCTTAATCGGGTGTTCTTATGCTTCAAGAAAATCTGGTGGGTTACCATGACCTTTTAGTGCAGGGAAAGTTTCAGCATGGTAACCCCCTGGTCAGCCGTTTGAAGACCATCACGTCTTTTCTAGATGATGAAAAATATTTTATAAAAATCCTATCTTGACTTGTCAATGATATTACAAAAGTATGATAACCTTGACCTGACGCGCAGGCATCACCAGGATCATACAGGATACCCAACCTGCCAGAAGAAATCCTCAACGGTGTACGGCCTCTACCTTATGTTTGGGCTAATACCTACGATGTGTTTTGACGAGCACATGCCAATGCACGCTGGGCGGTTAGGGTCATAATCTGCTTCTCAGTCTTTGCACTTCTGCTAAAGCCGATCTGTCATGAGGACTAATTAAGCAGCTTTCTTTGATACAGGTGATGGTAGCGTGTCAACCAGTAAGTAACATAAGACTAAAGGAGACCGGCGGAAGCGGTCCTAGTGGAGACGGTGAACGAGGTCTATATTTTCTTGAAGCTGATTGAAAGAGCATCATTTTTTGTCATGGCACCAAAAAGATTGCTCTATGGAAGAGAAGAGAGAGAAAAGGTTATTCATCATTATAACTATGAACTATGTAATGAACGATTGCATTAATTACAAATAACGTCAGTGATGAAAGACATGCGTCAATTTAAAGCTTGTTAAAAGAGCACAATAATAGCAATAGGCAAATCGGCGCCAGGAGAAAAAGTTAAATGCCATAATGTACAATTACTGACAAAAAAATCTTCTAATCCTAGAGATCTAACGAGCGTCGGTGAATGAGACATGCATCATTTTAAGCTTGCTACAAGAGTTTTTTTCTTTGTTAAGGACATAAACAAATCGGCACCGCGGTACTATATATATCTCCAACGGTGTATAAGTAGTACGCAGACTCGAAATATAGTACAACTAAGTAGAAGGTGAGTGGTAATTGGGTACATTGCTTGAAATGGCTAGACCTAATTTGCAACAATTTTGACCCCGATAACTTAGGTTCAGAACTGGGTTGTTTTTTAGAAATCGAATAAACTGCTGATTGTGAAAAATCTACGCCGCTCAGGATGTTAAGCTGAGACTGCTCTGAGCTCATCAACGAATGAATCCTTTAAAACCAATTTGTCAAAAATTACACCTGCCTTTAGAAATTAAGCGCCATGAATGTCGCGTTCTGAAATTTTCTTGAAACTTCCCTTGTTATCGAGGCAGTTTTCTCAAAATAAATGTATAACACTTGTCGTGCTTTTTACAGAAAAGACTTTCTTGTCTCGTTAGCTTTCTAAACTGGTGCCACAGTACACTCTTTTAGTAATCTTAACATCAGAAAATAACGGTTGTCCCTGACAAGATAGTTTTTAATAAAACTGTTTTTGTTGCAAAGTTTCTTGTTACCACTATGTGATGTTAGCTTTTTGACCTTATCCCCCCATCGCACTGGACCCGAGACGGTGGTGCGTAGTGTTCCACGAGCGCCTCTCTATGACGTAACGGGACGAGGCCCGCAGGCATCGCAGGCCAAGCGGGCCGGCACTAGTCCGGGGCAGCGGAAGTCGCATTAGTTCCCGCTGCCCCCCGACGCAAGTGTGCGAGGGAACACCGGTGTGCTTTTAGTCAGTACGAGTCTGACAGACCCCTCCGCTCTCCCCAGGGCGGAGGTCATCCATTGAGGATCAACATCAACTTCGTTTGCGTAACATTTTTGATTAATGCTCCGCTCCTATTGGTCGCAGCGTGATTTTTTTATAGCCTATTTCTCGATAAATAAGCTCCCCAACACTAAAATAATTTTTCAATTCGAGCCAGCAGTTCCTGAGATTAGCGCGTTCAAACAAACAAACAAACTCTTTAGCTTTATAATATTAAGTATAGATTTATCTAGAGTTTCAACACGCAGAAATTAACTTTTAAATGTTAAAAAAGGGGTGTCTTTATTTAATCATCAAAATATTTACCTTATTTACAAACTAATATAACGTAGATCTTAATTAAGAATAAAAAATATAAATGTACAATTACGGGGCGTCAAAAATTTTTTGTTTCAAACTCAAACTCAAAGCATTTTTTTTCAATTAAACCATTACAGGCACTTTTGAATGTCAAAACACAAAAAATAAACTAAGCTACAGTCCCAGTCACAGGGCATAATAACTTGTGAAAGTACTGTAGTTGCACATTCGAAAGCGTAGATCTCTATGGAGAAGAATGGGCAAGAAACTCCATGGACACTCTTTTAAATCATTATGTTGTTACAAAGTCTCGGTTACATCATTCATGTCGAGATTAAACATATATGTGAGAACGATGTAGAAAGACGTGCGAGTAAGAGCGTCCAGAATAAAAAGATAAAATTAACAATTCAAAAATACAATAATCCATGGCAGCTGCGAGATGACCAGTCACAACTGACAGAGCCCGTTCACGAACATGACGCATGGATCAGCCATCATTCAACTCAACCATTTTGGAGGGAACTAAACGACCCGACACACGCGCCACCATCAGCGAGACATTTGAGTGAGCATGACATTCTCTCAACCGCCAGGGCAAATTCGAGTCAGTAAAAGATGTAAATGGTAGCTTTATCGTACATAGAACTCACACATGTGCTATGCAATTATATAATACTAAGAGACTGAATCTATACAATGCAAAGATATGTTTACAATCATCTGCAGCTTCCACAATAACTTCACAAAGTAATCAATTAGTTTGCCCCTATGGTTGTGGAGCAGGACCAGCATTGAGCCAAGCATTTTTATCATCAATGTAATCTCCCAACATATAGTATGCATGTTGTGTTTTAATATTAATATACAAGGTGGCGCCGACAATACGACAATAAATGAAAACACTGGTAATATTACTTCATAAGTATCTTTTACAATTATCAAATAAATCCTAACACCGAAATTTAAAAAAAATATTTTCAAACTAACTAAATAGCATAAAACTGTTAACGAAATAGAACACCATTTATAAGTATTGATTCACTAACACCTTAGGTATTATTTACATTATATCGCAACTGGAAATTTAAGGACCGAATTTGCCAAAAGGTTCTGAAGTAGCGAGTTAGCAACATGTGTTTAGTGTTCATACCGATATGGGGGTCGTTAACCTGTCGGTGCTAGCCTATTTAATTTACATCATGTTGAAAATGTTGAAAGCGAAAAATTAAGATTGTCCTGTGACTAAACTACTGGACATATTCGAATGATTTTTTGTATGCAGATTGGGAACGTCATGAGGTAAGTATACGCAGTTGCAGTTTAATTTATTGTCGTATTGTCGACCTTGCTAATATATACATACTATTTTTCTACAATTTATTTTACTGAAGATTTTAAACTATTACTATGACTTTCCTTATTTATATAAATCAATAACCCTTATATTTGTGCCTTATACTATACTTTTTTGACTTGCTTAATTTTGTTTCCATATTTTTATTTAGATTCATTGCCTTTTTTATTTTTATCATATTTTAACCTATATACTCAATATGTAATTAATTATCATAAATTTTTAAACTAATTTATTAATTTTTAACACTATTTTTAGTATTTTTCTACATTTTATAAAATGGATTAACATCCGTCAAAATATTACCAGATTTGACACAACTGGGCGTAACCACCAGCGTCTGCACCTGTTTCAACAGGACTTGACCCAGTTTCTCATGAAACAGACTCAAGTTACTATTTTGCCTGTTGCCACCGCTAATGGTTTGCTCAACGCGCCTGCTCTTTTGTTGGGTCGATTGGATTTGTTTCTGTGTCGCCTGGAAGTGGTCGCACCGCCAACTTTAGCAATATGCTATCGAAGCTCTTGCGAATGCGTCCCACTTCCTTCGCGCCGGGTTGCTGAATGCGTTGTGCTCAGTGGCTCCTAGTTTTGCTTTGGTGCAGTTCAGACAAGCCGCTGCTTCGCCGATCTGTTTATCCGGGCATACCGCCCTGAGGTGTGGACCGCAGTGGCTACACAGATCGGCTGGCTCCATGCACAGGCGTTTGCCGTGCCCGTATGCCAAGCAAGGGTGCACTGCACCAGAGGGCTCTGGTCCTCGACGCGTACTCGTTGGAGTTTTTCCCTCTCAATCGCCCTACTCCAGACCGTAGGGGACACACCAAGCACAACGTGATTTGCGTGCGGGTTGCGTATTTTCCTTCTGCATTTAACTACCATTCTATGCTCCTCGTCGTCGTGCCCGTGAAATATCTCCCGGTTCTGATTCCTAAAGGCTCTCAACACTTCCTTATCGCTGTGAATCAGTAAGACGTCCCTAAGAATCAGAAGTGGGTCCCGATTCTTTACGTCCTCGACGACGAGGTTCTCTCCGGCCGCCTTCAGTGGTACCTTAATTTTTCGCCTCTCCTCCGTCGTTGCCCACCCCATGATGATCTTTTGGTCCTTGGCTTTACGAACCCTCTCTACCCAACCTCGAACCCAGCCCTCCTTCGCGTCCACTGCTTTCCTAACTCTTGGTCTAAGAGTTTTCCAAGTTTCTTTAACTCCGAGATGTGCTCCTTTAAGGTGTTGTGGAGCTCAGTCTGGCTAGCAAGAACCTCGACAGAAATGGGTTGGGTTGCAGTCAGCAGCGGGCTCGGGCATCGGTACGGCTACGGGTGCGGGTGCGGTAGGGGCCTTGTCTCGCTACGACTCCTTGACAAGCTCATAAAGCCTGTTTATGGCCTCGAGCACCGCAGTCTTGATTTCGGCTTTGAGGTAGCGCGAATTGGCCAAATTGAGCTTAGCCTTAGGCAAGCTCTCGCCTCCGCAATGCGACTGGGATGCCCAGCCTCAGGCTTCCTGAGAGGTCCTGAAGCGTCGACAAAAGCTCGATGCGTCCCCGGAGTAGCAGGGCCCTGCCGAGACGTGAGGGGTGTATCGTCACCGAATACAATTTTCCGCCTCGCGTCAGGAGATGAAAGCCCCGCCGATCGCGGCGAGCTCCTGGAGCTCTGGGTCTTTGCGTTCATGGCCGGGGTGCGCAACATATCGACTGGCTTAGAGTCGGACGCGAGGTCGGCGGGTCTTTCCTCAAGCGAGGAGAACCTGCCGGCCGCGAAGGTGCCGACAGCAAAGAGGGGCAGAGGCCGTGGGACAACTGCTGGAGCAAATACTCCGACAGCGTCAAGCGACTCTCGGAGCCGCTTTTTGAAGCGCCCCGATACGCCAGTAGCCAGCGGAGTGAGTGACTCTGACGGGGTAATGCAGATGGAGCAGGGCGATGCCAAAACCTCCACCGCATTAGTGAGCTCCAAGGCGGAGTTCAAAGCCGCGAGGCGAGAGGGCCGGAAGGCCATCGCGACCGATGAGGTCGCTGAGTTGGCCCGACGGGCAAGGGAGAGGCGGTCGCAGACCGCCGCAGCCCCTAAAGGCCTGACGGCAGAGAACCTCAGCCGCCCGGTTTTGGACGGCGTGGACGTCATCCTGAACTTCGACCCCCAACTTCAGCGGCTGGTGCCCAAGTTGATGGGCGCGGCGGGCGCATTGTCAACGCTGCTTCCCAATCTGGGGGTCCGAGCACCGCCTGTAGGTGGTTATATGTAGGGATCGTGCGATCGATGATCCTTTTCGGGGCCCCGGTATGGGCTGCCGACCTGACGGCCCGCACTATCGCGGTTCAGCGCAGACCGCAGAGGGCGATGGCCGTCAGGGACATCTGGGGATATCGCACGATCTCCTAGGCGACGAGGTGGCTTGCGTACTGGCCGGATCCCCGCCGTGGGACCTGGAGGCGAAGACCTCGCGACACTACATCAGTGGCGCGAGGAGGCCAAGGATCGGGGCGAGAGGCTGGTGCAGCGACAGATAACGCTGCGCCGGTCTCAGCTCCAGCAGGTCATGGTGGCGGAGTGGCGGGGGAGGCTAGAGATCCCTACCGCCGGTCTCGACACAATCGAGGCGATCCGGCCAGTACTCGACGACTGGCTCGGGAGGAAGCACGGCTCCCTGACGTTTCTGGGCACGGCTGCTTCGGGAAGTACCTGTATCGCATAAGCAGGGAGCCGGACGCTCGGTGCCATCACTGCGTCCACTGTCTGGAGGACACGGCGCGGCATACGCTGGCCGAATGTGCCGCGCGGGATGAGCCGGATCGTGCCCTCGTTGCAGAGGTGGGAGGAGGTTAGGTTAGGTTTTTTTTTTTTTTGTTTTGGCAGGAGTGGGAAATCCCCACGGACACCTCGACTACCTCACAGGCTGTGAGACAGTCGAGGTAGTGCCGGACTCGAACCGGCTAAAACCACACTCCTGCTCTGCAAGTGTCCCCCTGAATTAGACAGGGTCCTTATTTGAACTTAAAAATTTTTGGTTTGCCATTATTTTGTTTTTTATTACTTACATTAATCTGGAATCAATTTATACTACCGATTATATTATATACATATTATTTTATTACTTTACTTTTCTATGCTTTGATCTTATATCCTTTCTATTAGAAATATTCATTAAAGCATTATTTTATCTGACTTTGTTTCGGTTTACTACTTTTGTAAAAATTTCTATACAATAATCTAAAAATATATCACGGCTCTTTCTGTCTGCTATTATTTTACCAATGTTGTCCATATCTATAATTTTGTTTATTTTCCGTTCAGTATTATACTTTTCCGCACAAAAGACGGGGCATTCGGTAAGGATGTGGGTGACCGACTCCACTGCATCCGCTTCACAGATGCACGATGGATTCCCTTTACACTTGAAACGATGCAGGTATTCGGAGAACCCACCGTGCCCCGTGAAGATCTGTGTGATGATGCCGGTTGGTTGAACCTTTTTCACTATCTTGAAGGCGTCGACCGCTTCCGGGAAGAAGATTTTCGTGACGGAGGCGGTTTCGCCGTTCTGGTACCTCCGGTTCCATTCGTCGAGCGACCCCATACGGATCTGCCGCTTGACGAATGAAACCGGGCAGCGGTCATAGTCCGGCCTCTTTCTGGATCGGAGTGCAGCCTCCTTTGCGAGGTGGTCCGCTCGCTCGTTGCCCTCTAGCCCGGCATGTGCCTTTACCCAGAACAAGGACACATCTTTGCTCTGGGATAAAGCCGCGGCCACGTTGGCTCTCGCCTCCACGGCCAGGGCGTGGAGGGAACCTTGGTTTGTGACTGTTTGAAGTGCGGCCTTTGAGTCACTGTAGATGCCGAAGGTTCCCTCATTGCGCTTGAGGATTTCGCGCGTGGCTACGCATATGGCCAGAAGTTCCGCCTGGTAGACCGTGCAGTACGACGGCAAGCTAAGTTTGACGGACTTGATCTCGGCGGCACCGTCCCAAAGTGACAGTGCTGCTCCGACCTTGCCCGCAATCTTGCTGCCGTCAGTGAACACCCTGACTGCTTGGACGTTGTGGGTCTCCACACGCGTCTGGTCCTCCAGGCACACGAACTCCATGGCCGTATGTTTCGCCGGGTGCGGAGTCTCTGCAAATGCCACCACCCGCTCCACCTCCCTGCCCGCTAGTGCTGGCTGTGGCACCCCTCTCTTTGCCTCATACAGGGCGGCTGCTTCCTGAATTCGGAGGTCGAGTGGGAGTATCCCAGCCAGCAATAGGGACGCGTTCAGCGAAACAGTGCGGTAGGACTTGCAGAGCTTTTGCGCGAATCCTCGTTGGACCGTGTTAAGGCTTTTCTGCACCCCGATCTTTTTAGTTGCCGGCGCCCAGGCGCTGGCCGCGTACATTATAACCGGCTCCACTGCTGCCGTATAAATGGTGTGGATGATCTCCGGGTGAAGGCCCCAGCTCACTTTGGCCGCACGTGCCAGCTGTTTGTAGATGTTTACAGCTTTTCTGCAAACGTTTGCGACGTGGGTGTTGAAAGTGAGCTGGTGGTCGACGGTGAGCCCCAGTATTTTGATTTCCTTAGACATGCCAATGTCTACCCCGCCCATGCTCAGGAGTGGAACATCGTACTTCAGCTTCTTGGTGAGTACCATTGCACAAGTTTTTTGCGGTGCAAACTTCAGCTTGTTTCGGATGCCCCACACCCGAACATACTCGAGGGCGGCATTGGCCTGCCGCTGGACTTCCAACGCTGTGTCACCGTCGAAGATCATCACAACATCATCGGCGAACGCCTGGCAGTGGTCGCCACGCTCCTCCAGCCCCTTCAGCAGGGGGTCCAGGATCAGGTTCCACAGGATCGGACCGCCAATGGACCCCTGCACGCACCCCTTGTTAGTGTCCCTTCGACACTCGGCGCCTGCGTATCTCACACGGACACTCCTACCAGTCAAGTAGCTGTCTAGCAACCTTCTGATATTCACCGGGCAATTTTCCTCAGCCAGTCTGGTCCTGATGGCCGGCCACCATGCGCTGTCGAAGGCTCCCTCTATATCCAACGATACAACAGTGATCAGCTTGTTTTCACTCAGCTTTCCTTTGATATGTTGTATCATGGTGTAGAGGGAGTCCTCGGTGCTCTTTTGTGGCATGAAGCCAAACTGGCGAGTACTGAGCCGCGGGATTAGGTGCCATTTTAACCTTGCTACCAACAGTTTTTCCAGCGTTTTGCCTAGGACTGGTAGGAGGCCGATCGGCCTGTACGATTTTGGGGTGGTGTAGGAGTCTTTGCCGGGTTTTCGGAGGACCACCACCGTAGCTTCTTTCCAGGCCCCAGGGAAGTGTCCGTGCTCCAAGCATTTGTTGGCCAGTGCAAGGAACGTCCCTGGGTCCCGGGAAATAGCCTGGGCACAGATATCGGCTGTGAGACCATCCGCCCCGGGTGCCTTCTTCGGGTTGAAACTTTACACCGCGGTTTTCAGCTCCTGAAGTGTAAACGGTGGGTCATGTTGTTCATCATGCGTCCACTCGTTTACACGACTGGCCGCTTCACGTGTCCGACGGTGGTCAGCGGTTTCTCCCTCTTCTAGGTCTTCGGGGTAGAAGGTCTCGGCCAGCAGCAAAGCCGATTCCTGCGCGGTCAGTGGAACTCCATCCTTCACCAACGGCAAGTCCTCCTGTCTTTTGGCGGTTCGTCCTATGACCCTGTATATTCCCTCCCACATTCCTTCCCTATCTTGTTTGTGGCAGAAGCCCTTCCAACCCTCCGTCTGCGCCTTTTTGGCTAGGGACTCGTAACTCAGTTTTGCTTGCAGGTACTCATCGACGACTTTTTGTCTGCGGACTGGTGCAGCGCATCGGATGCGGCGTCTCTTGGTGTTCACCTCCGACATCTTGGCGGCGAGCTCTTTGGACCACCACGGTATGGTAAGTGTATCGTTGTTCTTAATTTTGTTTAATTGTTCTTCACAGGTTTGTTTAATACTAGCTATATATTTATTTACGTTTTCTTCTAACTCTATTTTACTACTAATTTTACTAATTTCGGTTGAATTTAAGTTTTTATCAGCTTTTAATTGGGCCAATTTCACATGAAATTGGCTCCAATTTGCTTTTCTAGTGTTGTATATTCTCGTGGTCCTATTCACGTTTATTCCTTTTGATTTTTGCAATTTAATTTTGAATACGATACCGTTGTGGTCCGAGCTCGTCATGCCTTCCTCGACCCGCCAGTCCTCCACCAAGTCCAGCAGGTCCGTTGAACAGGCTGTTACATCAACGAAGCTGCTGTACAGGGTGTTCCCTCTGACGGTGTCGAAGGTCGGTGTGTTGCCGACGTTGAGTACCTGCAGGCTCATTTCTTCCAGGATTCCCGACATTTCCTCTCCCTTGCTGTCTGTTACCAGGCTGCCCCACCAGGTGCTCTTGGCGTTGGCGTCGCCGCCAATTATAATCCTCGTGGGGCCTATTTCCTCGCGAATCTGCAGGAGTTGCTCCAGGTATGGCTGTATGGGCTGGTCTGGTTCAAAGTAGAAGGAGACCACTGCGATCTCCCAGGCGCTGGTTCGGATCCTCACCACCACGATGTTATTGGTGGTGAGTTTCGGACACTGTGTGACGTCAAGGTCGTGATCAAAGACGACTATTGCCGCCTTCACAGTTCCACTTCCTTGATCAGCGCACTGGTAGACTCTCGCTCCCCGGTAGTCTCGCATCCTTTTAACCCCACCCACATACGGTTCCTGGAGCAGCGCGAACGCAACCCTTCGCTCACTAGCCACAATCATGAGCTCTTGGGTTGCTAAATTCTTCCTCTGCAGATTCGCTTGGATTACCTGATAGTCATTCCGAGCGGTCGGGCGTGTTCGGGAATCCCAGGATGAGTCACTTCCTGTAGCCGCTGGTTGGACCTTAGCAATACGCCACCGACAGCCGCGCCAGTGCGTCCCACTTGACGCGAACTGGGCACTCGCTGTCGAAGGCGTTGTGCTCGGTCTTTCCCAGTTTTGCGCAGGCGCAGTTACGGCACTTGGGTGGCTCCGCAGCTAGCCGTGAGGGGCAGTCCGCCCTCATGTGGGGGTCTCCACAGTGTGTGCAGAGGTCGGCGGGTTCCGTGCACAGTTTACGGCTGTGGCCGAAGCGCAAGCAGCGAGTGCACTGAATCAGTGGTGACTGGTCCAGCACACGCACCCGCTGCAAGTCGATGTGCACTCGACCCGCATACGTAAGCCTCTGCCACACAGAAGGGGACACCTGCAGGATGACATGGCACATGTGGGGGTTCCTCGTCTTGCGACGGTACTTCACCCCCATCCTCAGATCATCCGCTGGCACGTCCCCAATCAGGTGGGTGTTCTGACGCTTAAGCGCCTCGGTGACCTCCACATCGGAGTGACAGGAGAGGACGTCCTTCAAGATGATGAGGGGATCCTTGTTCTTCACCTCCTCCACCACGAGGTTTCCGGCCTTTTTAATCCTCTCCGTCACCCGAGTCAGCTCCTCCCTGGTCCTGAAGCCGACCACCACCTTCTGGTCCCTCGCTTTCCGCAGCCTCTCCACCCTGGTACCCTCATTTCTGGCGTCCACCGCCGTCCTTAGCTTCTCAATAACCTCTTCCCCGCTGTCCGTGCCACTGACGGATGACACGACCATCGAGTGAAGAGGCTCTTGGAATTGCTGCTTCGGGACGGCGGCCATCTCCGCGAAAGAAGGACCTTGGCCTGCGACGTAGCGAGGTGCCTGCTGTAAGTGCTCCGACAGAGCCCGTGTGTGCTGCTGGCAGTCCTCCAGTGCCTTTTTATGCTGCTGGAGGTTCTCCATAAGCTGCTTCATGAGCTCTGTCGGCGCGCCCGAGGCCGGTGTCAGGTCCTGGGGGACCCTCTCAGTTTCGGCTGCCTCTCCGGGTCTTTTGCCTCTTTCATATTCTCCCTCCTTAACAAGCTGGTAGAGCCTTTCAACTGCTTTTGTCAGCGCGTCCTTTATCTCCTTTTTTAGGTTCCGCGAGCTGTCCAGCTGTATTTTGGCGCTGGAGAGACACGCCTTGGCCTCCGTGGTTCTATTTAGGTACCTCACGGGCGGCACTTCTCGGGGCGAGCTCTCCAAGGCTCTCTCGGGCTGCTTTTGCGCAGCAGACTTTGCCTGCTGCGCAGATGTATTTTTGGATTTGAGTTTGGGCGGAGTGGGCACGAGTGTCTTCTTGGGGGGAGTGGTAGCGGGTGACAGGTTTGAAGGTGTTGTTGATTTAACGGTTAGCCCCGATTTATGCTTCTCCGCTTCCCACTCGCCAATACTGCGCCGCACAGAGGGGCCCGCCTGTACTGGGCATGCCCCCTCCACGTCCAAACTCTCCTCCGCAGCCTTAGCTTTGTTGATGGGAGTTCTTATACCGAACATACTTAGTAATTAATTGGTAAAACTAATTTGTCAGGGGACACTGTGCTATTCAAAAATACTGAATCCCTGTAAAGGGGGGATCCAGTCTATAATAAAAGTAAAAGTAAAGTTAAAATAAAATTGTCCTAAATAAGACTAAAGCCTAGTCAAGGAGTCAGGTCTGTAGGTTGTCACAGTTGTACTGCCAATGGCCTGTCAGATGAGATCTAAGAGATGGTGGGTTTAACGCCGCGAATTTTGTTGTTTCTCCTCTGCCACAAAACTTTGTGCTAGAAGAGCATCAAAGCAATCTGAGGGTTTTAAATGAGTCAAATAAGTGTTTTGAGGGCAAAATTTGAATAAAAAGTTTTTGGCCAAAACCCTCGGTTACCCTCCTTTATATACCACAGGGCGGGTGGGCGGGTAAAATTTTATTTGAGCTAGCCGGGCGTGCGATATGTAAAAAAAACCAGTTTTTGAAACAAAAAATTTCGATTTTCAACCCCCAACCTGGACTCCGGCACACGGAACGCGGACCAGAACACAGGGATGGCAGGTGAGTACTATTGCAACTATAATCTAACGTAGTTTTCAAAGAGAATTTGGAAAAACACTAAATTTTGATGATTTTATCTGAAATTTATAAAAATTTTGCAAGGGTTGTAGGGAGAATTTTTCAAAACGCGTCCAGGCGAGTGCAAAGTGGTCTGTACGTAAGCGGAGGCCTACTTGAGTCTAATAATGCTGAAAACAGCGTCAAATTTGCACTATTAAGGGCGAAGATATCTAACTTTTTGTGTTTGATGTACTCCCTAAGGTAGATTTTGGTACAACGGAATTTAACAAGAAATTGACTATTTTAGAAAAATTACAATGTTTTATTTGAGCTAGCCGGGCGTGCGATATGTCCAGAAACGGGTCTCCGCGCGGGCTAGCGATCTACGAAATAAAACAAGGTGGGTGCCGAACAAGATTTTTGGATTTTGGTCAAAAAACCAGTTTTTGAAACAAAAAATTTCGATTTTCAACCCCCAACCTGGACTCCGGCACACGGAACGCGGACCAGAACACAGGGATGGCAGGTGAGTACTATTGCAACTATAATCTAACGTAGTTTTCAAAGAGAATTTGGAAAAACACTAAATTTTGATGATTTTATCTGAAATTTATAAAAATTTTGCAAGGGTTGTAGGGAGAATTTTTCAAAACGCGTCCAGGCGAGTGCAAAGTGGTCAGTACGTAAGCGGAGGCCTACTTGAGTCTAATAATGCTGAAAACAGCGTCAAATTTGCACTATTAAGGGCGAAGATATCTCGGTTAGGTTAGGTTAGGTTAGGTTAGGTTCCCCACCGATGTGCCTTGTAATCGTCGGCGGAGGACTGGAAGTAAAGGCTGTGCCGGTTTCCCAGTCCCCCGCCACTCTGACGAAGCGGGAATGCGCTGGGTCGTTTTAGTGGGTATACCGGGTCCGCCCGGGGAGTCCCACATACCCCTCCCGTCCCCCGACGGGTGGGTATGCGTAATGCATTTTTTCCCAGCGTAATAAAAAAAAAAAAAAAAAAAAAGGTTCCCCACCGAGGGTGTCTCCACGTTGTCGTCGTGGTGGGGCTTGTGTGTTTCAATGATCTTGGAGTTTTCCCATTCCAAGTGAGAGACCAGACTAAGAGAGACACGCGCCGGAGTCGGATCAGACTCTTGGGAGGAGCGCTGCCCGTTCTGCCGGACGGTGCGCTATTCACACTCCGAGCACACACATCGGAGTGTGAATATCGGGGTTGATATCATACATCGTGTGATGTCCCACGGAGCGGGTCTATCACACGATGTATGATTTGCGATTCACTCGTCGAGGTCCTCGGGGAGTGAATCTGGGTCGGGTTGTTTCGTCGTGTACCGTGCGATGGCTCACGGAGCGGGCTTATCGGACGGTACGTGATAAGTGATTCACTTCTCGGGGTCCTCGGGGAGTGAATCTGGGTTCGGGGATATTTCGTCGTGTACCGTGCGATGGCTCACGGAGCGGGCTCATCGGACGGTACGTGATAAGTGATTCACTCCGCGGGGTCCTCGAGGAGTGAATCAGGGTGGGATCTTGGCATTCTTCGCCCTCTGGTACGCGTCTGCCCATCAGACATGACTGTGAGGGTGAGGGATAGTCCTCTAAATTATTTTAAGGGGGGGGGGGAATGTGGAGAAGTCGGGAGATAGGGACCTTACCCTTCAAAGGAAAAAAAACAAAAGCACAATGGACAAAACGAATTGGAAAGAAATACCCCAGGGCGGTACCAGTTGCACAGCAGCTGGAGAATCGGTCACGATCCCTTCGGGATCGTCAAGCCCCCCGTATTCTGGGGAGGGCAACAATCGTTTACCGTTGTCATACGACAGTCAGAGTCGAGGAGGCTCATCGAGATCACGGTCTTTTGAAGACCTGATCTCCTATAACTTTAAAACACCTGACCGAGGATCGGGTGAGCACCGAGGGGACGCTCCCTCCAAGCTCTTGGGGAAGCGTTCACGCTGTGAGTCGGACGCGGGGTCGGCGGGTCTTTCCTCAAGCGAGGAGAACCTGCCGGCCGCGAAGGTGCCGACAGCAAGGAGGGGCAGAGGCCGTGGGACAGCTGCCGGAGCAAACCCTCCGACAGCGTCACGCGACTCTCGGGGCCGCTTTTTGAAGCGCCCCGATACGCCAGTAGCCAGCGGAGCGAGCGACTCTGACGGGGTAATGCAGGTGGAGCAGGGCGATGCCGAAACCTCTACCGCATTGGTCAGCACCAAGGCGGAGCTCAATGCCGCGAGACGAGAGGGCCGGAAGGCCATCGCGACCGATGAGGTCGCTGAGGTGGCCCGACGGGCAAGGGAGAGGCGGTCGCAGACCACCGCAGCCCCTGAGGGCCTGACGGCAGAGAGCCTCAGCCGTCAGGTTTTGGACGGCGTGGACGTCGTCCTGAAGGTGGCCACGAAATCGGGCAACCTGAAGGGCACGTTCACGCGGGCCCTGAAGGAGGCGGCGGACGGCATCAAGGAGGCAGTTGAAGTCCTCCTTCACCGGACCACCTCGGAGGAGACGGTGAAGCTCCAAGAGGAGAATCACCGTCTCCAAACGAGAATGGAGGAGCTCCAGCGGGAGGTGAGCGCCCTTAGGGCGGACTTCAGCCGGCAACAGGGTGCGACGACCGCGGACAGTCGTGCTCTGCCACAGGACGGGTCTTTGGGGGAAGACCAGTTCAACCGGCTGTTGAACATAATGACCGCCCGCCTGGACAGCCTAGAGCCCAGGCTCAACCCCCCTATTAACCTCCGTCCACCGCTGGCGGCGGATAAGCGGAGGAAGGAGGCGGAGCCCGATCCAACAACGGCTGGGCCTTCGTGGGCACAGGTGGCCAAAGCACCAGCTGCGCCAAAAAAGCCCACACAGGCGCCTAAAAAGCCCACGGAGGGAGCCAAAAAGCCCACGCAGGGCAACGACCAGCCTCCTAAAGAGGCTGAGTGGCAGACGGCCGAAGGCCGCAAAAAGAGGCGGAAGAGGGGTCGCAAGGCCAAAACCACGCCGGGCTCCAAGGGGCAAGCCGCCAGGGACGGCCAGGGTACCCCACGGATCCGCGTCCCTCGCTCCGAGGCTGTAGTGGTCACGCTGCAGCCCGAAGCCAAAGAGAGGGGCGTCACGTACCAAAAGGTACTGGCGGAGGCGAGGGGCAAGCTGGTCTTCGCTGATTTTGGCACCCCGGATGGCTTCCGTTTTAGAACGGCAGCCACGGGGGCCAAGATGTTCGAGTTGGCGGGGACCAGCAGTGCCGAGAGGGCAGATGCTCTGGCTGAAAAGCTGAGAGACGTCCTCAACCCCAAGGAAGCCCGGGTGTCCAGGCCTATGAAGACGGCTGAGGTTCGCGTCGAAGGACTGGACGACTCCGTGACCCCGGAAGAGGTGGTGGCGGCCGTAGCCCGAAGCAGTTAAAATTAAATTAAAATTAAAAAATTAAAAATTGTTTATTTCGTTATCATAATTAAAAAAACACGTTAGTGATTGGAGCCTCCTTGTAAGCAAAAAATGCCTGTATTAGGAGACTCCGCTCTTTTATAGCAAGTAGAAACAAATATAAAAATAGTAAAAATAAAGAATACAAAATAACAAAATAACCCATATGTGTGTGTGTGTGTGTGTGTGTGTGTGTGTATGTGTGTGTATGTATGTGTGTATGCGTGTGTTGAGAGCAGCGAGAGAGTCAAATTATTTTAATAGTGCCTCAGTGTCTTCATAAAGAAATGGTTTAATCCAATTTATTAGATTTTTTTTACATAAATGTGCTTGTTTAGTGTATATGTAAATTTCTTTGTTTATTCTATTATACAGTTGAGCAGAACGTGTGTTGTATTGCATAGCAGCGAATTTCGTTTAAGTTTGTGGGACTTGAGCAATAATGTCCTTTCGTCGTTTTGATATGATATTTATATCGTAAGGAAGTGTCCTATGTTTTTTTAGGACTGTATGTGTAATGTACAGCTTTCGAACAGAAAGCAGATCACTATCCTGGTAAAGACTGTCAGTTGGGTATCTTCTCTTTTTAAAATACATAATTTTGATTAGTGCTCGTTGTCCTCGTTCAACGTCTATAAATCTTGATTTTGCCGCACCGCCCCATATTGGGATGCAGTAAAGTAAAACTGATTGCACAAGTGCCACATAAACTTCATTCAGGAGATTTCTGTTACAACCTACTTTTTTGTTTATATTTGTAGGGAGGACATGTCGCAATGTTTTAAATATCCAGCCCAGTTTCCTAACTCTTCCCGTTACGTGCTCAAGATGAGCGTACCATGATAACCTTTGGTCAATCATAACGCCCAGATATTTCGTCTGCGAGACTTTAGTAATGGCAGGACAACTACAGTTATTTTTTGAAATTTTATCACATGAGTGTATTTGGATGCTATATGCTTCATTTGGTTGTGCGCGATTCGAGATGGTAAAACAAATGTAGTTAGTTTTAACTGTGTTTAGTGTGAGAAGGTTGTCATTGAGCCAGTTTGTTATTTGGACCAAGCCCAATTCTGCCTTGAGTTTGACATCAGACCAGCTACTCCCGGAAAAGACAACAGCTGTGTCATCAGCGTAAGAATAGATTTTTGCGCTATTGACTTTTAGGTTGCAAAGATCGTTAATATACGTTAAAAATAAGGTGGGGCCCAGCACGCTCCCCTGGGGCACGCCAAATGATACATCCGCATCATCACTAATATGTGAGCCTATCTTAACCCTCTGTTTTCTATTAGATAGATAATCTTTGAAAAAATTGAGAGGGGTTCCTCTTATTCCGGCTCTTTCCAGTTTGGTCACAAGGGTTGGAACAGAAACGGTGTCAAAAGCCTTTTTTAAGTCCAGAAATACCGTCAGGCATTTCTTCCCTGCATCAAGATGCTCGGTAACCAATGAGCTGAGGGCAGCAACTGCGTCTTCAGTGGATAATCCCTGTCTAAAACCAAATTGTGTTGATGATATGATTTTAAATTTATTTAGGTAATTTATAAGTCTCGTATTAGTTAGTTTCTCGATAATCTTAGACAGGGCTGGTAGGACCGAAATAGGTCTGTAGTTATTGACATCATCTCTGTTCCCTCCCTTGTGTACCGGTGTAATAATGGATTTTTTCAATGAGTCTGGGAAAATGCCATTTTTGAAACAAAGGTTAGCCAGGTGGGCAATGATGGGAACCACTTCTTTGCAAACGTATTTTAGGAAACTAGTAGATATACAGTCCCATCCAGGGGCACTGGACGACTTCAAGCTCATCAAAATTCTTTCTACTTCCATTGGGTCCGTGTCCAATAGCACAAAGGAATTAGTTTGCGCAGGGGAAATGTTAGGTAGATCAGAGGGCATTTTATTAGTCCTGGGTTGAATTTGCTCAGCTAATTCTTTCCCAGTTTTTACAAAATAATCGTTTACGAAGTTAACTGATTCAGTTGGAGACGGTTTGATACTTAACAAAGCTGCACTTTGGCTGTTTACTTTATTTGAATAGGTGATTGATTTTATGTTTTTCCAGAGTAACTTAGAATTTTTGACAGATTTAGTAAGTAATTCTCTTTCATATTTTCTTTTTATTTTTTTGATGAGATTATTACAATGATTTCTGTATCGACAATACGTGATTTTTAAAATTGCATTAAACGGATCAGACCGAGAGTTTTTTTGCATTTTATTGCGATTTTGAATACAGCGTAGTATTCCTGGGGTGATCCAAGGTTTGATTATTCGTTTACTGTTAGGAATGCTTGTTATTGTAGTATTATAATTAACAGTATCAGTCAGTTTCTGTATGAGTAGGTCAGTTATTAGGTTTGGATCATCACTAAATAACAAATCAGCAAGATTTTTTTCCTGTAAATATTTGAGTGCTTCTTCAAAGTTAATAGTAGTAACAGTTTTATTAATAACCTCTTTATGTTTTATTTTAGAAAGACATAAAAATGTAGTGTAGTGGTCAGTAATTGTAGTTTGTAAGATAGCAATTGACGCAGATGACTTTTTTTTATGAATTCGCAACATGAAGTGGTCCAGGCAATTCAGCTCTCTGGTGGGTAAAGTATGACCAGGTAATATACCATAGGCCGACAACATGTTAAGGTAGCTATTTCGGTTTTTTCGGTCATGAGCCAATTCAACGTCTTTCGGCCTAATGTTAATATTTATGTCCCCCGCTATTACTACATTTCCATGCGAAACCAATGAATCTAAGTGTAAACTAAGTGAATCCAAAAAAATATCAGGATTTGTGTTTGACGGGGAACGATAAATACACAAGACAGTATAATTAAGTATGTCCAGTTGGAGACAAGATGCCTCAGACAGTTTTATTTCTTGAACCTTTGGCTTTAACGAGTTTTTTATATAAACCACTACCCCATCGTTCTGGTTCAAGTGTCGCGTTGTTACATAAGGGTGATAATTACTAAGTTGTGGTATGGGTTTATTTGTATTTAATCTGCATTCCGTTAATATAATTACATCAGTTTCGAACTTAAAAGTAGATAACATAACTATAAAAGCATCAAAGTTGGCGTATATACTCCTAATGTTTTGTGAAAAAATAGTCAAATCATTTTTATTTACGTAAATATGTTCAGTAAGATTCGAACAATCGCATTCAGTTGAGCTCGCAATTTCTAGTTTGTCTATTTCATTGACCGTTTGAAGGGTGTCAGTCATTATAATTATTTACTAATAAAAAGATAATCACTACAAGACACTCGTAAATAACTCTGCTAAGTCTTTTGAGGTTGAAATATGAAAGAGGACAACGATACTGTTTTATTTTTTGTAATAGCATGCATAATAGCTTAAAACTTAGTATGATTATATGTTTGGATGTGATTATTTGTGTTATGTGAGTGTAAAAACTGTGTAAATTGCATAAGTGAATGATCATTTTTATATATACTGACGTCTTTAGAGAGGTGTAAGTATATTTGTTGATGCGTATTTGAGTTATTGTAAAGGTGTGAGACGTAAGTGATGAATGTATACCTAGGTTAATATTCATGAATAGCAAGTGTGGTTTGTAAAGACTGAGTGTATGTAGATGTATAGCGATATTGATCTGTGTTAATGGGTTAGTGTGGATATTGTATGTGTGAGGGTATGTGAAAGTCTTTAAGTATACAATATAAACAAAAATGTACCTTATTACTACGTCCGTGGTATTATAATTACACGGCGTCTGACAAAGCCGCATAAAAATGAAAATCGGAGGGTATTTCACTATGAACACTATGCTTAACGATATTATAAATGACTTTATCACGATTATACACATATTTTGTTGGCAAATGGTAAGAACGGTAAAGAGTCACATTTTCACTATTAGTTGATGAATTTGTTCTTCGCTTGTAATAACTATGGTTGGTGCAAGGTCAGCCTTCTTCACATAGACTTTTCCATACGCAGTCCAGCAGTATTTATATGCACCCGACTTTGTTAGGTTAGGTTAGGTTAGGTTAGGTTAGGTTTTGGGGGACCCCCCACAGAGCATACGTCCACGTCGTGTCCCCTGGAAACAGCCCAGTTCTGACCACCGTAACGGAGTGGCAGACTGGGACTGGCCAAAGTGCTCTGTGATCTCGTAGCGAATTTTAATCTTTTTATCTGCCTTGTGTTTCGCTGCTATGCCTGCAACACCCTCGCGGGACGCCTCCGGGCGGTTTTTAAAATCAAAAGGCCCTTCTCAGGGCCAACCCAAAGGCCCTTCTCAGGGCCAACCCAAAGGCCCTTCTCAGGGCCAACCAAAAGGCCCTTCTCAGGGCCACCCCGACGCACCAGCGTCAGAGTCTAGCCGCGCGCCGTCTGCGGCTAGTTATTTCGGAGGGGCGGAGTCGTCCGACAACGACTCGCTTGTTGGTGCGTCGGACGCGAGTGGATCGCGGTCGCGGAAGCGGGTCTTCCGAAGTTGTGGGTCCGAGAGTTCTTCGGCCTCGGGGTCCAAGCCGTTGTCGAAGGCTAAAAAGCCGACGACAACGGCCGCGGATACCCACGTCGTTGGGCTCGCGGACGCCCAGCGCCAGGTAGACCTGGCACGGAAGGTCCAGCTCCAGCAAGAGCTGGAGGAGCGGGTCGCCGCCAAAGAGAAGCGTGCGTACGTCGCCCGGGCCAAGTCCGGTTACGGTGCGTCACGGGTCGTGTACGCGGACCACTCTTTGGCGGAACTGGAAAGGATGGCGGAGGAGGACGAGGAGGAGATTGTAGAGGTCGCCTCTAAGTCCTCCAACCTCAAGGGCACCTTCCAGAAGGCCCTGAAATGTCGGGCCGCGAGCATGCGCGGTGTCGTCGCTGAACTCGTTCAGCGGACGGCCTGCGACGAGACGCGGCAACTGCAGGCGAGGGTGGATCGCCTGCAGTCAGAGGTCAACCAGCTTCGTCAGAAGCTGGCTGAAGCCACGGCCCGGCCTCAACAGGCCGAGGCGAGCCCTGTGGCAGAGGGCCCTGCCTCGGCCCAGCCACCACGGGCTAAGGCGAGCCCGGCACTAGAGGGCCCCTCCTCCGACCTTGAGGATATCATCCGCAAGGTAGTAATGGAGGAGAGGGCCTTCACGAGAGCCTGCCTGGCAGGCATCGAGGACCGGCTCCTGCCGGAAAAAAGCCTCCGGCCGCCGCTTGCGGCGGATAAGAGGCAAAGCCGGCCGGGGCCGTCCTCCTCCACCCAGGTGGAAGACGTGGCCCTTCTCCCTGCGACCACTCCGTCCAACGAGTGGACGAAAGTGGGCCGCGGGGGGAAGGGTAAAGGGAAGAAGTCGGCAGCGGCCGTCCCTGCCGTCCCTGCCGTCCCCGCCACCCCCGCACCCAGCCAGTCGCAGACGACCGGCAAGGGCAAAGGGAAAGGGAAGGGGAAAGGGAAGGGGAAAGGGAAGGGGAAAGGGAAGGGGAAAGGTGGAAAGGGGCAGTTGGTCCCCCCTAAAACTGCAGCCGTCGTGGTGACGCTCACCGCGGAGGCTGCGGGGCGAGGGGAGACTTACGCCTCCATCTTGGTGCGGGCGCGCAGCAATGCCGATCCCACTCAGCTGGGGATCGGCAGTGTGTCGTGCCGGCGGACGCAGGCCGGGGCTCGAATTTTCGAGTTCCCGGGGGCCGAGGGGAGCGCCCGCGCTGACCTCTTTGCAGCCAAGCTGCAAGAGGTCATCGCGGACTCTGCCAAGGTGGCCCGGCCGGTCAAGTCGGCGGCAATCGAGGTGACGGAGTTGGATGACTCCGTCACCAAGGAGGAGGTGGTGGCGGCGGTCGCAGCGGTAGGGGGCTGTGGCGCCGCGGCGGTCCAAGGCCGGGACATAAGGCCCGGCCGCGGCGGAATGGGCACCATCCGCCTCGAGTGCCCAGTCGCAGCTGCCAAAGCCGTCCTTGCGAAAGGACGGCTTCAAGTCGGGTTCAGCTCGGGCACAGTCCGGGCACTCGAGGACCAGCCTCTGCGGTGTTTCCGGTGCTTCGGCATCGGCCACACCCGGCCCCTGTGCCCGTCCAAGGTTGACAGGACGGACACATGCTACCGCTGCGGCAAGGAGGGTCACAAAGCCGCTTCCTGCCAGGCCGCCACGCCGCACTGCGCGGTGTGTGCCGCCAGTAGCCGCCGGGCAGGCCACGTCATGAAGGGGAGGAAGTGCAATCCCCCCCCTAAGCGTGGCAAAGCGCAGGCGCCGACCGGGCCTGCACCTGCTGCTGCCGCTAACACCGCCGTTCCTGCGGCGGCTGCGGAGGAGGTTGCGATGTCCGACTGATGGCCACGGTCGAACATCGCATCCTTCAGGCGAACATCAACCACTGCAGGACAGCCCAGGATCTGCTGATGCAGACCATGGCTGAGTGGTTGGTGGACTTGGCGGTGGTCGCCGAACCCTACTCGGTCCCTGGCCGTTGGCTGGGCGACCGGGACGGCTTGGTGGCGTTGGTGGCGCGGTCTTCCACAGACTCCCCTCCCCTCTCGCTCTTAGAGAGGGGACCGGGATACGTGGCCGCCGCGTGGGGAGAGATAGCGACGGTGGGGGTGTATTTCTCCCCAAACCGCCCTCTCTCGGACTTTGAGGATTTCCTCGAGATCCTCACTGCTGTCGTAGGGAGGGCGGCACCACGCCAGGTCGTGGTGTTGGGCGACCTAAACGCCAAGTCGGTGGCCTGGGGCAACCCGGTCGCCGGGTGCAACGTCCGGGGACGCGCCGTCGAGTTTTGGGCGGCCTCGTGCGGTGTGTCCCTCCTCAACAGGGGGGCGGTCCACACGTGTGTGCGGCAACAGGGCGGGTCGGTGGTGGACGTCTCGTTCGCCACCCCCGCGCTTGCCGCCCGCGTCGTGAACTGGCGGGTGGAGCTGGTGGAGACCTTGTCGGACCACCGTTATGTGCGGTTCGACATCTCCACACAGCGGGGAGGGGGGACGGCCCGCGCTGGGCAATCTCCCTTCCCACGGTGGGCGCTCACCCGCCTGGACCGGGAGGCAGCCAGGGAGGCCGCCTTCCTCCAGGACTGGCTGTCGCCTCCCCCTGTCGAGGAGGTCACGGACGTGGACGCCGCAGCGGTCAGGCTGCGGGGGTCCTTGACCGAGGTGTGCAACTCCAGCATGCCTCGGTCTCGCCGTCCGCCTCCCCGTCGCGCCGTGTACTGGTGGACGGAGGAGCTGGCGGGGCTCCGGGCCACCTGCGTGGCGGCCAGAAGGGCCTACGCGCGGAGCCGACGGCGCAGCGCCCAAAACCGAGTCCGGGCAGAGGAGGACCGCCTGTACGCCTCTTACCGAGAGGCTACGGTGGCCCTCAAGTCTGCGATGGGCGCTGCGCAAGACTCGGCGAGGGCCGAGATGCTGGAGGGTCTCGACAGAGATCCCTATGGGAGGCCATATAAGGCGGCGCGGAACCAGCTCCGCCCCTATGGTCCCCCACTGTCGGAGACCCTCGAGCCAGCGTTGCTGGATGGGGTGGTCCGGTCCCTGTTTCCGCGCAGGACCGACTTCACCCCTCCAGCGATGGATCCCCCGCAAGGGGCGGCTCCGCCGGAGGCAGAGGTGCCCCCGGTCACGGCGGCGGAATTCTACGCGGGGGTTCTGAGCCTCCGCGCGAAGAAGACCGCCCCCGGACCGGACGGCGTCCCCGCACGGGTGGTGGCGATCGCCGCCACCCAAATGGAGGACAGGTTTCGGGACCTCTTCAGCGCGTGTTTTACGGCTGGGAGGTTCCCGAAACTGTGGAAGGAGGGGCAGCTTTGCCTGCTCCGAAAGGAGGGTCGCCCGGTGGACTCCCCCTCGGCATACCGGCCCATCGTTCTGCTCGATGAGGTCGGTAAACTGTTCGAGGGGATCGTCGCCGGGAGGCTGGACAGCCACCTGCGGGGGGTAGGGCCGGATCTGTCGGACGCCCAATTCGGGTTCCGTCGTGGGCGTTCGACGATCGACGCGCTGGCCCTACTCAAGGGCCAGGTGAAGGAGGCGGTGGAGGCGGGGGACGGAGTGCTGGCGGTGTCATTCGACATTGCCAACGCCTTCAACTCCGTCCCCCACTCGACGATATTGGAGGCGCTCCGGTATCACGGAGTGCCCCAATACCTGCGGGACCTCCTGGCCGACTACTTGGAGGGCCGAGAGGTTCTCCTCGTGGACAAGTCGGCCACGGTGAGGCGGTACGGCGCAGAGTCCGGTGTTCCACAGGGATCGGTGCTAGGCCCCCCCTTGTGGAACATCGGGTTCAACTGGCTGCTGCGGGGTGCCCTCCTCCCGGGCACGAGTGTCATCTGCTACGCGGATGACACTCTGCTCACTGCCCGGGGGAGGAACTTTGCCGACGCGGCCATTCTGGCCTCGGCTGGCGGGTCCTTGGTGGCAGAAAGGATCCGCCGCCTGGGATTGAGGGTGGCGCTGCACAAAACGGAGGCCGTGTTTTTTCGCGGTCCCCGGCAGCGCTGCCCTGCCGACGCCCACATCGTCGTGGAGGGCGTCCGTATAGGGGTCCAGCCCCAGATGAAATATTTGGGGCTGGTGCTGGACGACAGGTGGCGCTTCGGCCCGCATTTCAGCGGGCTGTCGACGCGCCTGTTGAAGGCCGCGGACGCCCTCTCATGGCTCCTCCCAAACCTGGGGGGACCCAAGGCAAGGTGCCGGCGCCTCTATGCCGGCATTTTGCGGAGCATGGCCCTTTACGGGGCTCCCATCTGGGCGGACTCCCTCCATAGGAGGGAGAATGCTACCGCCATCCGCAGGCCCCAGCGGGCTATTGCACAGCGGGTGGCGAGGGCCTACCGCTCAGTGGGCTTTTCGGCGGCGTGCGCTCTGGCCGGCACCCCTCCTTGGGAGCTGGAGGCGTGGGTGCTCGCCAGAGTGTACGAGTGGACGGCGCGCCGAAAGGCGCTCGGGGAGCGCCCCACGGGCGAAGAGCGGGAGGCGGTGCGGCGAGAGGCGAAGGACGCCATCGTCCTCCATTGGACGGAGGACCTCGCCAGCGCCGCCTTTGGCCGCCGGACGTTGGACGCGCTCGGTCCGGTCCTGAAGGGCTGGCTCGAGCGGTCCCACGGTTTCCTCTCTTTCCGTCTGGTGCAGGTGTTATCCGGACATGGCTGTTTCGGATCGCACCTGCACCGGATCGGGAGGGAGGAGACCCCGGCGTGCCACGACTGCGGCGCGGTGGAGGACACGGCGCAGCACACCCTCGAGGTGTGCCCGGCGTGGTCCGAGCTGCGCCGCGGTCTGACCGCGGTGGTCGGATCGGACCTCTCGCTTCCCGGCGTGGTCGACGCCATGCTGGGGAGTGAAGAGGCCTGGTCTGCCGTAGCCTCCTTTTGCGAGGACGTGATGTCGCAAAAGGAGGAGGCGGAGCGCGCGCGGGAGGACGACCCTCTCGCTGCGCCGCTCCGCAGACGAAGAAGGGGGAGAAGGCGTCGTGCCCTCCCTCCTCATGGTGACGGGCGGGCGACAGGCGCGGGGGTGCCTTCGCCCGCATTGCACCCGTCACCTTCGTCGGTCATTCCCGACCCCCCACACCCGTGAGGGTGTGAGGGGGTCTGCCTGGCAATCGTCGGCGGAGGACTGGAAGTAAAGGCTGTGCCGGTTTCCCAGTCCCCCGCCACTCTGACGAAGCGGGAATGCGCTGGGTCGTTTTAGTGGGTATACCGGGTCCGCCCGGGGAGTCCCACATACCCCTCCCGTCCCCCGACGGGTGGGCATGCGTAATGCATTTTTTCCCAGCGTAATAAAAAAAAAAAAAAAAAAGGTTAGGTTAGGTTTTAAAATCAAAAGGCCCTTCTCAGGGCCAACCCAAAGGCCCTTCTCAGGGCCAACCCAAAGGCCCTTCTCAGGGCCACCCCGACGCACCAGCGTCAGAGTCTAGCCGCGCGCCGTCTGCGGCTAGTTATTACGGAGGGGCGGAGTCGTCCGACAACGACTCGCTGGTTGGTGCATCGGACGCGAGTGGCTCGCGGTCGCGGAAGCGGGTCTTCCGAAGTTGTGGGTCCGAGAGTTCTTCGGCCTCGGGGTCCAAGCCGTTGTCGAAGGCTAAAAAGCCGACGACAACGGCCGCGGATACCCACGTCGTTGGGCTCGCGGACGCCCAGCGACAGGTGGACCTGGCACGGAAGGTGCAGCTCCAGCAAGAGCTGGAGGAGCGGGTTGCCGCCAAAGAGAAGCGTGCGTACGTCGCCCGGGCCAAGTCCGGGTACGGTGCGTCACGGGTCGTGTACGCGGACCACTCTTTGGCGGAACTGGAAAGGATGGCGGAGGAGGACGAGGAGGAGATTATCGAGGTCGCCTCTAAGTCCTCCAACCTGAAGGGCACCTTCCAAAAGGCCCTGAAGTGTCGGGCCGCGAGCATGCGCGGTGTCGTCGCTGAACTCGTTCAGCGGACGGCCTGCGACGAGACGCGGCAACTGCAGGCGAGGGTGGATCGCCTGCAGTCAGAGGTCAACCAGCTTCGTCAGAAGCTGGCTGAAGCCACGGCCCGGCCTCAACAGGCCGAGGCGAGCCCTGTGGCAGAGGGCCCTGCCTCGGCCCAGCCACCACGGGCTAAGGCGAGCCCGGCACTAGAGGGCCCCTCCTCCAACCTTGAGGATATCATCCGCAAGGTAGTAATGGAGGAGAGGGCCTTCACGAGAGCCTGCCTGGCAGGCATCGAGGACCGGCTCCTGCCGGAGAAAAGCCTCCGGCCGCCGCTTGCGGCGGATAAGAGGCAAAGCCGGCCGGGGCCGTCCTCCTCCTCCCAGGTGGAAGACGTGGCCCTTCTCCCGTCGACCACTCCGTCCAACGAGTGGACGAAAGTGGGCCGGGGGAGGAAGGGTAAAGGGAAGAAGTCGGCAGCGGCCGTCCCTGCCATCCCTGCCGTCCCCGCCACCCCCGCACCCAGCCAGTCGCAGACGACCGGCAAGGGAAAGGGGAAAGGGAAAGGGAGAGTAGGAAGGGGGCAGTTGGTCCCCCCTAAAACTGCGGCCGTCGTGGTGACGCTCACCGCGGAGGCTGCGGGGCGAGGGGAGACCTACGCCTCCATCTTGGTGCGGGCGCGCGGCAATGCCGATCCCACTCAACTGGGGATCGGCAGTGTGTCGTGCCGGCGGACGCAGGCCGGGGCTCGAATTTTCGAGTTCCCGGGGGCCGAGGGGAGCGCCCGCGCTGACCTCTTTGCAGCCAAGCTGCAAGAGGTCATCGCGGACTCTGCCAAGGTGGCCCGGCCGGTCAAGTCGGCGGCAATCGAGGTGACGGAGTTGGATGACTCCGTCACCAAGGAGGAGGTGGTGGCGGCGGTCGCAGCGGTAGGGGGCTGTGGCGCCGCAGCGGTCCAAGGCCGGGACATAAGGCCCGGCCGCGGCGGAATGGGCACCATCCGCCTCGAGTGCCCAGTCGCAGCTGCCAAAGCCGTCCCCGCGAAAGGACGGCTTCGAGTCGGGTTCAGCTCGGGCGCAGTCCGGGCACTCGAGGAGCAGCCTCTGAGGTGTTTCCGGTGCTTCGGCATCGGCCACACCCGGCCCCTGTGTCCGTCCAAGGTTGACAGGACGGACACATGCTACCGCTGCGGCAAGGAGGGCCACAAAGCCGCCTCCTGCCAGGCCGCCACGCCGCACTGCGCGGTGTGTGCCGCCAGTGGCCGCCGGGCAGGCCACGTCATGAAGGGGAGGAAGTGCAATCCCCCCCCTAAGCGTGGCAAAGCGCAGGCGCCGACCGGGCCTGCACCTGCTGCTGCCGCTGATGCCGCCGTTCCTGCGGCGGCTGCGGAGGAGGGTGCGATGTCCGACTGATGGCCACGGTCGAACATCGCATCCTTCAGGCGAACACCAACCACTGCAGGACAGCCCAGGATCTGCTGATGCAGACCATGGCTGAGTGGTTGGTGGACTTGGCGGTGGTCGCCGAACCCTACTCGGTCCCTGGCCGTTGGCTGGGCGACCGGGACGGCTTGGTGGCGTTGGTGGCGCGGTCTTCCACAGACTCCCCTCCCCTCTCGCTCTTAGAGAGGGGACCGGGATACGTGGCCGCCGCGTGGGGAGAGATAGCGATGGTAGGGGTGTATTTCTCCCCAAACCGCCCTCTCTCGGACTTTGAGGATTTCCTCGAGATCCTCACTGCTGTCGTAGGGAGGGCGGCACCACGCCAGGTCGTGGTGTTGGGCGACCTAAACGCCAAGTCGGTGGCCTGGGGCAACCCGGTCGCCGGGTGCAACGTCCGGGGACGCGCCGTCGAGTTTTGGGCGGCCTCGTGCGGTGTGTCCCTCCTCAACAGGGGGGCGGTCCACACGTGTGTGCGGCAACAGGGCGGGTCGGTGGTGGACGTCTCGTTCGCCACCCCCGCGCTTGCCGCCCGCGTCGTGAACTGGCGGGTGGAGCTGGTGGAGACCTTGTCGGACCACCGTTATGTGCGGTTCGACATCTCCACACAGCGGGGAGGGGGGACGGCCCGCGCTGGGCAATCTCCCTTCCCGCGGTGGGCACTCACCCGCCTGGACCGGGAGGCGGCCAAGGAGGCCGCCTTCCTCCAGGACTGGCTGTCGCCTCCCCCTGTCGAGGAGGTCCCGGACGTGGACGCCGCAGCGGTCCGGCTGCGGGGGTCCTTGACCGAGGTGTGCAACTCCAGCATGCCTCGGTCTCGCCGTCCGCCTCCCCGTCGCGCCGTGTACTGGTGGACGGAGGAGCTGGCGGGGCTCCGGGCCACCTGCGTGGCGGCCAGAAGGGCCTACGCGCGGAGCCGACGGCGCAGCGCCCAAAACCGAGTCCGGGCAGAGGAGGACCGCCTGTACGCCTCTTACCGAGAGGCTACGGCGGCCCTCAAGTCTGCGATGGGCGCTGCGCAAGACTCGGCGAGGGCCGAGATGCTGGAGGGTCTCGACAGAGATCCCTATGGGAGGCCATATAAGGCGGCGCGGAACCAGCTCCGCCCCTATGGTCCCCCACTGTCTGAGACCCTCGAGCCAGCGTTGCTGGATGGGGTGGTCCGGTCCCTGTTTCCGCGCAGGACCGACTTCACCCCTCCAGCGATGGATCCCCCGCAAGGGGCGGCTCCGCCGGAGGCAGAGGTGCCCCCGGTCACGGCGGCGGAATTCTACGCGGGGGTTCTGAGCCTCCGCGCGAAGAAGACCGCCCCCGGACCGGACGGCGTCCCCGCACGGGTGGTGGCGATCGCCGCCACCCAAATGGAGGACAGGTTTCGGGACCTCTTCAGCGCGTGTTTTACGGCTGGGAGGTTCCCGAAACTGTGGAAGGAGGGGCAGCTTTGCCTGCTCCGAAAGGAGGGTCGCCCGGTGGACTCCCCTTCGGCATACCGGCCCATCGTTCTGCTCGATGAGGTCGGTAAACTGTTCGAGGGGATCGTCGCCGGGAGGCTAGACAGCCACCTGCGGGGGGTAGGGCCGGATCTGTCGGACGCCCAATTCGGTTTCCGTCGTGGGCGTTCGACGATCGACGCGCTGGCCCTACTCAAGGGCCAGGTGAAGGAGGCGGTGGAGGCGGGGGACGGAGTGCTGGCGGTGTCATTCGACATTGCCAACGCCTTCAACTCCGTCCCCCACTCGACGATATTGGAGGCGCTCCGGTATCACGGAGTGCCCCAATACCTGCGGGACCTCCTGGCCGACTACTTGGAGGGCCGAGAGGTCCTCCTCGTGGACAAGTCGGCCACGGTGAGGCGGTACGGCGCAGAGTCCGGTGTTCCACAGGGATCGGTGCTAGGCCCCCCCTTGTGGAACATCGGGTTCAACTGGCTGCTGCGGGGTGCCCTCCTTCCGGGCACGAGTGTCATCTGCTACGCGGATGACACTCTGCTCACTGCCCGGGGGAGGAACTTTGCCGACGCGGCCATTCTGGCCTCGGCTGGCGGGTCCTTGGTGGCAGAAAGGATCCGCCGCCTGGGATTGAGGGTGGCGCTGCACAAAACGGAGGCCGTGTTCTTTCGCGGTCCCCGGCAGCGCTGCCCTGCCGACGCCCACATCGTCGTGGAGGGCGTCCGTATAGGGGTCCAGCCCCAGATGAAATATCTGGGACTGGTGCTGGACGACAGGTGGCGCTTCGGCCCGCATTTCAGCGGGCTGTCGACGCGCCTGCTGAAGGCCGCGGACGCCCTCTCATGGCTCCTCCCAAACCTGGGGGGACCAAAGGCAAAGTGCCGGCGCCTCTATGCCGGCATTTTGCGGAGCATGGCCCTGTACGGGGCTCCCATCTGGGCGGACTCCCTCCATAGGAGGGAGAATGCTACCGCCATCCGCAGGCCCCAGCGGGCTATTGCACAGCGGGTGGCGAGGGCCTACCGCTCAGTGGGCTTTTCGGCGGCGTGCGCTCTGGCCGGCACCCCTCCTTGGGAGCTCGAGGCGTGGGTGCTCGCCAGAGTGTACGAGTGGACGGCGCGCCGAAAGGCGCTCGGGGAGCGCCCCACGGGCGAAGAGCGGGAGGCGGTGCGGCGAGAGGCGAAGGACGCCATCGTCCTCCATTGGACGGAGGACCTCGCCAGCGCCGCCTTTGGCCGCCGGACGTTGGACGCGCTCGGTCCGGTCCTGAAGGGCTGGCTCGAGCGGTCCCACGGTTTCCTCTCTTTCCGTCTGGTGCAGGTGTTATCCGGACATGGCTGTTTCGGATCGCACCTGCACCGGATCGGGAGGGAGGAGACCCCGGCGTGCCACGACTGCGGCGCGGCGGAGGACACGGCGCAGCACACCCTCGAGGTGTGCCCGGCGTGGTCCGAGCTGCGCCGCGGTCTGACCGCGGTGGTCGGACCGGACCTCTCGCTTCCCGGCGTGGTCGACGCCATGCTGGGGAGTGAAGAGGCCTGGTCTGCCGTAGCCTCCTTTTGCGAGGACGTGATGTCGCAAAAGGAGGAGGCGGAGCGCGCGCGGGAGGACGACCCTCTCGCTGCGCCGCTCCGCAGACGAAGGAGGGGGAGAAGGCGTCGTGCCCTCCCTCCTCATGGTGACGGGCGGGTGACAGGCGCGGGGGTGCCTTCGCCCGCATTGCACCCGTCACCTTCGTCGGTCATTCCCGACCCCCCACACCCGTGAGGGTGTGAGGGGGTCTGCCTGGCAATCGTCGGCGGAGGACTGGAAGTAAAGGCTGTGCCGGTTTCCCAGTCCCCCGCCACTCTGACGAAGCGGGAATGCGCTGGGTCGTTTTAGTGGGTATACCGGGTCCGCCCGGGGAGTCCCACATACCCCTTCCGTCCCCCGACGGGAGGGTATGCGTAATGCATTTTTTCCCAGCGTCAAAAAAAAAAAAAAAAAAGGTTAGGTTAGGTTAGGTTAGGTTAGAGGATGCGGAGCATGGCCCTTTACGGGGCTCCCATCTGGGCGGACTCCCTCCATAGGAGGGAGAATGCTACCGCCATCCGCAGGCCCCAGCGGGCTATTGCACAGCGGGTGGCGAGGGCCTACCGCTCAGTGGGCTTTTCGGCGGCGTGCGCTCTGGCCGGCACCCCTCCTTGGGAGCTGGAGGCGTGGGTGCTCGCCAGAGTGTACGAGTGGACGGCGCGCCGAAAGGCGCTCGGGGAGCGCCCCACGGGCGAAGAGCGGGAGGCGGTGCGGCGAGAGGCGAAGGACGCCATCGTCCTCCATTGGACGGAGGACCTCGCCAGCGCCGCCTTTGGCCGCCGGACGTTGGACGCGCTCGGTCCGGTCCTGAAGGGCTGGCTCGAGCGGTCCCACGGTTTCCTCTCTTTCCGTCTGGTGCAGGTGTTATCCGGACATGGCTGTTTCGGATCGCACCTGCACCGGATCGGGAGGGAGGAGACCCCGGCGTGCCACGACTGCGGCGCGGCGGAGGACACGGCGCAGCACACCCTCGAGGTGTGCCCGGCGTGGTCCGAGCTGCGCCGCGGTCTGACCGCGGTGGTCGGACCGGACCTCTCGCTTCCCGGCGTGGTCGACGCCATGCTGGGGAGTGAGGAGGCCTGGTCGGCAGTAGCCTCCTTTTGCGAGGTTGTGATGTCGCAAAAGGAGGAGGCGGAGCGCGCGCGGGAGGACGACCCTCTCGCTGCGCCGCTCCGCAGACGAAGAAGGGGGAGAAGGCGTCGTGCCCTCCCTCCTCATGGTGACGGGCGGGCGACAGGCGCGGGGGTGCCTTCGCCCGCATTGCACCCGTCACCTTCGTCGGTCATTCCCGACCCCCCACACCCGTGAGGGTGTGAGGGGTCTGCCTGGCAATCGTCGGCGGAGGACTGGAAGTAAAGGCTGTGCCGGTTTCCCAGTCCCCCGCCAGTCTGACGAAGCGGGAATGCGCTGGGTCGTTTTAGTGGGTATACCGGGTCCGCCCGGGGAGTCCCACATACCCCTCCCGTCCCCCGACGGGTGGGCATGCGTAACGCATTTTTTCCCAGCGTTAAAAAAAAAAAAAAAAAAAAAAAAAAAAAAGGTTAGGTTAGAGGAGGACCGCCTGTACGCCTCTTACCGAGAGGCTACGGTGGCCCTCAAGTCTGCGATGGGCGCTGCGCAGGACTCGGCGAGGGCCGAGATGCTGGAGGGTCTCGACAGAGATCCCTATGGGAGGCCATATAAGGCGGCGCGGAACCAGCTCCGCCCCTATGGTCCCCCACTGTCTGAGACCCTCGAGCCAGCGTTGCTGGATGGGGTGGTCCGGTCCCTGTTTCCGCGCAGGACCGACTTCACCCCTCCAGCGATGGATCCCCCGCAAGGGGCGGCTCCGCCGGAGGCAGAGGTGCCCCCGGTCACGGCGGCGGAATTCTACGCGGGGGTTCTGAGCCTCCGCGCGAAGAAGACCGCCCCCGGACCGGACGGCGTCCCCGCACGGGTGGTGGCGATCGCCGCCACCCAAATGGAGGACAGATTTCGGGACCTCTTCAGCGCTTGTTTTACGGCTGGGAGGTTCCCGAAACTGTGGAAGGAGGGGCAGCTGTGCCTGCTCCGAAAGGAGGGTCGCCCGGTGGACTCCCCCTCGGCATACCGGCCCATCGTTCTGCTCGATGAGGTCGGTAAACTGTTCGAGGGGATCGTCGCCGGGAGGCTGGAGAGCCACCTGCGGGGGGTAGGGCCGGATCTGTCGGACGCCCAATTCGGGTTCCGTCGTGGGCGTTCGACGATCGACGCACTGGCCCTACTCAAGGGCCAGGTGAAGGAGGCGGTGGAGGCGGGGGACGGAGTGCTGGCGGTGTCATTCGACATTGCCAACGCCTTCAACTCCGTCCCCCACTCGACGATATTGGAGGCGCTCCGGTATCACGGAGTGCCCCAATATCTGCGGAACCTACTGGCCGACTACTTGGAGGGCCGAGAGGTCCTCCTCGTGGACAAGTCGGCCACGGTGAGGCGGTACGGCGCAGAGTCCGGTGTTCCACAGGGATCGGTGCTAGGCCCCCCCTTGTGGAACATCGGGTTCAACTGGCTGCTGCGGGGTGCCCTCCTCCCGGGCACGAGTGTCATCTGCTACGCGGATGACACTCTGCTCACTGCCCGGGGGAGGAACTTTGCCGACGCGGCCATTCTGGCCTCGGCTGGCGGGTCCTTGGTGGCAGAACGGATCCGCCGCCTGGGATTGAGGGTGGCGCTGCACAAAACGGAGGCCGTGTTCTTTCGCGGTCCCCGGCAGCGCTGCCCTGCCGACGCCCACATCGTAGTGGAGGGCGTCCGTATAGGGGTCCAGCCCCAGATGAAATATCTGGGGCTGGTGCTGGACGACCGGTGGCGCTTCGGCCCGCATTTCAGCGGGCTGTCGACGCGCCTGTTGAAGGCCGCGGACGCCCTCTCATGGCTCCTCCCAAACCTGGGGGGGCCCAAGGCAAAGTGCCGGCGCCTCTATGCCGGCATTTTGCGGAGCATGGCCCTTTACGGGGCTCCCATCTGGGCGGACTCCCTCCACAGGAGGGAGAATGCCACCGCCATCCGCAGGCCCCAGCGGGCTATTGCACAGCGGGTGGCGAGGGCCTACCGCTCAGTGGGCTTTTCGGCGGCGTGCGCTCTGGCCGGCACCCCTCCTTGGGAGCTGGAGGCGTGGGTGCTCGCCAGAGTGTACGAGTGGACGGCGCGCCGAAAGGCGCTCGGGGAGCGCCCCACGGGCGAAGAGCGGGAGGCGGTGCGGCGAGAGGCGAAGGACGCCATCGTCCTCCATTGGACGGAGGACCTCGCCAGCGCCGCCTTTGGCCGCCGGACGTTGGACGCGCTCGGTCCGGTCCTGAAGGGCTGGCTCGAGCGGTCCCACGGTTTCCTCTCTTTCCGTCTGGTGCAGGTGTTATCCGGACATGGCTGTTTCGGATCGCACCTGCACCGGATCGGGAGGGAGGAGACCCCGGCGTGCCACGACTGCGGCGCGGTGGAGGACACGGCGCAGCACACCCTCGAGGTGTGCCCGGTGTGGTCAGAGCTGCGCCGCGGTCTGACCGCGGTGGTCGGACCGGACCTCTCGCTTCCCGGCGTGGTCGACGCCATGCTGGGGAGTGAGGAGGCCTGGTCGGCGGTAGCCTCCTTTTGCGAGGACGTGATGTCGCAAAAGGAGGAGGCGGAGCGCGCGCGGGAGGACGACCCTCTCGCTGCGCCGCTCCGCAGACGAAGAAGGGGGAGAAGGCGTCGTGCCCTCCCTCCTCATGGTGACGGGCGGGCGACAGGCGCGGGGGTGCCTTCGCCCGCATTGCACCCGTCACCTTCGTCGGTCATTCCCGACCCCCCACACCCGTGAGGGTGTGAGGGGGTCCGCCTAGCAATCGTCGGCGGAGGACTGGAAGTAAAGGCTGTGCCGGTTTCCCAGTCCCCCGCCACTGTGACGAAGCGGGAATGCGCTGGGTCGTTTTAGTGGGTATACCGGGTCCGCCCGGGGAGTCCCACATACCCCTTCCGTCCCCCGACGGGAGGGTATGCGTAATGCATTTTTTCCCAGCGTAAAAAAAAAAAAAAAAAAAAAAAAATGTGTTTCAATGATCTTGGAGTTTTCCCATTCCAAGTGAGAGACCAGACTAAGAGAGACACGCGCCGGAGTCGGATCAGACTCTTGGGAGGAGCGCTGCCCGTTCTGCCGGACGGTGCGCTATTCACACTCCGAGCCATCGGAGTGTGAATGTCGGGGTTGACGTCGTACATCGTGTGATGTCCCACGGAGCGGGTCTATCACACGATGTGCGATTTGCGATTCACTCGTCGATGTCCTCGGGGAGTGAATCTGGGTCGGGTTATTTCGTCGTGTACCGTGCGATGGCTCACGGAGCGGGCTCATCGGACGGTACGTGATAAGTGATTCACTCCGCGGGGTCCTCGAGGAGTGAATCAGGGTGGGCATTTTATTATAGGGAACGTTCTGGGATCTTGGCATTCTTCGCCCTCTGGTACGCGTCTGCCCATCAGACATGACTGTGAGGGTGAGGGATAGCCCTCTAAATTATTTTAAAGGGGGGGAATGTGGAGAAGTCGGGAGATAGGGACCTTACCCTTCAAAGGAAAAAATCAAAACAAAATGGATAAAACGAATTGGAAAAAAATACCCCAGGGCGGTACCAGTTGCACAGCAGCTGGAGAATCCGCCACGATCCCCTCGGGATCGTCAAGCCCACCGTATTCTGGGGAGGGCAACAACCGTTTACATTCATATGAGAATCAGAGTCGAGGAGGCTCATCGAGATCACGGTCTTTTGAAGACCTGATCTCCTACAATTTTAAAACACCGGAAAGACCATCGGGTGAGCACCGAGGGGACGCTCCCTCCAAGCTCTTGGGGAAGCGTTCACGTTGTGAGTCGGACGCGGGGTCGGCGGGTCTTTCCTCAAGCGAGGAGAACCTGCCGGCCGCGAAGGTGCCGACAGCGAGGAGGGGCAGAGGCCGTGGGACAGCCGCCGGAGCAAACACTCCGACAGCGTCACGCGACTCTCGGGGCCGCTTTTTGAAGCGCCCCGATACGCCAGTAGCCAGCGGAGCGAGCGACTCCGACGGGGTAATGCAGGTGGAGCAGGGCGATGCCGAAACTTCCACCGCATTGGTCAGCACCAAGGCGGAGCTCAATGCCGCGAGGCGAGAGGGCCGGAAGGTCGATGCGCGAATCGGCGCTGAGGTTCCTCTAGCGGGGCAGAGTTCCTCCACCTCAGCGGAGGAACTGGAGCAAAGGGCCCTAATGGACATCGAGGTGGTTCTAGACACCACCCGAAAGTCCAAAAACTTAAAGGGCACGAGCCAGAGGGCCATTAGAGAGGCAGCAGAGCGGGTCAGACTTGCCATAGAGGGGCTCGCCAGCAGAAGTTCCAGCGAGGAGAACCAAAGGCTCCAGCTGCTGAACGACCGACTACGGAAGGAGGTCGGAGCCCTCCGCCAAGAGATGGTGGCTCTCCGGGAGGAAGTCGTAGCTCTCCGGGTGCGGCCGGAATGTTTACCGCAACCTGAGTCGGTGGCTTCTGCTCCAGAGAAGGCGCTCCCGCAGGCGCTGCCGGTAAGCGAGATGCAGGTGCATGCCATCGTTTCCCAGATCGGGAAAATGATGGATGCCCGGTTTGCGGGTATCGAGGACCGCTTGCTGCCGGCAAGGAGCAATCGTCCGCCCCTGGCAGCGGACCGCAAAAGTGCGGCTGCTGCTAGCAGCAATGGTGGCATTGGCGAGAGGCCGAAACCGCCTTCCGTGGCTCCTCGGGTGCCTTCGACGCAGACGCGACGCAGAGTGCCTGAGTCTGAGAGGGGTTCTTCTTCGAGTGGGTCCCTTCCAACGGCCACCACGCGAGCCCCCGATGCGGAAACAATGGCGTCTGCAGGTGAGGGCTGGCAGACCGTAAGGAGGAATAAGAAAAGGAAGAAGAAGAAGAAGAAGGACGAAGGTTCTTCTCCTTCCACCGCGGCAACTAAAACTGCGGTGGCATCCGCCACACGCAATGACAACCCCGCCGGCTCCAAGAGGAAAAAGAAAAGGAAGCGAGGGCTTCGTGCGCCCCGGTCCGCTGCGGTAGTGCTCACACGACGCGGCTTGACGGGGACCTATTACAGGAAGCAGCCATTGTCCAGGCCTGGCTGTCCCCACCGCCTGCAGCGGAGGGAGTTGACGTCGAGGCGGACCGCTTTCGTGACACCATGGCCGCTGTGTGCGATGCAGCCATGCCTCGCTCCCGAAGACAGCCTCCAAAGCGGGCGGTCTACTGGTGGTCCCAGGAGATAGCAGACCTCCGCGCGGCTTGTATAATTGCCCGGAGGACCTACTCGCAAGTACGCAGGTTACGCCACCGCGATGAAGAGCTGGAGATGCTTCAGTCCCAACTGCATGAGTCATACCGCAACGCTCGGGGAACTCTGCAGTTGGCTATTTGTCGGGCGAAGGAGCAGTCGAGAGCTGATGCACTGGAGGATCTAAACCGTGATCCCTGGGGGCGTCCGTATCGTGCGGCGCGAAAGAAATTTCGCGCCAAAGGCCCCCCACTGACGGAAATGCTGCAGCCTCAGTTACTCAACAGGGTCGTGGAGACACTCTTCCTAAATCAGGCTGATCACCCTTCGCCGATCATGGCTGATTTGGAGGCCGATCAAGATGCGGAGGTGGAGACTCCTCCAATATCCGAGGCGGAGATGGGGGCGGCAATCCTGCGGGTACGGTCCAAGAAGACTGCGCCCGGACCGGACGGGGTGCCCGCAAGGGTGCTGGCCCTGGCACTGGAAGCAGCGCTGGAAGATAGGCTCAGGGAGTTGTTCGACGCCTGTTTAACGGCGAGACGGTTCCCTAAGGCTTGGAAGGAAGGTCGACTGGTGCTGCTGCAGAAGGCGGGGCGCCCCCTGGAGTCTCCATCGGCGTACAGGCCGATTGTGTTGCTGGACGAGGCGGGGAAGATGCTTGAGAAGATTCTCGCAAACCGCATCGTCCGGCACTTGGAAACGGTCGGCCCGAACCTGTCGGACGCCCAGTTCGGCTTTCGGGCAGGGCGTTCGACCATAGACGCCATCTTGCGGCTCAAGGTCGAGGCGAAGGATGCGGTTGCACAGGGTGGGGTGTTGTTGGCGGTGTCCTTAGACATTGCCAACGCGTTTAACACTCTGCCGTTCAGCTGCATTGCGGAGGCGCTTCGCTACCATCAGGTGCCCGTCTACCTGAGGCAGCTGGTAGCAGATTACCTGCAGGGGCGGTTCGTCTGCTACGAGGGACGCGACAGCCAAGTTGTGCGTAGGGCCGTCGCGTGCGGTGTTCCACAGGGGTCGGTTCTGGGTCCGCTCTTGTGGAACATCGGCTACGACTGGGCTTTGCGCAGTGTGCTCTCCCCCGGGCAGGGCGTCATTTGCTACGCTGACGACACTCTCGTCACGGCCCGGGGAGGGAACTTTGAAGAAGCGGCACGCTTTGCTGTCGAGGCCGCGTCCCTCGTCGTGGGACGAATTGAGGCACTGGGCCTCAGGGTGGCCCTTGAAAAGACGGAGGCCCTGGTATTTCACGCGCCCCGACGCCAACCACCAGCTAGCGCACACCTCTCTATTGGTGGTGCAACAATAGCGGTACGGGAAAGCATGAAATATCTGGGCCTGGTTTTGGACCGGAGGTGGAACTTCGGCGAGCATTTTGCTCAGCTTGCGCCGAAGCTGATCGGAACGGCGTCCGCCCTCAGCCGGCTACTGCCGAACCTGGGCGGACCAAACGTGGTTTGCCGACGGCTGTACACGGGGGTGATTCGCTCGATGGCACTATACGGTGCCCCAGTGTGGGCCGAGACTCTGACTGCACAGAACAAGGCTCTACTGCGGAGGCCGCAGAGAGTCATGGCAGTCAGGGTCATACGCGGTTACCGCACCATATCCGCGGAAGCGGCGTGCGCCTTGGCGGGCACACCCCCGTGGGATTTGGAGGCGCAAGTGCTCGCCGAAATATACCGGCGAGGCGCGGACCTGCAGGAGGAGAATGGCAGACGCCCGCCGCCTGAGCTGGTCATGAGGTGGCGTAGGGAGGCACAATCCCAAGCCCTGAGGCTGTGGAGGGTAAGGCTGGAAACGCCCAGTGCAGGTCACTGGACCGTAGGGGCTATCCAGCCGATCCTGGAGGAGTGGGTACGGAGGCGACACGGGACGTTGTCCTTCCGTCTGGTGCAGGTGTTGTCAGGGCATGGGTGCTTTGGCAAATACCTGCACAAGGTGGCTAGAAGGGAGGTAACTCCCGTGTGTCACCAGTGCGGCTGCAGCGAGGACACGGCCCTTCACACCCTCGAGCATTGTCCTGCTTGGGCGGTGCAGCGCCGTGATCTCGCAGCAGCAATCGGGGCAGACCTCTCCTTGCCGGCCGTGGCCAAGGCCATGGTCGACAGTAGGGGGGCATGGGAGGCGGTAACATCCTTCTGCGAGGACGTCATCTCGCAGAAGGAGGCGGCGGAGCGCGTCAGGGAGGAGGATTCTCTCGCTGACGCGATCCGTCGCAGGAGGACAGGGCGGCGCAGGAGGCGCCACGGCGACCTCATGCCGCCTTAAGAGGTGCCAGCGGGCGATAGATCGGGGAGTCTATCGTCGACGCATTGCACGGCCCTCATGAGTGGTGGCGATGTCTCAGGTGAGCCCGGACATCGCCAAAGGAGTTTGGAGCCCGGAGGCGGGCTGCGCTGGATGGGTCGCGAACGTCATGCGTAGCAGTTCTCGTGGCCCATCCGCCAAGGCGAAAGTAGGCTCACGGCGGTGTTTTTTAGTGGGTGCAAACCCCACATAACCAAACCGTCTCCCCGGACGGTGCGGTATGCGTTAGGCATTTTTCACCGCTTTAAAAAAAAAAAAAAAAAAAAAAAAAAAAAAAAAAAAAAAAAAAAAAAAAAATAAGGTTAGGTTAGGTTAGGTTGGGGGACCCCCCACAGAGCATACGTCCACGTCGTGTCCCCTGGAAACAGCCCAGTTCTGACCACCGTAACGGAGTGGCAGACTGGGACTGGCCAAAGTGCTCTGTGCTTTAGTAGCGAATTTTAATCTTTTATTGCCTTGTCTCGACTACGATGCCGGCTACACCCTCGCGGGACGCCTCCGGGCGATTTTTAAAATCAAAAGGCCCTTCTCAGGGCCAACCCAAAGGCCCTTCTCAGGGCCAACCCAAAGGCCCTTCTCAGGGCCAACCCAAAGGCCCTTCTCAGGGCCAACCGAAAGGCCCTTCTCAGGGCCACCCCGACGCACCAGCGTCAGAGCCTAGCCGCGCGCCGTCTGCGGCTAGCTATTTCGGAGGGGCGGAGTCGTCGTCCGACAACGACTCGCTTGTTGGTGCGTCGGACGCGAGAGGCTCGCGGTCGCGGAAGCGGGCCTTCCTGAGTTGTGGGTCCGAGAGTTCTTCGGCCTCGGGGTCCAAGCCGTCGTCGAAGGCTAAAAAGCCGACGACGACGGCCGCGGATACCCACGTTGTGGGACTCGCGGACGCCCAGCGCCAGGTAGACCTGGCACGGAAGGTGCAGCTCCAACAAGAGCTGGAGGAGCGGGTTGCCGCCAAAGAGAAGCGTGCGTACGTCGCCCGGGCCAAGTCCGGGTACGGTGCGTCACGGGTCGTGTACGCGGACCACTCTTTGGCGGAACTGGAAAGGATGGCGGAGGAGGACGAGGAGGAGATTGTAGAGGTCGCCTCTAAGTCCTCCAACCTCAAGGGCACCTTCCAGAAGGCCCTGAAATGTCGGGCCGCGAGCATGCGCGGTGTCGTCGCTGAACTCGTTCAGCGGACGGCCTGCGACGAGACGCGGCAACTGCAGGCGAGGGTGGATCGCCTGCAGTCAGAGGTCAACCAGCTTCGTCAGAAGCTGGCTGAAGCCACGGCCCGGCCTCAACAGGCCGAGGCGAGCCCTGTGGCAGAGGGCCCTGCCTCGGCCCAGCCACCACGGGCTAAGGCGAGCCCGGCACTAGAGGGCCCCTCCTCCGACCTTGAGGATATCATCCGCAAGGTAGTAATGGAGGAGAGGGCCTTCACGAGAGCCTGCCTGGCAGGCATCGAGGACCGGCTCCTGCCGGAAAAAAGCCTCCGGCCGCCGCTTGCGGCGGATAAGAGGCAAAGCCGGCCGGGGCCGTCCTCCTCCACCCAGGTGGAAGACGTGGCCCTTCTCCCTGCGACCACTCCGTCCAACGAGTGGACGAAAGTGGGCCGCGGGAGGAAGGGTAAAGGGAGGAAGTCGGCAGCGGCCGTCCCTGCCGTCCCTGCCGTCCCCGTCACCCCTGCACCCAGCCAGTCGCAGACGACCGGCAAGGGCAAGGGGAAAGGGAAGGGGAAAGGGAAGGGGAAAGGTGGAAAGGGGCAGTTGGTCCCCCCTAAAACTGCAGCCGTCGTGGTGACGCTCACCGCGGAGGCTGCGGGGCGAGGGGAGACCTACGCCTCCATCTTGGTGCGGGCGCGCAGCAATGCCGATCCCACTCAGCTGGGGATCGGCAGTGTGTCGTGCCGGCGGACGCAGGCCGGGGCTCGAATTTTCGAGTTCCCGGGGGCCGAGGGGAGCGCCCGCGCTGACCTCTTTGCAGCCAAGCTGCAAGAGGTCATCGCGGACTCTGCCAAGGTGGCCCGGCCGGTCAAGTCGGCGGAAATCGAGGTGACGGAGTTGGATGACTCCGTCACCAAGGAGGAGGTGGTGGCGGCGGTCGCAGCGGTAGGGGGCTGTGGCGCCGCGGCGGTTCAAGGCCGGGACATAAGGCCCGGCCGCGGCGGAATGGGCACCATCCGCCTCGAGTGCCCGGTCGCAGCTGCCAAAGCCGTCCTTGCGAAAGGACGGCTTCAAGTCGGATTCAGCTCGGGCGCAGTCCGGGCACTCGAGGAGCAGCCTCTGCGGTGTTTCCGGTGCTTCGGCATCGGCCACACCCGGCCCCTGTGTCCGTCCAAGGTTGACAGGACGGACACATGCTACCGCTGCGGCAAGGAGGGTCACAAAGCCGCTTCCTGCCAGGCCGCCACGCCGCACTGCGCGGTGTGTGCCGCCAGTGGCCGCCGGGCAGGCCACGTCATGAAGGGGAGGAAGTGCAATCCCCCCCCTAAGCGTGGCAAAGCGCAGGCGCCGACCAGGCCTGCACCTGCTGCTGCCGCTAACACCGCCGTTCCTGCGGCGGCTGCGGAGGAGGTTGCGATGTCCGACTGATGGCCACGGTCGAACATCGCATCCTTCAGGCGAACACCAACCACTGCAGGACAGCCCAGGATCTGCTGATGCAGACCATGGCTGAGTGGTTGGTGGACTTGGCGGTGGTCGCCGAACCCTACTCGGTCCCTGGCCGTTGGCTGGGCGACCGGGACGGCTTGGTGGCGTTGGTGGCGCGGTCTTCCACAGACTCCCCTCCCCTCTCGCTCTTAGAGAGGGGACCGGGATACGTGGCCGCCGCGTGGGGAGAGATAGCGACGGTGGGGGTGTATTTCTCCCCAAACCGCCCTCTCTCGGACTTTGAGGATTTCCTCGAGATCCTCACTGCTGTCGTAGGGAGGGCGGCACCACGCCAGGTCGTGGTGTTGGGCGACCTAAACGCCAAGTCGGTGGCCTGGGGCAACCCGGTCGCCGGGTGCAACGTCCGGGGACGCGCCGTCGAGTTTTGGGCGGCCTCGTGCGGTGTGTCCCTCCTCAACAGGGGGGCGGTCCACACGTGTGTGCGGCAACAGGGCGGGTCGGTGGTGGACGTCTCGTTCGCCACCCCCGCGCTAGCCGCCCGCGTCGTGAACTGGCGGGTGGAGCTGGTGGAGACCTTGTCGGACCACCGTTATGTGCGGTTCGACATCTCCACACAGCGGGGAGGGGGGACGGCCCGCGCTGGGCAATCTCCCTTCCCGCGGTGGGCACTCACCCGCCTGGACCGGGAGGCAGCCAAGGAGGCTGCCTTCCTTCAGGACTGGCTGTCGCCTCCCCCTGTCGAGGAGGTCCCGGACGTGGACGCCGCAGCGGTCCGGCTGCGGGGGTCCTTGACCGAGGTGTGCAACTCCAGCATGCCTCGGTCTCGCCGTCCGCCTCCCCGTCGTGCCGTGTACTGGTGGACGGAGGAGCTGGCGCAGCTCCGGGCCACCTGCGTGGCGGCCAGAAGGGCCTACGCGCGGAGCCGACGGCGCAGCGCCCAAAACCGAGTCCGGGCAGAAGAGGACCGCCTGTACGACTCTTACCGAGAGGCTACGGCGGCCCTCAAGTCTGCGATGGGCGCTGCGCAGGACTCGGCGAGGGCCGAGATGCTGGAGGGTCTCGACAGAGATCCCTATGGGAGGCCATATAAGGCGGCGCGGAACCAGCTCCGCCCCTATGGTCCCCCACTGTCTGAGACCCTCGAGCCAGCGTTGCTGGATGGGGTGGTCCGGTCCCTGTTTCCGCGCAGGACCGACTTCACCCCTCCAGCGATGGATCCCCCGCAAGGGGCGGCTCCGCCGGAGGCAGAGGTGCCCCCGGTCACGGCGGCGGAATTCTACGCGGGGGTTCTGAGCCTCCGCGCGAAGAAGACCGCCCCCGGACCGGACGGCGTCCCCGCACGGGTGGTGGCGATCGCCGCCACCCAAATGGAGGCCAGGTTTCGGGACCTCTTCAGCGCGTGTTTTACGGCTGGGAGGTTCCCGAAACTGTGGAAGGAGGGGCAGCTTTGCCTGCTCCGAAAGGAGGGTCGCCCGGTGGACTCCCCCTCGGCATACCGGCCCATCGTTCTGCTCGATGAGGTCGGTAAACTGTTCGAGGGGATCGTCGCCGGGAGGCTGGAGAGCCACCTGCGGGGGGTAGGGCCGGATCTGTCGGACGCCCAATTCGGGTTCCGTCGTGGGCGTTCGACGATCGACGCGCTGGCCCTACTCAAGGGCCAGGTGAAGGAGGCGGTGGAGGCGGGGGACGGAGTGCTGGCGGTGTCATTCGACATTGCCAACGCCTTCAACTCCGTCCCCCACTCGACGATATTGGAGGCGCTCCGGTATCACGGAGTGCCCCAATACCTGCAGGACCTCCTGGCCGACTACTTGGAGGGCCGAGAGGTCCTCCTCGTAGACAAATCGGCCACGGTGAGGCGGTACGGCGCAGAGTCTGGTGTTCCACAGGGGTCGGTGCTAGGCCCCCCCTTGTGGAACATCGGGTTCGACTGGCTGTTGCGGGGTGCCCTCCTCCCGGGCACGAGTGTCATCTGCTACGCGGATGACACTCTGCTCACTGCCCGGGGGAGGAACTTTGCCGACGCGGCCATTCTGGCCTCGGCTGGCGGGTCCTTGGTGGCAGAAAGGATCCGCCGCCTGGGATTGAGGGTGGCGCTGCACAAAACGGAGGCCGTGTTCTTTCGCGGTCCCCGGCAGCGCTGCCCTGCCGACGCCCACATCGTCGTGGAGGGCGTCCGTATAGGGGTCCAGCCCCGGATGAAATATCTGGGGCTGGTGCTGGACGACAGGTGGCGCTTCGGCCCGCATTTCAGCGGGCTGTCGACGCGCCTGCTGAAGGCCGCGGACGCCCTCTCATGGCTCCTCCCAAACCTGGGGGGACCAAAGGCAAAGTGCCGGCGCCTCTATGCCGGCATTTTGCGGAGCATGGCCCTGTACGGGGCTCCCATCTGGGCGGACTCCCTCCATAGGAGGGAGAATGCTACCGCCATCCGCAGGCCCCAGCGGGCTATTGCACAGCGGGTGGCGAGGGCCTACCGCTCAGTGGGCTTCTCGGCGGCGTGCGCTCTGGCCGGCACCCCTCCTTGGGAGCTGGAGGCGTGGGTGCTCGCCAGAGTGTACGAGTGGACGGCGCGCCGAAAGGCGCTCGGGGAGCGCCCCACGGGCGAAGAGCGGGAGGCGGTGCGGCGAGAGGCGAAGGACGCCATCGTCCTCCATTGGACGGAGGACCTCGCCAGCGCCGCCTTTGGCCGCCGGACGTTGGACGCGCTCGGTCCGGTCCTGAAGGGCTGGCTCGAGCGGCCCCACGGTTTCCTCTCTTTCCGTCTGGTGCAGGTGTTATCCGGACATGGCTGTTTCGGATCGCACCTGCACCGGATCGGGAGGGAGGAGACCCCGGCGTGCCACGACTGCGGCGCGGCGGAGGACACGGCGCAGCACACCCTCGAGGTGTGCCCGGCGTGGTCCGAGCTGCGCCGCGGTCTGACCGCGGTGGTCGGACCGGACCTCTCGCTTCCCGGCGTGGTCGACGCCATGCTGGGGAGTGAGGAGGCCTGGTCGGCGGTAGCCTCCTTTTGCGAGGACGTGATGTCGCAAAAGGAGGAGGCGGAGCGCGCGCGGGAGGACGACCCTCTCGCTGCGCCGCTCCGCAGACGAAGAAGGGGGAGAAGGCGTCGTGCCCTCCCTCCTCATGGTGACGGGCGGGCGACAGGCGCGGGGGTGCCTTCGCCCGCATTGCACCCGTCACCTTCGTCGGTCATTCCCGACCCCCCACACCCGTGAGGGTGTGAGGGGGTCCGCCTAGCAATCGTCGGCGGAGGACTGGAAGTAAAGGCTGTGCCGGTTTCCCAGTCCCCCGCCACTCTGACGAAGCGGGAATGCGCTGGGTCGTTTTAGTGGGTATACCGGGTCCGCCCGGGGAGTCCCACATACCCCTCCCGTCCCCCGACGGGTGGGTATGCGTAATGCATTTTTTCCCAGCGTCAAAAAAAAAAAAAAAAAAAAAAAAGGTTAGGTTGCCGCCTTTGGCCGCCGGACGTTGGACGCGCTCGGTCCGGTCCTGAAGGGCTGGCTCGAGCGGTCCCACGGTTTCCTCTCTTTCCGTCTGGTGCAGGTGTTATCCGGACATGGCTGTTTCGGATCGCACCTGCACCGGATCGGGAGGGAGGAGACCCCGGCGTGCCACGACTGCGGCGCAGCGGAGGACACGGCGCAGCACACCCTCGAGGTGTGCCCGGCGTGGGCCGAGCTGCGCCGCGGTCTAACCGCGGTGGTCGGACCGGACCTCTCGCTTCCCGGCGTGGTCGACGCCATGCTGGGGAGTGAGGAGGCCTGGTCGGCAGTAGCCTCCTTTTGCGAGGACGTGATGTCGCAAAAGGAGGAGGCGGAGCGCGCGCGGGAGGACGACCCTCTCGCTGCGCCGCTCCGCAGACGAAGGAGGGGGAGAAGGCGTCGTGCCCTCCCTCCTCATGGTGACGGGCGGGCGTCAGGCGCGGGGGTGCCTTCGCCCGCATTGCACCCGTCACCTTCGTCGGTCATTCCCGACCCCCCACACCCCTGAGGGTGTGAGGGGGTCCGCCTAGCAATCGTCGGCGGAGGACTGGAAGTAAAGGCTGTGCCGGTTTCCCAGTCCCCCGCCACTCTGACGAAGCGGGAATGCGCTGGGTCGTTTTAGTGGGTATACCGGGTCCGCCCGGGGAGTCCCACATACCCCTCCCGTCCCCCGACGGGAGGATATGCGTAATGCATTTTTTCCCAGCGTAAAAAAAAAAAAAAAAAAAAAAAAAAAGGTTAGGTTGGGGGACCCCCCACAGAGCATACGTCCACGTCGTGTCCCCTGGAAACAGCCCAGTTCTGACCACCGTAACGGAGTGGCAGACTGGGACTGGCCAAAGTGCTCTGTGATCTAGTAGCGAATTTTAATCTTTTTATTGCCTTGTTTCGACTACGATGCCTGGTACACCCTCGCGGGACGCCCGCGGGCGGTTTTTAAAATCAAAAGGCTCTTCTCAGAGCCAACCTAAAGGCCCTTCTCAGGGCCAACCCAAAGGCCCTTCTCAGGGCCAACCAAAAGGCCCTTCTCAGGGCCACCCCGACGCACCAGCGTCAGAGTCTAGCCGCGCGCCGTCTGCGGCTAGTTATTTCGGAGGGGCGGAGTCGTCGGACAACGACTCGCTTGTTGGTGCGTCGGACGCGAGTGGCTCGCGGTCGCGGAAGCGGGTCTTCCGAAGTTGTGGGTCCGAGAGTTCTTTGGCCTCGGGGTCCAAGCCGTTGTCGAAGGCTAAAAAGCCGACGACAACGGCCGCGGATACCCACGTCGTTGGGCTCGCGGACGCCCAGCGCCAGGTAGACCTGGCACGGAAGGTCCAGCTCCAGCAAGAGCTGGAGGAGCGGGTTGCCGCCAAAGAGAAGCGTGCGTACGTCGCCCGCGCCAAGTCCGGGTACGGTGCGTCCCGGGTTGTGTACGCGGACCACTCTTTGGCGGAACTGCAAAGGATGGCGGAGGAGGACGAGGAGGAGATTGTGGAGGTCGCCTCTAAGTCCTCCAACCTAAAGGGCACTTTTCAAAAGGCCCTGAAGTGTCGGGCCGCGAGCTTGCGCGGAGTCGTCGCTGAACTCGTTCAGCGGACGGCCTCCGACGAGACGCGGCAACTGCAGGCGAGAGTGGATCGCCTGCAGTCGGAGGTCAACCAGCTTCGTGAGAAGCTGGCTGAAGCCACGGCCCGGCCTCAACAGGCCGAGGTGAGCCCTGTGGCAGAGGACCCTGCCTCGGCCCAGCCACCACGGGCTAAGGCGAGCCCTGCAGTAGAGGGCCCCTCCTCCAACCTTGAGGATATCATCCGCAAGGTGATAATGGAGGAGAGGGCCTTCACGAGAGCCTGCCTGGCAGGCATCGAGGACCGGCTCCTGCCGGAAAAAAGCCTCCGGCCGCCGCTTGCGGCGGATAAGAGGCAAAGCCGGCCGGGGCCGTCCTCCTCCTCCCAGGTGGAAGACGTGGCCCTTCTCCCGTCGACGAGTGGTCGAAAGTGGGCCGGAAGGGGAAGGGTAAAGGGAAGAAGTCGGCAGCGGCCGTCCCTGCCGTCCCTGCCGTCCCCGCCACCCCCGCACCCAGCCAGTCGCAGACGACCGGCAAAGGCAAGGGCAAAGGGAAAGGGAGAGCTGGAAAAGGGCAGTTGGTCCCCCCTAAGACTGCAGCCGTCGTGGTGACGCTCACCGCGGAGGCTGCGGGGCGAGGGGAGACCTACGCCTCCATCTTGGTGCGGGCGCGCGGCAATGCCGATCCCACTCAGCTGGGGATCGGCAGTGTGTCGTGCCGGCGGACGCAGGCCGGGGCTCGAATCTTCGAGTTCCCGGGGGCCGAGGGGAGCGCCCGCGCTGACCTCTTTGCAGCCAAGCTGCAGGAGGTCATCGCGGACTCTGCCAAGGTGGCCCGGCCGGTCAAGTCGGCGGCCTTCGAAGTGACGGAGTTGGATGACTCCGTCACCAAGGAGGAGGTGGTGGCGGCGGTCGCAGCGGTAGGGGGCTGTGGGGCCGCGGCGGTCCAAGGCCGGGACATAAGGCCCGGCCGCGGCGGAATGGGCACCATCCGCCTCGAGTGCCCAGTCGCAGCTGCCAAAGCCGTCCTTGCGAAAGGACGGCTTCAAGTCGGATTCAGCTCGGCCGCAGTCCGGGCACTCGAGGACGAGCCTCTGCGGTGTTTCCGGTGCTTCGGCATCGGCCACACCCGGCCCCTGTGTCCGTCCAAGGTTGACAGGACGGACACATGCTACCGCTGCGGCAAGGAGGGTCACAAAGCCGCTTCCTGCCAGGCCGCCACGCCGCACTGCGCGGTGTGTGCCGCCAGTGGCCGCCGGGCAGGCCACGTCATTAAGGGGAGGAAGTGCAATCCCCCCCCTAAGCGTGGCAAAGTGCAGGCGCCGACCGGGCCTGCACCTGCTGCTGCCGCTAACACCGCCGTTCCTGCGGCGGCTGCGGAGGAGGTTGCGATGTCCGACTGATGGCCACGGTCGAACATCGCATCCTTCAGGCGAACATCAACCACTGCAGGACAGCCCAGGATCTGCTGATGCAGACCATGGCTGAGTGGTTGGTGGACTTGGCGGTGGTCGCCGAACCCTACTCGGTCCCTGGCCGTTGGCTGGGCGACCGGGACGGCTTGGTGGCGTTGGTGGCGCGGTCTTCCACAGACTCCCCTCCCCTCTCGCTCTTAGAGAGGGGACCGGGATACGTGGCCGCCGCGTGGGGAGAGATAGCGACGGTGGGGGTGTATTTCTCCCCAAACCGCCCTCTCTCGGACTTTGAGGATTTCCTCGAGATCCTCACTGCTGTCGTAGGGAGGGCGGCACCACGCCAGGTCGTGGTGTTGGGCGACCTAAACGCCAAGTCGGTGGCCTGGGGCAACCCGGTCGCCGGGTGCAACGTCCGGGGACGCGCCGTCGAGTTTTGGGCGGCCTCGTGCGGTGTGTCCCTCCTCAACAGGGGGGCGGTCCACACGTGTGTGCGGCAACAGGGCGGGTCGGTGGTGGACCTTTCGTTCGCCACCCCCGCGCTTGCCGCCCGCGTCGTGAACTGGCGGGTGGAGCTGGTGGAGACCTTGTCGGACCACCGTTATGTGCGGTTCGACATCTCCACACAGCGGGGAGGGGGGACGGCCCGCGCTGGGCAATCTCCCTTCCCACGGTGGGCGCTCACCCGCCTGGACCGGGAGGCAGCCAGGGAGGCCGCCTTCCTCCAGGACTGGCTGTCGCCTCCCCCTGTCGAGGAGGTCCCGGACGTGGACGCCGCAGCGGTCAGGCTGCGGGGGTCCTTGACCGAGGTGTGCAACTCCAGCATGCCTCGGTCTCGCCGTCCGCCTCCCCGTCGCGCCGTGTACTGGTGGACGGAGGAGCTGGCGGGGCTCCGGGCCACCTGCGTGGCGGCCAGAAGGGCCTACGCGCGGAGCCGACGGCGCAGCGCCCAAAACCGAGTCCGGGCAGAGGAGGACCGCCTGTACGCCTCTTACCGAGAGGCTACGGTGACCCTCAAGTCTGCGATGGGCGCTGCGCAAGACTCGGCGAGGGCCGAGATGCTGGAGGGTCTCGACAGAGATCCCTATGGGAGGCCATATAAGGCGGCGCGGAACCAGCTCCGCCCCTATGGTCCCCCACTGTCTGAGACCCTCGAGCCAGCGTTGCTGGATGGGGTGGTCCGGTCCCTGTTTCCGCGCAGGACCGACTTCACCCCTCCAGCGATGGATCCCCCGCAAGGGGCGGCTCCGCCGGAGGTGGAGGTGCCCCCGGTCACGGCGGCGGAATTCTACGCGGGGGTTCTGAGCCTCCGCGCGAAGAAGACCGCCCCCGGGCCGGACGGCGTCCCCGCACGGGTGGTGGCGATCGCCGCCACCCAAATGGAGGACAGGTTTCGGGACCTCTTCAGCGCGTGTTTTACGGCTGGGAGGTTCCCGAAACTGTGGAAGGAGGGGCAGCTTTGCCTGCTCCGAAAGGAGGGTCGCCCGGTGGACTCCCCCTCGGCATACCGGCCCATCGTTCTGCTCGATGAGGTCGGTAAACTGTTCGAGGGGATCGTCGCCGGGAGGCTGGACAGCCACCTGCGGGGGGTAGGGCCGGATCTGTCGGACGCCCAATTCGGGTTCCGTCGTGGGCGTTCGACGATCGACGCGCTGGCCCTACTCAAGGGCCAGGTGAAGGAGGCGGTGGAGGCGGGGGACGGAGTGCTGGCGGTGTCATTCGACATTGCCAACGCCTTCAACTCCGTCCCCCACTCGACGATATTGGAGGCGCTCCGGTATCACGGAGTGCCCCAATATCTGCGGAGCGTCCTGGCCGACTACTTGGAGGGCCGAGAGGTCCTCCTCGTAGACAAATCGGCCGCGGTGAGGCGGTACGGCGCAGAGTCCGGTGTTCCACAGGGGTCGGTGCTAGGCCCCCCCTTGTGGAACATCGGGTTCAACTGGCTGTTGCGGGGTGCCCTCCTCCCGGGCACGAGTGTCATCTGCTACGCGGATGACACTCTGCTCACTGCCCGGGGGAGGAACTTTGCCGACGCGGCCATTCTGGCCTCGGCTGGCGGGTCCTTAGTGGCAGAAAGGATCCGCCGCCTGGGATTGAGGGTGGCGCTGCACAAAACGGAGGCCGTGTTCTTTCGCGGTCCCCGGCAGCGCTGCCCTGCCGACGCCCACATCGTCGTGGAGGGCGTCCGTATAGGGGTCCAGCCCCAGATGAAATATCTGGGGCTGGTGCTGGACGACCGGTGGCGCTTCGGCCCGCATTTCAGCGGGCTGTCGACGCGCCTGTTGAAGGCCGCGGACGCCCTCTCATGGCTCCTCCCAAACCTGGGGGGCCCAAGGCAAAGTGCCGGCGCCTCTATGCCGGCATTTTGCGGAGCATGGCCCTTTATGGGGCTCCCATCTGGGCGGACTCCCTCCATAGGAGGGAGAATGCTACCGCCATCCGCAGGCCCCAGCGGGCTATTGCACAGCGGGTGGCGAGGGCCTACCGCTCAGTGGGCTTTTCGGCGGCGTGCGCTCTGGCCGGCACCCCTCCTTGGGAGCTGGAGGCGTGGGTGCTCGCCAGAGTGTACGAGTGGACGGCGCGCCGAAAGGCGCTAGGGGAGCGCCCCACGGGCGAAGAGCGGGAGGCGGTGCGGCGAGAGGCGAAGGACGCCATCGTCCTCCATTGGACGGAGGACCTCGCGAGCGCCGCCTTTGGCCGCCGGACGTTGGACGCGCTCGGTCCGGTCCTGAAGGGCTGGCTCGAGCGGTCCCACGGTTTCCTCTCTTTCCGTCTGGTGCAGGTGTTATCCGGACATGGCTGTTTCGGATCGCACCTGCACCGGATCGGGAGGGAGGAGACCCCGGCGTGCCACGACTGCGGCGCGGCGGAGGACACGGCGCAGCACACCCTCGAGGTGTGCCCGGCGTGGTCCGAGCTGCGCCGCGGTCTGACCGCGGTGGTCGGACCGGACCTCTCGCTTCCCGGCGTGGTCGACGCCATGCTGGGGAGTGAGGAGGCCTGGTCGGCGGTGGCCTCCTTTTGCGAGGACGTGATGTCGCAAAAGGAGGAGGCGGAGCGCGCGCGGGAGGACGACCCTCTCGCTGCGCCGCTCCGCAGACGAAGAAGGGGGAGAAGGCGTCGTGCCCTCCCTCCTCATGGTGACGGGCGGGCGACAGGCGCGGGGGTGCCTTCGCCCGCATTGCACCCGTCACCTTCGTCGGTCATTCCCGACCCCCCACACCCGTGAGGGTGTGAGGGGGTCCGCCTAGCAATCGTCGGCGGAGGACTGGAAGTAAAGGCTGTGCCGGTTTCCCAGTCCCCCGCCACTCTGACGAAGCGGGAATGCGCTGGGTCGTTTTAGTGGGTATACCGGGTCCGCCCGGGGAGTCCCACATACCCCTCCCGTCCCCCGACGGGTGGGCATGCGTAACGCATTTTTTCCCAGCGTAAAAAAAAAAAAAAAAAAAAAAAAAAAAAAAAGGTTAGGTTAGGTTAGGTTGCCGGGGCTCGAATTTTCGAGTTCCCGGGGGCCGAGGGGAGCGCCCGCGCTGACCTCTTTGCAGCCAAGCTGCAGGAGGTCATCGCGGACTCTGCCAAGGTGGCCCGGCCGGTCAAGTCGGCGGCAATCGAGGTGACGGAGTTGGATGACTCCGTCACCAAGGAGGAAGTGGTGGCGGCGGTCGCAGCGGTAGGGGGCTGTGGCGCCGCGGCGGTCCAAGGCCGGGACATAAGGCCCGGCCGCGGCGGAATGGGCACCATCCGCCTCGAGTGCCCAGTCGCAGCTGCCAAAGCCGTCCTTGCGAAAGGACGGCTTCAAGTCGGGTTCAGCTCGGGCGCAGTCCGGGCACTCGAGGACCAGCCTATGCGGTGTTTCCGGTGCTTCGGCATCGGCCACACCCGGCCCCTGTGTCCGTCCAAGGTTGACAGGACGGACACATGCTACCGCTGCGGCAAGGAGGGCCACAAAGCCGCCTCCTGCCAGGCCGCCACGCCGCACTGCGCGGTGTGTGCCGCCAGTGGCCGCCGGGCAGGCCACGTCATGAAGGGGAGGAAGTGCAATCCCCCCCCTAAGCGTGGCAAAGCGCAGGCGCCGACCGGGCCTGCACCTGCTGCTGCCGCTGATGCCGCCGTTCCTGCGGCGGCTGCGGAGGAGGGTGCGATGTCCGACTGATGGCCACGGTCGAACATCGCATCCTTCAGGCGAACACCAACCACTGCAGGACAGCCCAGGATCTGCTGATGCAGACCATGGCTGAGTGGTTGGTGGACTTGGCGGTGGTCGCCGAACCCTACACGGTCCCTGGCCGTTGGCTGGGCGACCGGGACGGCTTGGTGGCGTTGGTGGCGCGGTCTTCCACAGACTCCCCTCCCCTCTCGCTCTTAGAGAGGGGACCGGGATACGTGGCCGCCGCGTGGGGAGAGACAGCGATGGTGGGGGTGTATTTCTCCCCAAACCGCCCTCTCTCGGACTTTGAGGATTTCCTCGAGATCCTCACTGCTGTCGTAGGGAGGGCGGCACCACGCCAGGTCGTGGTGTTGGGCGACCTAAACGCCAAGTCGGTGGCCTGGGGCAACCCGGTCGCCGGGTGCAACGTCCGGGGACGCGCCGTCGAGTTTTGGGCGGCCTCGTGCGGTGTGTCCCTCCTCAACAGGGGGGCGGTCCACACGTGTGTGCGGCAACAGGGCGGGTCGGTGGTGGACGTCTCGTTCGCCACCCCCGCGCTTGCCGCCCGCGTCGTGAACTGGCGGGTGGAGCTGGTGGAGACCTTGTCGGACCACCGTTATGTGCGGTTCGACATCTCCACACAGCGGGGAGGGGGGACGGCCCGCGCTGGGCAATCTCCCTTCCCGCGGTGGGCACTCACCCGCCTGGACCGGGAGGCGGCCAAGGAGGCCGCCTTCCTCCAGGACTGGCTGTCGCCTCCCCCTGTCGAGGAGGCCCCGGACGTAGACGCCGCGGCGGTCCGGCTACGGGGGTCCTTGACCGAGGTGTGCAACTCCAGCATGCCTCGGTCTCGCCGTCCGCCTCCCCGTCGCGCCGTGTACTGGTGGACGGAGGAGCTGGCGGGGCTCCGGACCACCTGCGTGGCGGCCAGAAGGGCCTACGCGCGGAGCCGACGGCGCAGCGCCCAAAACCGAGTCCGGGCAGAGGAGGACCGCCTGTACGCCTCAAGTCTGCGATGGGCGCTGCGCAAGACTCGGCAAGGGCCGAGATGCTGGAGGGTCTCGACAGAGATCCCTATGGGAGGCCATATAAGGCGGCGCGGAATCAGCTCCGCCCCTATGGTCCCCCACTGTCTGAGACCCTCGAGCCAGCGTTGCTGGATGGGGTGGTCCGGTCCCTGTTTCCGCGCAGGACCGACTTCACCCCTCCAGCGATGGATCCCCCGCAAGGGGCGGCTCCGCCGGAGGCAGAGGTGCCCCCGGTCACGGCGGCGGAATTCTACGCGGGGGTTCTGAGCCTCCGCGCGAAGAAGACCGCCCCCGGACCGGACGGCGTCCCCGCACGGGTGGTGGCGATCGCCGCCACCCAAATGGAGGACAGGTTTCGGGACCTCTTCAGCGCGTGTTTTACGGCTGGGAGGTTCCCGAAACTCTGGAAAGAGGGGCAGCTTTGCCTGCTCCGAAAGGAGGGTCGCCCGGTGGACTCCCCCTCGGCATACCGGCCCATCGTTCTGCTCGATGAGGTCGGTAAACTGTTCGAGGGGATCGTCGCCGGGAGGCTGGCCAGCCACCTGCGGGGGGTAGGGCCGGATCTGTCGGACGCCCAATTCGGGTTCCGTCGTGGGCGTTCGACGATCGACGCGCTGGCCCTACTCAAGGGCCAGGTGAAGGAGGCGGTGGAGGCGGGGGACGGAGTGCTGGCGGTGTCATTCGACATTGCCAACGCCTTCAACTCCGTCCCCCACTCGACGATATTGGAGGCGCTCCGGTATCACGGAGTGCCCCAATATCTGCGGAGCGTCCTGGCCGACTACTTGGAGGGCCGAGAGGTCCTCCTCGTCGACAAGTCGGCCACGGTGAGGCGGTACGGCGCAGAGTCCGGTGTTCCGCAGGGGTCGGTGCTAGGCCCCCCCTTGTGGAACATCGGGTTCAACTGGCTGCTGCGGGGTGCCCTCCTCCCGGGCACGAGTGTCATCTGCTACGCGGATGACACTCTGCTCACTGCCCGGGGGAGGAACTTTGCCGACGCGGCCATTCTGGCCTCGGCTGGTGGGTCCTTGGTGGCAGAAAGGATCCGCCGCCTGGGATTGAGGGTGGCGCTGCACAAAACGGAGGCCGTGTTCTTTCGCGGTCCCCGGCAGCGCTGCCCTGCCGACGCCCACATCGTCGTGGAGGGCGTCCGTATAGGGGTCCAGCCCCGGATGAAATATCTGGGACTGGTGCTGGACGACAGGTGGCGCTTCGGCCCGCATTTCAGCGGGCTGTCGACGCGCCTACTGAAGGCCGCGGACGCCCTCTCATGGCTCCTCCCAAACCTGGGGGGACCCAAGGCAAAGTGCCGGCGCCTCTATGCCGGCATTTTGCGGAGCATGGCCCTCTACGGGGCTCCCATCTGGGCGGACTCCCTCCATAGGAGGGAGAACGCTACCGCCATCCGCAGGCCCCAGCGGGCTATTGCACAGCGGGTGGCGAGGGCCTACCGCTCAGTGGGCTTTTCGGCGGCGTGCGCTCTGGCCGGCACCCCTCCTTGGGAGCTGGAGGCGTGGGTGCTCGCCAGAGTGTACGAGTGGACGGCGCGCCGAAAGGCGCTCGGGGAGCGCCCCACGGGCGAAGAGCGGGAGGCGGTGCGGCGAGAGGCGAAGGACGCCATCGTCCTCCACTGGACGGAGGACCTCGCCAGCGCCGCCTTTGGCCGCCGGACGTTGGACGCGCTCGGTCCGGTACTGAAGGGCTGGCTCGAGCGGTCCCACGGTTTCCTCTCTTTCCGTCTGGTGCAGGTGTTATCCGGACACGGCTGTTTCGGATCGCACCTGCACCGGATCGGGAGGGAGGAGACCCCGGCGTGCCACGACTGCGGCGCGGCGGAGGACACGGCGCAGCACACCCTCGAGGTGTGCCCGGCGTGGTCCGAGCTGCGCCGCGGTCTGACCGCAGTGGTCGGACCGGACCTCTCGCTTCCCGGCGTGGTCGACGCCATGCTGGGGAGTGAGGAGGCCTGGTCGGCGGTAGCCTCCTTTTGCGAGGACGTGATGTCGCAAAAGGAGGAGGCGGAGCGCGCGCGGGAGGACGACCCTCTCGCTGCGCCGCTCCGCAGACGAAGAAGGGGGAGAAGGCGTCGTGCCCTCCCTCCTCATGGTGACGGGCGGGCGACAGGCGCGGGGGTGCCTTCGCCCGCATTGCACCCGTCACCTTCGTCGGTCATTCCCGACCCCCCACACCCGTGAGGGTGTGAGGGGGTCCGCCTAGCAATCGTCGGCGGAGGACTGGAAGTAAAGGCTGTGCCGGTTTCCCAGTCCCCCGCCACTCTGACGAAGCGGGAATGCGCTGGGTCGTTTTAGTGGGTATACCGGGTCCGCCCGGGGAGTCCCACATACCCCTCCCGTCCCCCGACGGGTGGGTATGCGTAATGCATTTTTTCCCAGCGTAAAAAAAAAAAAAAAAAAAAAAAAGGTTGGGGGACCCCCCACAGAGCATACGTCCACGTCGTGTCCCCTGGAAACAGCCCAGTTCTGACCACCGTAACGGAGTGGCAGACTGGGACTGGCCAAAGTGCTCTGTGATCTCGTAGCGAATTTGTCTTTTATCTGCCTTGTGTTTCGCTGCTATGCCTGCAACACCCTCGCGGGACGCCTCCGGGCGGTTTTTAAAATCAAAAGGCCCTTCTCAGGGCCAACCCAAAGGCCCTTCTCAGGGCCAACCCAAAGGCCCTTCTCAGGGCCAACCCAAAGGCCCTTCTCAGGGCCACCCCGACGCACCAGCGTCAGAGTCTAGCCGCGCGCCATCTGCGGCTAGCTATTTCGGAGGGGCGGAGTCGTCCGACAACGACTCGCTTGTTGGTGCGTCGGACGCGAGTGGCTCGCGGTCGCGGAAGCGGGTCTTCCGAAGTTGTGGGTCCGAGAGTTCTTCGGCCTCGGGGTCCAAGCCGTTGTCGAAGGCTAAAAAGCCGACGACAACGGCCGCGGATACCCACGTCGTTGGGCTCGCGGACGCCCAGCGCCAGTTAGACCTGGCACGGAAGGTCCAGCTCCAGCAAGAGCTGGAGGAGCAGGTTGCCGCCAAGGAGAAGCGTGCGTACGTCGCCCGAGCCAAGTCCGGGTACGGTGCGTCCCGGGTTGTGTACGCGGACCACTCTTTGGCGGAACTGCAAAGGATGGCGGAGGAGGACGAGGAGGAGATTGTGGAGGTCGCCTCTAAGTCCTCCAACCTAAAGGGCACTTTTCAAAAGGCCCTGAAGTGTCGGGCCGCGAGCTTGCGCGGAGTCGTCGCTGAACTCGTTCAGCGGACGGCCTCCGACGAGACGCGGCAACTGCAGGCGAGGGTGGATCGCCTGCAGTCTGAAGTCAACCAGCTTCGTCAGAAGCTGGCTGAAGCCACGGCCCGGCCTCAAGAGGCCGAGGTGAGCCCTGTGGCAGAGGGCCCTGCCTCGGCCCAGCCACCACGGGCTAAGGCGAGCCCTGCAGTAGAGGGCCCCTCCTCCAACCTTGAGGATATCATCCGCAAGGTGATTATGGAGGAGAGGGCCTTCACGAGAGCCTGCCTGGCAGGCATCGAGGACCGGCTCCTGCCGGAAAAAAGCCTCCGGCCGCCGCTTGCGGCGGATAAGAGGCAAAGCCGGCCGGGGCCGTCCTCCTCCTCCCAGGTGGAAGATGTGGCCCTTCTTCCTGCGACCACTCCGTCCAACGAGTGGACGCAAGTAGGCCGGAGGGGGAAGGGTAAAGGGAAGAAGTCGGCAGCGGCCGTTCCTGCCGTCCCTGCCGTCCCCGCCACCCCCGCACCCAGCCAGTCGCAGACGACCGGCAAGGGCAAGGGGAAAGGGAAAGGGAGAGGAGGAAAGGGGCAGTTGGTCCCCCCTAAAACTGCGGCCGTCGTGGTGACGCTCACCACGGAGGCTGCGGGGCGAGGGGAGACCTACGCCTCCATCTTGGCGCGGGCGCGCGGCAATGCCGATCCCACGCAACTGGGGATCGGCAGTGTGTCGTGCCGGCGGACGCAGGCCGGGGCTCGAATTTTCGAGTTCCCGGGGGCCGAGGGGAGTGCCCGCGCTGACCTCTTTGCAGCCAAGCTGCAAGAGGTCATCGCGGACTCTGCCAAGGTGGCCCGGCCGGTCAAGTCGGCGGAAATCGAGGTGACGGAGTTGGATGACTCCGTCACCAAGGAGGAGGTGGTGGCGGCGGTCGCAGCGGTAGGGGGCTGTGGCGCCGCAGCGGTCCAAGGCCGGGACATAAGGCCCGGCCGCGGCGGAATGGGCACCATCCGCCTCGAGTGCCCAGTCGCAGCTGCCAAAGCCGTCCTTGCGAAAGGACGGCTTCAAGTCGGGTTCAGCTCGGGCGCAGTCCGGGCACTCGAGGACCAGCCTATGCGGTGTTTCCGGTGCTTCGGCATCGGCCACACCCGGCCCCTGTGTCCGTCCAAGGTTGACAGGACGGACACATGCTACCGCTGCGGCAAGGAGGGCCACAAAGCCGCCACCTGCCAGGCCGCCACGCCGCACTGCGCGGTGTGTGCCGCCAGTGGCCGCCGGGCAGGCCACGTCATGAAGGGGAGGAAGTGCAATCCCCCCCCTAAGCGTGGCAAAGCGCAGGCGCCGACCGGGCCTGCACCTGCTGCTGCCGCTGATGCCGCCGTTCCTGCGGCGGCTGCGGAGGAGGGTGCGATGTCCGACTGATGGCCACGGTCGAACATCGCATCCTTCAGGCGAACACCAACCACTGCAGGACAGCCCAGGATCTGCTGATGCAGACCATGGCTGAGTGGTTGGTGGACTTGGCGGTGGTCGCCGAACCCTACTCGGTCCCTGGCCGTTGGCTGGGCGACCGGGACGGCTTGGTGGCGTTGGTGGCGCGGTCTTCCACAGACTCCCCTCCCCTCTCGCTCTTAGAGAGGGGACCGGGATACGTGGCCGCCGCGTGGGGAGAGATAGCGACGGTGGGGGTGTATTTCTCCCCAAACCGCCCTCTCTCGGACTTTGAGGATTTCCTCGAGATCCTCACTGCTGTCGTAGGGAGGGCGGCACCACGCCAGGTCGTGGTGTTGGGCGACCTAAACGCCAAGTCGGTGGCCTGGGGCAACCCGGTCGCCGGGTGCAACGTCCGGGGACGCGCCGTCGAGTTTTGGGCGGCCTCGTGCGGTGTGTCCCTCCTCAACAGGGGGGCGGTCCACACGTGTGTGCGGCAACAGGGCGGGTCGGTGGTGGACGTCTCGTTCGCCACCCCCGCGCTTGCCGCCCGCGTCGTGAACTGGCGGGTGGAGCTGGTGGAGACCTTGTCGGACCACCGTTATGTGCGGTTCGACATCTCCACACAGCGGGGAGGGGGGACGGCCCGCGCTGGGCAATCTCCCTTCCCGCGGTGGGCACTCACCCGCCTGGACCGGGAGGCGGCCAAGGAGGCCGCCTTCCTCCAGGACTGGCTGTCGCCTCCCCCTGTCGAGGAGGTCCCGGACGTGGACGCCGCAGCGGTCCGGCTGCGGGGGTCCTTGACCGAGGTGTGCAACTCCAGCATGCCTCGGTCTCGCCGTCCGCCTCCCCGTCGCGCCGTGTACTGGTGGACGGAGGAGCTGGCGGGGCTCCGGGCCACCTGCGTGGCGGCCAGAAGGGCCTACGCGCGGAGCCGACGGCGCAGCGCCCAAAACCGAGTCCGGGCAGAGGAGGACCGCCTGTACGCCTCTTACCGAGAGGCTACGGTGGCCCTCAAGTCTGCGATGGGCGCTGCGCAGGACTCGGCGAGGGCCGAGATGCTGGAGGGTCTCGACAGAGATCCCTATGGGAGGCCATATAAGGCGGCACGGAACCAGCTCCGCCCCTATGGTCCCCCACTGTCTGAGACCCTCGAGCCAGCGTTGCTGGATGGGGTGGTCCGGTCCCTGTTTCCGCGCAGGACCGACTTCACCCCTCCAGCGATGGATCCCCCGCAAGGGGCGGCTCCGCCGGAGGCAGAGGTGCCCCCGGTCACGGCGGCGGAATTCTACGCGGGGGTTCTGAGCCTCCGCGCGAAGAAGACCGCCCCCGGACCGGACGGCGTCCCCGCACGGGTGGTGGCGATCGCCGCCACCCAAATGGAGGACAGATTTCGGGACCTCTTCAGCGCGTGTTTTACGGCTGGGAGGTTCCCGAAACTGTGGAAGGAGGGGCAGCTGTGCCTGCTCCGAAAGGAGGGTCGCCCGGTGGACTCCCCCTCGGCATACCGGCCCATCGTTCTGCTCGATGAGGTCGGTAAACTGTTCGAGGGGATCGTCGCCGGGAGGCTGGAGAGCCACCTGCGGGGGGTAGGGCCGGATCTGTCGGACGCCCAATTCGGTTTCCGTCGTGGGCGTTCGACGATCGACGCGCTGGCCCTACTCAAGGGCCAGGTGAAGGAGGCGGTGGAGGCGGGGGACGGAGTGCTGGTGTGACTGTCTGTCACGTTCTCTTAATTATTAAGCAAATATCCATATTTATTTCAACATCATCGCACCTTATCGGGACACTTACAAGCACATTTGGCTTGACGGCCTGACAAGTTACCGTAATTATTAACAAGGCGTTCCGTCCCTTCTTAGAATTGCAAAATAATATTAGCCACTCGTAAGCGCATAAATTCTTTATTTAATGGGAAGCGAGTTAGGGATGAATGCCGGGCTGACAGGTCAAAACTAATATTTCCACAAATTCCTAAGAAACGATAAAAAATATTCGGTTTGTAAGTGCATTCTTCAATAGGAGTGCACATCTGGGAGCCACGTTTAGAGGCTGAACCGAAGAGAACCTTTAAAATAATGGCAAAAACGGGCGTTAGGCAGGCGTGGTATTTTTAGAGTGTTTGAAAGGAAAGAAGGAGACTCGAGGCAGTCGGTCTTACACCGCTATAGGGTCCGGACGAAATAAGATAATGAAGTTAAGTTAGGTGACTCGGCAGATAGCGATGCCTATGTCCAAGTGGGTTATCGCAATAGTGCGATAGTGATTGAATAAGTTAAATATAGTTGGATTAAAAGCCTTGTTTAGACAAATCTAGTATGTGTGTGTGTGTTTGTTGGTGAGCGGCTGGGTGAGTCCTTTATTACAATAATTATCCTAGGCTGATGGTTTTATCAAAGTTCTTAAAACTAAACAGACAGAAACGTGTTGCTGGGGAGTTTGTTGCGCCACTTCTTCTCCCCAGCTCCAACACTAGGAAGTGGTGAAGGGTGGGCGCTTTTGGGGCTGTCTATAGGGTTTCAATAGAGTTGATCTCCAACTCTATTGAAAAATGATTCTTGAGTTCTGATTATCAACTCTAATATCTGGTAATTCTTGAATTATGTATTCATTAGCTCTAACTAACAATCCAGCCATTGCTTTTGAGTTTTGATTCTCAACCTTATTATGACCAACCATATAGCGATTCTAGAATAATCTATGCTGTATCTTATACAAATGATTCGGCCAGGCTGACATGAACACATGTCTTGCATATACGATGGTTGTACGAAAAGTGCACTTTCCATGGGGAGGGATTGGAATGGTTTGATACCACATCTATTTTATAACCAGTCTAAGGACTGTTAGGGACCATGTCTATTGATTAGCATGATGATTGACTTTCTGCCGCTGAAAAGCCGCCTTGTCACGTACACCAGTTCGAAAGAGCTGCTAGGGACAGTGTTCACTAGGAGCATGATGTCGACGCATTGCCGCTGAAAAGCCGCTTACGTCACTTATGGAAGTGTAGCTTTGAGAGCTCCAGGTGTGGATGCAAGGTATCGTGTGAGTCACGATTGGCCTATTACCTATTACGTTAGCGTAAGGGTTACTTACGAGAACTATATTGGTTGCAATATAAATATAATTGGCTTCCCCAGTTTTGTTTTACACTTTTGAAACCACTTTCAATATATTTCAATAACTATGAATTCCCTAGTCTGATTTACTATATCTTTCAATCCTTTCCTCGTTCTTATGATGATACGAGGCATTGGACTTCTACATGTTAAGGGATTCATTTCTTATACCGGTGGAGAGACATCCAGTTTGGGACGAATCTCACAGGGGCGCGCGGATGGCGGGGCGTGTCCCTTTCCCCCTCAGGGAAACCGACTTTCATACTAATATTACCATGAATTAGGAAAAACGAAAATTTTATCAGCCTAGGGTAATTTAGGAACAGTCACATGTGGTGCCGTGACCAGGATTCTCGTCATTAAATGTACTGATTCACTTCAGTGCAACGAGAAAGGACAATTTATGGGTTACTACAATAACAACACAACGTAATTATATGGCTCTAGGAATTTTGAGAGATGGCTAGTTACAACGGCTAAAATAACATATTTTGAATTAGATAACGGTTTGGTTATCGTGAATGAATTCTTCAACCACTGGTAGCGGGTTCAAATCCCGCATGATTTATCAGTTGATATATTTCCATTCCATTATCATGGATTTTGGGTTCGATTACTACACGTTCTATTGGTTTGAAAGGCTTTGGTTCCGATACTAGTTAAAGTGGGTTCGATTCCCACACGTTATAGGTACTCTTTAGTGAATAACAGTTTGTAAGATGGTTGCTTGTGTTTCAGTGCACCTTAAATGATGGGTTCGATTCCCTATAGATGAAAGTTTCGTGTTTGATAGTACATAGCAAGATTTTGACATATGTTTGCAATTGCACGGTTTGTATTTGTACGAGTATGAGTGCGTGAGAGAGTGAACATAGAAATAAGACACGCCCTCAACTATGGGTAAACTTTATATTATTAGTACTTAGATCTTAGTCGATTAAGTTAACTAAGAGATTCATTAAACTATTATCATTGAAAGTTAACCTGAAACTTCCCGACGCTGTAGTAGCATGTGTCAAATAATTGCATAGATACTCGTGTGGCCTTATTTCGAATTCCAGGATATTCCAAACTTCGCTTGGCTGTCTAAACCTTTGGGTTGTGCGTGGCGCTTCATTCATGAAATTCAGCTGATATGGGCTGACTTCTGCGGCAGCCGTAACGTAGTTACAGTAACGAAGCTAAGTTCCACTTTTATTGAACGCTATTTATTGTTTCCCGTAGTCACGTGGAATGACTTTGTTGACTCAACAATAATTATATATTGTTCTGAGCTATATAAATCTACCTAATCAGTTCCAATATCGGAACGTAAGGTTAAAATTCTTACCAATACTTTAATTTCCAAGTGAGAAAGTTATAAACCCTTGTCCTAATAAGCTAATAATTGTTTGGATAATCTAGGGTGTCTACATTTCAAAGTAAAGACCGAGGTCAAGATTCTATTTGCTCAATGAAGGTTCACAAGATACTTTGTGATTTTAATGTTGGATAAGCTCTTATTTTTTATATAAATGTACTAATGAGCGTTATTTCAAATTACATAACATTCATTTTCTAATACAGCTTTCCAACTATAGTTGGATTTCAGAACTGCTCTCTCCTCTTCGAATCGGAGGGGGGCGACTAATTTGAATAAAGTCTAATATGTCTATGTGCCGACTATTTCAGCTATTCCTGGATACAGCTGCGAGCAGCTAACTCAGCGTTGAGGTGCAATGGGAAAGGCCTCTGTCCAGCGGCAGCTGCGGTAGGCTGAGTTAAGAACGATGGAGCAGCGTAGGTAGCATCGCTCGATGGCACATATACTCTTAGAAGAGACTCTGGTATGTAAAACTAAAATTATAAGCATGCACAGGTCTTCTGAAATTACCTGAAACATTGTAAATGACAAAAATATTTTGAAGGAGAATAAGTTCAAATAGAGCAATTATATAACGATTGAAGATACTTTTGCGAAACTAAGCAAAATTATAAGCAGATGATGCATCTTGTTAGATTAATGGTCCAGTTAGAACAGTTATAATGTTCTTATTAGGTGAACATAACAAATATATGAACATTCAAACTCTCTAGTAATGTCATGGAAAGGCACAGTTTATCCTATTGTGAAAGCTCATCCGCTGTACTGCGTCACGCGTCTGATTTTCAGAGGGGGGAATGTGACTGTCTGTCACGTTCTCTTAATTATTAAGCAAATATCCATATTTATTTCAACATCATCGCACCTTATCGGGACACTTACAAGCACATTTGGCTTGACGGCCTGACAAGTTACCGTAATTATTAACAAGGCGTTCCGTCCCTTCTTAGAATTGCAAAATAATATTAGCCACTCGTAAGCGCATAAATTCTTTATTTAATGGGAAGCGAGTTAGGGATGAATGCCGGGCTGACAGGTCAAAACTAATATTTCCACAAATTCCTAAGAAACGATAAAAAATATTCGGTTTGTAAGTGCATTCTTCAATAGGAGTGCACATCTGGGAGCCACGTTTAGAGGCTGAACCGAAGAGAACCTTTAAAATAATGGCAAAAACGGGCGTTAGGCAGGCGTGGTATTTTTAGAGTGTTTGAAAGGAAAGAAGGAGACTCGAGGCAGTCGGTCTTACACCGCTATAGGGTCCGGACGAAATAAGATAATGAAGTTAAGTTAGGTGACTCGGCAGATAGCGATGCCTATGTCCAAGTGGGTTATCGCAATAGTGCGATAGTGATTGAATAAGTTAAATATAGTTGGATTAAAAGCCTTGTTTAGACAAATCTAGTATGTGTGTGTGTGTTTGTTGGTGAGCGGCTGGGTGAGTCCTTTATTACAATAATTATCCTAGGCTGATGGTTTTATCAAAGTTCTTAAAACTAAACAGACAGAAACGTGTTGCTGGGGAGTTTGTTGCGCCACTTCTTCTCCCCAGCTCCAACACTAGGAAGTGGTGAAGGGTGGGCGCTTTTGGGGCTGTCTATAGGGTTTCAATAGAGTTGATCTCCAACTCTATTGAAAAATGATTCTTGAGTTCTGATTATCAACTCTAATATCTGGTAATTCTTGAATTATGTATTCATTAGCTCTAACTAACAATCCAGCCATTGCTTTTGAGTTTTGATTCTCAACCTTATTATGACCAACCATATAGCGATTCTAGAATAATCTATGCTGTATCTTATACAAATGATTCGGCCAGGCTGACATGAACACATGTCTTGCATATACGATGGTTGTACGAAAAGTGCACTTTCCATGGGGAGGGATTGGAATGGTTTGATACCACATCTATTTTATAACCAGTCTAAGGACTGTTAGGGACCATGTCTATTGATTAGCATGATGATTGACTTTCTGCCGCTGAAAAGCCGCCTTGTCACGTACACCAGTTCGAAAGAGCTGCTAGGGACAGTGTTCACTAGGAGCATGATGTCGACGCATTGCCGCTGAAAAGCCGCTTACGTCACTTATGGAAGTGTAGCTTTGAGAGCTCCAGGTGTGGATGCAAGGTATCGTGTGAGTCACGATTGGCCTATTACCTATTACGTTAGCGTAAGGGTTACTTACGAGAACTATATTGGTTGCAATATAAATATAATTGGCTTCCCCAGTTTTGTTTTACACTTTTGAAACCACTTTCAATATATTTCAATAACTATGAATTCCCTAGTCTGATTTACTATATCTTTCAATCCTTTCCTCGTTCTTATGATGATACGAGGCATTGGACTTCTACATGTTAAGGGATTCATTTCTTATACCGGTGGAGAGACATCCAGTTTGGGACGAATCTCACAGGGGCGCGCGGATGGCGGGGCGTGTCCCTTTCCCCCTCAGGGAAACCGACTTTCATACTAATATTACCATGAATTAGGAAAAACGAAAATTTTATCAGCCTAGGGTAATTTAGGAACAGTCACACTGGCGGTGTCATTCGACATTGCCAACGCCTTCAACTCCGTCCCCCACTCGACGATATTGGAGGCGCTCCGGTATCACGGAGTGCCCCAATATCTGCGGAACCTACTGGCCGACTACTTGGAGGGCCGAGAGGTCCTCCTCGTGGACAAGTCGGCCACGGTGAGGCGGTACGGCGCAGAGTCCGGTGTTCCACAGGGATCGGTGCTAGGCCCCCCCTTGTGGAACATCGGGTTCAACTGGCTGCTGCGGGGTGCCCTCCTCCCGGGCACGAGTGTCATCTGCTACGCGGATGACACTCTGCTCACTGCCCGGGGGAGGAAGTTTGCCGACGCGGCCATTCTGGCCTCGGCTGGCGGGTCCTTGGTGGCAGAAAGGATCCGCCGCCTGGGATTGAGGGTGGCGCTGCACAAAACGGAGGCCGTGTTCTTTCGCGGTCCCCGGCAGCGCTGCCCTGCCGACGCCCACATCGTCGTGGAGGGCGTCCGTATAGGGGTCCAGCCCCAGATGAAATATCTGGGGCTGGTGCTGGACGACAGGTGGCGCTTCGGCCCGCATTTCAGCGGGCTGTCGACGCGCTTGTTGAAGGCCGCGGACGCCCTCTCATGGCTCCTCCCAAACCTGGGGGGACCCAAGGCAAAGTGCCGGCGCCTCTATGCCGGCATTTTGCGGAGCATGGCCCTGTACGGGGCTCCCATCTGGGCGGACTCCCTCCATAGGAGGGAGAATGCTACCGCCATCCGCAGGCCCCAGCGGGCTATTGCACAGCGGGTGGCGAGGGCCTACCGCTCAGTGGGCTTTTCGGCGGCGTGCGCTCTGGCCAGCACCCCTCCTTGGGAGCTGGAGGCGTGGGTGCTCGCCAGAGTGTACGAGTGGACGGCGCGCCGAAAGGCGCTCGGGGAGCGCCCCACGGGCGAAGAGCGGGAGGCGGTGCGGCGAGAGGCGAAGGACGCCATCGTCCTCCATTGGACGGAGGACCTCGCCAGCGCCGCCTTTGGCCGCCGGACGTTGGACGCGCTCGGTCCGGTCCTGAAGGGCTGGCTCGAGCGGTCCCACGGTTTCCTCTCTTTCCGTCTGGTGCAGGTGTTATCCGGACATGGCTGTTTCGGATCGCACCTGCACCGGATCGGCAGGGAGGAGACCCCGGCGTGCCACGACTGCGGCGCGGCGGAGGACACGGCGCAGCACACCCTCGAGGTGTGCCCGGCGTGGTCCGAGCTGCGCCGCGGTCTGACCGCGGTGGTCGGACCGGACCTCTCGCTTCCCGGCGTGGTCGACGCCATGCTGGGGAGTGAAGAGGCCTGGTCGGCGGTAGCCTCCTTTTGCGAGGACGTGATGTCGCAAAAGGAGGAGGCGGAGCGCGCGCGGGAGGACGACCCTCTCGCTGCACCGCTCCGCAGACGAAGAAGGGGGAGAAGGCGCCGTGCCCTCCCTCCTCATGGTGACGGGCGGGCGACAGGCGCGGGGGTGCCTTCGCCCGCATTGCACCCGTCACCTTCGTCGGTCATTCCCGACCCCCCACCCCCGTGAGGGTGTGAGGGGGTCCGCCTAGCAATCGTCGGCGGAGGACTGGAAGTAAAGGCTGTGCCGGTTTCCCAGTCCCCCGCCACTGTGACGAAGCGGGAATGCGCTGGGTTGTTTTAGTGGGTATACCGGGTCCGCCCGGGGAGTCCCACATACCCCTCCCGTCCCCCGACGGGTGGGTATGCGTAATGCATTTTTTCCCAGCGTAAAAAAAAAAAAAAAAAAAAAAAAAAAAAAAAAAAAAAAAAGGTTCCCCCCTAAGCGTGGCAAAGCGCAGGCGCCGACCGGGCCTGCACCTGCTGCTGCCGCTAACACCGCCGTTCCTGCGGCGGCTGCGGAGGAGGTTGCGATGTCCGACTGATGGCCACGGTCGAACATCGCATCCTTCAGGCGAACACCAACCACTGCAGGACAGCCCAGGATCTGCTGATGCAGACCATGGCTGAGTGGTTGGTGGACTTGGCGGTGGTCGCCGAACCCTACTCGGTCCCTGGCCGTTGGCTGGGCGACCGGGACGGCTTGGTGGCGTTGGTGGCGCGGTCTTCCACAGACTCCCCTCCCCTCTCGCTCTTAGAGAGGGGACCGGGATACGTGGCCGCCGCGTGGGGAGAGATAGCGACGGTGGGGGTGTATTTCTCCCCAAACCGCCCTCTCTCGGACTTTGAGGATTTCCTCGAGATCCTCACTGCTGTCGTAGGGAGGGCGGCACCACGCCAGGTCGTGGTGCTGGGCGACCTAAACGCCAAGTCGGTGGCCTGGGGCAACCCGGTCGCCGGGTGCAACGTCCGGGGACGCGCCGTCGAGTTTTGGGCGGCCTCGTGCGGTGTGTCCCTCCTCAACAGGGGGGTGGTCCACACGTGTGTGCGGCAACAGGGCGGGTCGGTGGTGGACGTCTCGTTCGCCAACCCCGCGCTTGCCGCCCGCGTCGTGAACTGGCGGGTGGAGCTGGTGGAGACCTTGTCGGACCACCGTTATGTGCGGTTCGACATCTCCACACAGCGGGGAGGGGGGACGGCCCGCGCTGGGCAATCTCCCTTCCCGCGGTGGGCGCTCACCCGCCTGGACCGGGAGGCAGCCAAGGAGGCCGCCTTCCTCCAGGACTGGCTGTCGCCTCCCCCTGTCGAGGAGGTCCCGGACGTGGACGCCGCAGCGGTCAGGCTGCGGGGGTCCTTGACCGAGGTGTGCAACTCCAGCATGCCTCGGTCTCGCCGTCCGCCTCCCCGTCGCGCCGTGTACTGGTGGACGGAGGAGCTGGCGGGGCTCCGGGCCACCTGCGTGGCGGCCAGAAGGGCCTACGCGCGGAGCCGACGGCGCAGCGCCCAAAACCGAGTCCGGGCAGAGGAGGACCGCCTGTACGCCTCTTACCGAGAGGCTACGGTGGCCCTCAAGTCTGCGATGGGCGCTGCGCAAGACTCGGCGAGGGCCGAGATGCTGGAGGGTCTCGACAGAGATCCCTATGGGAGGCCATATAAGGCGGCGCGGAACCAGCTCCGCCCCTATGGTCCCCCACTGTCGGAGACCCTCGAGCCAGCGTTGCTGGATGGGGTGGTCCGGTCCCTGTTTCCGCGCAGGACCGACTTCACCCCTCCAGCGATGGATCCCCCGCAAGGGGCGGCTCCGCCGGAGGCAGAGGTGCCCCCGGTCACGGCGGCGGAATTCTACGCGGGGGTTCTGAGCCTCCGCGCGAAGAAGACCGCCCCCGGACCGGACGGCGTCCCCGCACGGGTGGTGGCGATCGCCGCCACCCAAATGGAGGACAGATTTCGGGACCTCTTCAGCGCGTGTTTTACGGCTGGGAGGTTCCCGAAACTGTGGAAGGAGGGGCAGCTGTGTCTGCTCCGAAAGGAGGGTCGCCCGGTGGACTCCCCCTCGGCATACCGGCCCATCGTTCTGCTCGATGAGGTCGGTAAACTGTTCGAGGGGATCGTCGCCGGGAGGCTGGACAGCCACCTGCGGGGGGTAGGGCCGGATCTGTCGGACGCCCAATTCGGTTTCCGTCGTGGGCGTTCGACGATCGACGCGCTGGCCCTACTCAAGGGCCAGGTGAAGGAGGCGGTGGAGGCGGGGGACGGAGTGCTGGCGGTGTCATTCGACATTGCAAACGCCTTCAACTCCGTCCCCCATGCGACGATATTGGAGGCGCTCCGGTATCACGGAGTGCCCCAATACCTGCGGGACCTCCTGGCCGACTACTTGGAGGGCCGAGAGGTCCTCCTCGTGGACAAATCGGCCACGGTGAGGCGGTACGGCGCAGAGTCCGGTGTTCCACAGGGGTCGGTGCTAGGCCCCCCCTTGTGGAACATCGGGTTCAACTGGCTGCTGCGGGGTGCCCTCCTCCCGGGCACGAGTGTCATCTGCTACGCGGATGACACTCTGCTCACTGCCCGGGGGAGGAACTTTGCCGACGCGGCCATTCTGGCCTCGGCTGGCGGGTCCTTGGTGGCAGAAAGGATCCGCCGCCTGGGATTGAGGGTGGCGCTGCACAAAACGGAGGCCGTGTTCTTTCGCGGTCCCCGGCAGCGCTGCCCTGCCGACGCCCACATCGTAGTGGAGGGCGTCCGTATAGGGGTCCAGCCCCAGATGAAATATCTGGGGCTGGTGCTGGACGACAGGTGGCGCTTCGGCCCGCATTTCAGCGGGCTGTCGACGCGCCTGCTGAAGGCCGCGGACGCCCTCTCATGGCTGCTCCCAAACCTGGGGGGGCCCAAAGCAAAGTGCCGGCGCCTCTATGCCGGCATTTTGCGAAGCATGGCTGTAGGGTGCTTCCCTAACATAAGTGATGTCAATGCAAAATGTAAAATGTCAAATTTAAACTTAAATGCAGAAAATGTCAGTGAATGCTCAACGGGATGAATCTAAATAAAAATGCAAGTTGTCCGACTCAAACCACGTCTAATTGAACACTAAAATGTAATATACATAAAATGCATAGAACAATGCAATATGTCAGTGTCAATGCACTGCCAAATGTAGGTCGCGTCCAAAGTGCAAATACGCGAGCCTACTGGCTAACTTATTGTAATAAATATATTTTAAAACCCATGTACGTGCACCGTACATATTGCCACAACACAGAAAGAGAATAACTAAATAAAACAATCCCAAAATATGTAAAATAAGAATGTAAAAAATAATGTAAAAAATGTAAAAATGCAGGACTCTAATTTAAATATGATTGATCAACAACTACTATGAAGAAATATAACTAAAGTCTATAGAGAGAATGTCACCATAATAATAAATTAGCACACCTCACTATGTTTTTTAGTGTCAAATTTCACTTCACTTGAGGTAGGGTTAGCACACAACACTTTATTCACTTTTGAGTCCCGTTTGTCGATCTTGCTGTTCCTGTCCTCGATGTCATGATCTTCTTCTCGTCTGCTTCTGCTTCTCGCGTCTTGCGGACCCTCCCCGTGTCTTTGGGTGGCCATCTTTCGCCAAAAGTACACCGATGTTACAAACAGTGCAATGCTAATCGCAACAACCACATAGATTGCAATGTAGTGATGAACGTCGTGAGAGGATAAGGTGTCTAGCTTAGACTGTTCTTTTATAGAACGTAGTTGCGTGTCAATCTTCTTGAACGTCTCTTCGTGCGTTTCAATACGCAGCGATGAGTTACGAATCGAGGTATTGATTATGTTGTTGATTGGAGAGATCGTGGGCACGATCATCGCATATGGTTCATTGATTAAAATGTCACTTGTATGTTCCATATATGCGTGCAATGTGAATGAGTCGCCTTGCAAGTTGCATCCTTGTTTCAGCGTTATCAGACCCGAGTGACGTAACGTCTCCGATGTCATTTGAGTGCCGCACACTAATTGTACTTCGCACGTGTCACAACAATAATAGAACCAGGTGTTTTGTTTATGTAATTTGACCCATTTGTCGGCGCATATTTTTATTTCCGTATGGCAATAAACGCTGTGTTCTTCGTTGTCTCGAATCAGCTGTATATCGCAAATAGATTTGTGACGATCACCGGTGTTGTATATAGGTTGATTTAGTTTGCACAGTAGAGATTGGTCTTGTAATTTTTGGCATTTATCAATGTCATATTGTTCTAGGGGTATAAATGAGTATTGGTTGGCGTTAAATGCTATTAATGCAGAGTTGGGAATAATATACATTACCCGATTTATGTCAATACGTTGAGGAATGCTGATAAGTCTGTTAAGTTCGTATAGGGCATCACTCAAGATCGGTACTTTTATTTCCATCAACAGGTAGTGCTGTGTTATGCGCGCATGTATTCTGAACAGCCTGTAGATGTCTCTTATGTCATTACGAACTTCAGGTAGTATAGAATCGCGCGGTAGTAGTCGAGCTACTTTATCTAGTTCGCTTTGCATTTGGGTTGGTGATAATAGATGTACGTCCATATGTCCTTGGTACATATTTGTCAGGGTGTTGATGAGTGATTCTTGAATATCTTTTAAGTTTTGGGCCATTCTTTCTGCAGCTATGGCCGATGTAATGATGTAGAATGCATTTGAACTCTCAAGTTTATCTTTGAGCGTCTTGTTTTCTAGGGACGTGAGGTGATCGTTGATTAAAGTGAACTGCTTCACCATTGTTGCTTCGTTACGCTGTACAATGTTGTTCTCGGTTTCCAGAACACTTGTCTGGTTTTTAAGCAGTTGGAATAGGTGATTTTCATTATGTTGGATTGTGTCGATATCCTGTTCATATTGTTCTGCAAAATGTTGATCTAACACTCCAAATAACGAATTTGCAACATATCCTACTCCGTCGATCAATCCTCTTTTGAACCTGTGTTGAATTATCCTCTGGGACTTCAGTAATTCGTTGTAATAATTTAGTTCACTCGTGCTTTGTTCAAGTTGGTTTATTAAAACATGAAATTGCATCAACCATTCTTCGCAACGAGCTTGCTTTATATGAGATACGAATACTTGCAGAGTGTCCACATTGCGCCAATAATTTGTCATATTGTAATAGAATACGAGTTTCCATTCATCTCTAATTTCTTGTAGATCTGCAATCTTGTCAAAGTAAAGTGTTTGATTTTTTGTCAGTTGAGTAAGTTTCATATCTTGCTGGACAGTAGGTGGTATCAATGTCATAACTAGCATCAGCATATAACATACCAAGCTGTTCCAGATAAGCCTTTTACCTCGGTTTCGCCTGTTTTTGCATAGTTTGTCAGTGTCAGGGTTGTTTTGTTCCTCAGCCTCCACTAGTGGTACCAACTTTGTAATAGGTCGTTTAGTTTCGCCTTTTGCAGTTTGTAATGTCACAACTCTAGTGTGGCCGTCCTTTCCAGGGTGTAAATCCGCTACACGACCCAGTGCCCATTTTCCTGCAGGTAGCCTTTCATCTTTAATGCATACAATGTCATTTTTCTTTATGTCAGTATTCTGTCGTTTCCACTTTAGTCTTGCTTGTAGTTGTTGGAGATACTCTTGCGACCACTTCTTCCAGAAATCCTTGCTAAGTTGTTGTACAATTTGCCATCTCGTGTTTGAATGGTAAGTATTGTCCATGTCGGGTTCTGGAATTGTCATGAGTGATGTGCCGGTTAAGAAATGTCCTGGAGTTAGACAGTTTATGTCTTCGGCGTTCTCTGAAACGGTGCATAGCGGTCGTGAGTTCAAGCAAGCTTCTATTTGACATAGCAGAGTGGTAAATTCTTCGTATGTCAGACGTTGGTCTCCAATGACCCGTTTGAGATGATATTTCATGCTCTTCACAGCAGCTTCCCACAGTCCGCCTGCACTTGGCCAGACCGGGGCATTGAAGTGCCATTGAACTCCCATCTCTGATATTTTGCCCAAGAAGAAGTTGTCAATGTTTTCTACAATGCATTTGTATTGTTGCAGTAGGATCCGATTTGCACCCACAAAATTCGTGCCGTTATCGCTGTACATGTCACGTGGCGTACCTCGACGTGCGCAGAAGCGCTTGAAAGCCGATAGGAATGCTGTACTGGATAGTTCTGATACCAGTTCTAGATGAATGGCTTTTGTTGCTAGACAAACAAATACTGCAACGTACGCCAGCAATGTTCTGACGCCTCGGCCTTTACTTGCCTTGATTTCAATGTGTCCAGTAAAATCGACACCTGTATGTGTAAACGGGCGAGATACTGTCACTCTCGGCTCTGGCAGGTCAGCCATAATCTGATTTGTTTGTTTAGCATTAAATCGGCGACATGTTACGCATTTGTGTAAGACCTTTTTGACGGCGCGATGTCCTCCTACGATCCAAACTCTTTGTCGTAGATGTGTCAGGGTTAACTTAGGACCTCCGTGTAATGTTCTTCTGTGAGCTTGCCAAATTAATAATTCTGTCAGTTTATTGTCATGTGGTAGTAGAATTGGATGTTTAGTGTCTACGGGTAAGTTTGAGTTACGTAACCTTCCACCTACTCGCAGAATGTCATGTTTGTCAAGGAATGGATTTAAACTCAAAAGGTTACTTTTTGTGCTTAAACCTTTATTTTCCTTCAATCTCATAATCTCGTCATTGAAGGCATGCAATTGAATATGTTTCATTATTAGGTTTTCAGCGCTTTGTAGTTCTGTAGATGTCAAATAAGTAGTAGGACGATGAGTGTCAGTGTTGGAACAGCTGTTTATGAAACGTTTCATCCAGGCAATGACCCTTGTAATGCGAGTCAAGTCGCTGTGTCTGTCTAATAACTCAATTACTATTGAAGACGGTTCACATTTCACAACATACGTTTGCATTTGTTTTTGTTTTGATTCGCAAGTTGTCGGTGTAATTGTAATTTTGTCAAAGGTATCTTCACTGTAATTTTTCATCCAGTAGGGACCTTGCCACCACAAAGAATGTTGCAATAGTTGGGAACAACTGATTCCGCGTGATGCACAATCTGCAGCATTTTCTTCAGACTTGACATAACTCCAGTGCTGTTTTGGAATTACGTCATGCACTTGCTGTACTCTGTTGCTGACGAACGACTTCCATTTTGTGACGTCCCCATGCAGCCAGCCTAATACAATCATAGAGTCCGTCCAGGCGTATGTATTTTTGTGCACATTGTCCCATTTAAAGGCTGTCAGGACCTTTTTCAGGAGCCGTGAAAGTAGTAGCGCTCCACATAATTCGAGTCGCGGTAGGGTCAATTTTTTGTTGATTGGCGATAACCTCGATTTTGCAGCGATAAGTCTAGTCACAGGCTCGTTTTTGTCATTTGTTGTAAGCAGATATATAGCGCATGCGTAGGCCTTTTCGGACGCATCGCAGAACCCATGTACTTGGAATGGTTTCGTAATATCTCCCAGCCACCTTGGTATTTGGTATTCGGTAATGTTGTGTAAATCGCTAGTAAACTGCTTCCATTCTTCTTGCACGCTGTCAGGTAAGGTTCCATCCCACTCGCATCCCGATAGCCAGACGCTTTGGAAGAGCAGTTTTGCTTTTACTGTCAAAGGTGTCAGCCAGCCCAGTGGGTCGAAAATTTTCGAGATTTCCGATAGTAGCTTTCTTTTTGTCAATTGGTTTTTATTGTCAAATTGTATTTTGTTTGTAAACGAAAATGTGTCAGTTGTAGGATTCCACTGGACGCCCAGGGCTTTTGTCATTCCGTCGTTTGTAAAATGCATTGTCGTTTGGTTAAGATCTGAAGAAGATAAGCTTTCAATCAAGGTCTGGTCGTTGCTTGACCACTTCCGTAGTGTAAGGCCAGCTCCACTCAGCATGTCGATGAGTTGCTTTTGAATTTCTTGTGCTCGTTCGATGCAGTTGCTGCCACTTAGGACGTCATCAACGTACATTTCGTTAGCAATGACTTCCGCTGCTAACGGATATTTCTGTGCATCATCGTCTGCAAGCTGTTTCAGCGTTCGAAGTGCTAGAAATGGTGCTGCCTTGGTGCCATACGTCACTGTGCATAACTGGAACTCCTTTAAAGGACCTTGGTTGGATTCCCTCCACAGGATCTTTTGCAAGTGTTGGTCTTCTTCCTGGACAAGGATCATGCGGTACATCTTCTCACAATCTGCAGTAAAGACGTACTTGTATAGCCGCCATCCTAATAATAATGTCATTAGATCTTGATGAAGCTTAGGGCCACACTCCATCAAGTCATTCAGGCTGTAACCTGTGTCAGTTTTCTGGGAGGCGTTAAAAACCACCCTCAATTTTGATGTCACTGAGTCCTGTTTTAGGACTCCATGATGAGGTAAGTAGCATGCCGTGTTGCAGCCAGGTTTGCTCTCCTTCATATGTCCCATTTCCAGGTACTCTTGCATAAATTTGATGTAACTAACTGATAATTTGTCATCCCTGCCTAATCTCCTTTCTAATTGCATAAACTGTGCTACAGCTCGTGGCTTTGACTTGCCCAGCAGCTGATTAAAATTAGGCTTCATTGGCAAACGAACTGCATATCTGCCATCACCTAATCGCTTGGTTGTTGCAGTGTAGAACTCCTCACAATATCGTTCCTCTGACGTCATAGAATTGCATGCATCTCCCTTGATGTCTTCCACTTCCCAGTATTTTGACAAGTCGTTAACTTCGTTAACTACGACGTTGCAATTAAATGTTTTGGTGACATTGCCTGACAATATCCACCCCAACCGTGTTTGTTGAGCCATGGGTTCATTAACCTCCCCTTTGACTAAGCCATTCATGAGTATTTCGGAAAATACGTGTGCATCCAGAAGTATGTCAATGGGCCTAGATAAGTTGTAATCTGGGTCGGCTAGTGTGATGTCTGTCACATGAGCCCAAGGTTTCTTTGCAAATGTAACGTTAGGCAGACTGTTTACTACCCGTGTCATGATTAACGCTTCCGTTGTAAACTGGAAGTCGTTATATAAGGACTTGCAGGATAGATGGACCTTTCCTTTACTCCTGTTGGATAAAGTACCGATGCCGCTTATGTTTGCACTCAGCTGTTGACGCTTTATGCCCAATCTTTGAGCTGCATTCTCCGCTATCAACGTAATTTGTGAGACTTGATCAACTAGAGCCCTTAGTGTAATGTAGTCACCTCCAGCTGTGGCTACTTGCAATAATGCTGTTGGTAATAATATTTCATCATCATTATTTGATGCGAAGTTGTTTTGCAGATTTTTATTTGACCTAGTTGAAGTCGATGACGACGGTTTAGGTGCTGTTTGTGTTGCTGAGGGCGTTTGCGCTGACTTCACAATATCGCTGTGCAAAAGTGTGTTATGTTGTTCGTTGCAATCTCTGCATCTTTTCTGTGAAGCACAGTAACCCTTAGTATGCACATACAAACAATTTTTGCATATTTTATTGTTTTCTATAAATGCAATTTTTTCCGGACTCAGCATGTCAGCGAATTTAGAACATTGAAATAATGCATGATTCGTATTGCACAATGGACAAATAATCTTGCTGAATTGTCCAGCGTTTGACGCATGGAAATTGCGAGAGTAGTTTGATGAACTTTTATTAGGTTGTGACTTGGAATTTTTTCCGAACGGATGTGGCGTCTTAAAATGTGGTTTTGATGCAGGTTTATCACCGATTTCTGCCTTTTTCCTGTGCAATGGTTCTAATGCCTTAAACTTGTTTTCGACGAAATCCATAAAATGATTGTATGTTGGTATCTCGCGCGGATCCGACCTGGACTGCATGTATTCCGAATACGTTTCGGAGTCTAATTTTTCGCATAACACGTAAACTAGAATTGGATCCCATGAGCTTGTATCAATGCCCAAGTTGTGTATCGCGTTTATGGTTTCATTGGTAGTGTCATAGAACCTTTACGGGGCTCCCATCTGGGCGGACTCCCTCCATAGGAGGGAGAATGCTACCGCCATCCGCAGGCCCCAGCGGGCTATTGCACAGCGGGTGGCGAGGGCCTACCGCTCAGTGGGCTTTTCGGCGGCGTGCGCTCTGGCCGGCACCCCTCCTTGGGAGCTGGAGGCGTGGGTGCTCGCCAGAGTGTACGAGTGGACGGCGCGCCGAAAGGCGCTCGGGGAGCGCCCCACGGGCGAAGAGCGGGAGGCGGTGCGGCGAGAGGCGAAGGACGCCATCGTCCTCCATTGGACGGAGGACCTCGCCAGCGCCGCCTTTGGCCGCCGGACGTTGGACGCGCTCGGTCCGGTCCTGAAGGGCTGGCTCGAGCGGTCCCACGGTTTCCTCTCTTTCCGTCTGGTGCAGGTGTTATCCGGACACGGCTGTTTCGGATCGCACCTGCACCGGATCGGGAGGGAGGAGACCCCGGAGTGCCACGACTGCGGCGCGGCGGAAGACACGGCGCAGCACACCCTCGAGGTGTGCCCGGCGTGGTCCGAGCTGCGCCGCGGTCTGACCGCGGTGGTCGGACCGGACCTCTCGCTTCCCGGCGTGGTCGACGCCATGCTGGGGAGTGAGGAGGCCTGGTCGGCGGTAGCCTCCTTTTGCGAGGACGTGATGTCGCAAAAGGAGGAGGCGGAGCGCGAGCGGGAGGACGACCCTCTCGCTGCGCCGCTCCGCAGACGAAGAAGGGGGAGAAGGCGTCGTGCCCTCCCTCCTCATGGTGACGGGCGGGCGACAGGCGCGGGGGTGCCTTCGCCCGCATTGCACCCGTCACCTTCGTCGGTCATTCCCGACCCCCCACACCCGTGAGGGTGTGAGGGGTGTATGCCTTGTAATCGTCGGCGGAGGACTGGAAGTAAAGGCTGTGCCGGTTTCCCAGTCCCCCGCCACTCTGACGAAGCGGGAATGCGCTGGGTCGTTTTAGTGGGTATACCGGGTCCGCCCGGGGAGTCCCACATACCCCTCCCGTCCCCCGACGGGTGGGCATGCGTAACGCATTTTTTCCCAGCGTGAAAAAAAAAAAAAAAAAAAAAAAAAAGGTTCTCCGCCGGAGGCAGAGGTGCCCCCGGTCACGGCGGCGGAATTCTACGCGGGGGTTCTGAGCCTCCGCGCGAAGAAGACCGCCCCCGGACCGGACGGCGTCCCCGCACGGGTGGTGGCGATCGCCGCCACCCAAATGGAGGAGAGGTTTCGGGACCTCTTCAGCGCGTGTTTTACGGCTGGGAGGTTCCCGAAACTGTGGAAGGAGGGGCAGCTTTGCCTGCTCCGAAAGGAGGGTCGCCCGGTGGACTCCCCCTCGGCATACCGGCCCATCGTTCTGCTCGATGAGGTCGGTAAACTGTTCGAGGGGATCGTCGCCGGGAGGCTGGACAGCCACCTGCGGGGGGTAGGGCCGGATCTGTCGGACGCCCAATTCGGGTTCCGTCGTGGGCGTTCGACGATCGACGCGCTGGCCCTACTCAAGGGCCAGGTGAAGGAGGCGGTGGAGGCGGGGGACGGAGTGCTGGCGGTGTCATTCGACATTGCCAACGCCTTCAACTCCGTCCCCCACTCGACGATATTGGAGGCGCTCCGGTATCACGGAGTGCCCCAATATCTGCGGAACCTACTGGCCGACTACTTGGAGGGCCGAGAGGTCCTCCTCGTGGACAAGTCGGCCACGGTGAGGCGGTACGGCGCAGAGTCCGGTGTTCCACAGGGATCGGTGCTAGGCCCCCCCTTGTGGAACATCGGGTTCAACTGGCTGCTGCGGGGTGCCCTCCTTCCGGGCACGAGTGTCATCTGCTACGCGGATGACACTCTGCTCACTGCCCGGGGGAGGAACTTTGCCGACGCGGCCATTCTGGCCTCGGCTGGCGGGTCCTTGGTGGCAGAAAGGATCCGCCGCCTGGGATTGAGGGTGGCGCTGCACAAAACGGAGGCCGTGTTCTTTCGCGGTCCCCGGCAGCGCTGCCCTGCCGACGCCCACATCGTCGTGGAGGGCGTCCGTATAGGGGTCCAGCCCCAGATGAAATATCTGGGGCTGGTGCTGGACGACAGGTGGCGCTTCGGCCCGCATTTCAGCGGGCTGTCGACGCGCTTGTTGAAGGCCGCGGACGCCCTCTCATGGCTCCTCCCAAACCTGGGGGGGCCTAAAGCAAAGTGCCGGCGCCTCTATGCCGGCATTTTGCGGAGCATGGCCCTTTACGGGGCTCCCATCTGGGCGGACTCCCTCCATAGGAGGGAGAACGCTACCGCCATCCGCAGGCCCCAGCGGGCTATTGCACAGCGGGTGGCGAGGGCCTACCGCTCAGTGGGCTTTTCGGCGGCGTGCGCTCTGGCCGGCACCCCTCCTTGGGAGCTGGAGGCGTGGGTGCTCGCCAGAGTGTACGAGTGGACGGCGCGCCGAAAGGCGCTCGGGGAGCGCCCCACGGGCGAAGAGCGGGAGGCGGTGCGGCGAGAGGCGAAGGACGCCATCGTCCTCCATTGGACGGAGGACCTCGCCAGCGCCGCCTTTGGCCGCCGGACGTTGGACGCGCTCGGTCCGGTCCTGAAGGGCTGGCTCGAGCGGTCCCACGGTTTCCTCTCTTTCCGTCTGGTGCAGGTGTTATCCGGACACGGCTGTTTCGGATCGCACCTGCACCGGATCGGGAGGGAGGAGACCCCGGAGTGCCACGACTGCGGCGCGGCGGAAGACACGGCGCAGCACACCCTCGAGGTGTGCCCGGCGTGGTCCGAGCTGCGCCGCGGTCTGACCGCGGTGGTCGGACCGGACCTCTCGCTTCCCGGCGTGGTCGACGCCATGCTGGGGAGTGAGCAGGCCTGGTCGGCGGTAGCCTCCTTTTGCGAGGACGTGATGTCGCAAAAGGAGGAGGCGGAGCGCGCGCGGGAGGACGACCCTCTCGCGGCGCCGCTCCGCAGACGAAGAAGGGGGAGAAGGCGTCGTGCCCTCCCTCCTCATGGTGACGGGCGGGCGACAGGCGCGGGGGTGCCTTCGCCCGCATTGCAGCCGTCACCTTCGTCGGTCATTCCCGACCCCCCACACCCGTGAGGGTGTGAGGGGGTCCGCCTAGCAATCGTCGGCGGAGGACTGGAAGTAAAGGCTGTGCCGGTTTCCCAGTCCCCCGCCACTGTGACGAAGCGGGAATGCGCTGGGTCGTTTTAGTGGGTATACCGGGTCCGCCCGGGGAGTCCCACATACCCCTCCCGTCCCCCGACGGGTGGGTATGCGTAATGCATTTTTTCCCAGCGTAAAAAAAAAAAAAAAAAGGTTAGGTTAGGTTAGGTTGGGGGACCCCCCACAGAGCATACGTCCACGTCGTGTCCCCTGGAAACAGCCCAGTTCTGACCACCGTAACGGAGTGGCAGACTGGGACTGGCCAAAGTGCTCTGTGCCATAGTAGCGAATTTTATCTGTCTTTTGCCTTGTTTTAGCTACGATGCCTGCAACACCCTTGCGGGGCGCCTGCGGGCGATTTTTAAAATCAAAAGGCCCTTCTCAGGGCCAACCCAAAGGCCCTTCTCAGGGCCAACCCAAAGGCCCTTCTCAGGGCCAACCCAAAGGCCCTTCTCAGGGCCAACCAAAAGGCCCTTCTCAGGGCCACCCCGACGCACCAGCGTCAGAGTCTAGCCGCGCGCCGTCTGCGGCTAGTTATTACGGAGGGGCGGAGTCGTCCGACAACGACTCGCTCGTTGGTGCGTCGGACGCGAGTGGCTCGCGGACGCGGAAGCGGGTCTTCCGAAGTTGTAGGTCCGACAGTTCGTCGGCCTCGGGGTCCAAGCCGTTGTCGAAGGCTAAAAAGCCGACGACAACGGCCGCGGATACCCACGTCGTTGGGCTCGCGGACGCCCAGCGACAGGTGGACCTGGCACGGAAGGTGCAGCTCCAGCAAGAGCTGGAGGAGCGGGTTGCCGCCAAAGAGAAGCGTGCGTACGTCGCCCGGGCCAAGTCCGGGTACGGTGCGTCCCGGGTTGTGTACGCGGACCACTCTTTGGCGGAACTGCAAAGGATGGCGGAGGAGGACGAGGAGGAGATTGTGGAGGTCGCCTCTAAGTCCTCCAACCTAAAGGGCACGTTTCAAAAGGCCCTGAAGTGTCGGGCCGCGAGCTTGCGCGGAGTCGTCGCTGAACTCGTTCAGCGGACGGCCTCCGACGAGACGCGGCAACTGCAGGCGAGGGTGGATCGCCTGCAGTCGGAGGTCAGCCAGCTTCGTCAGAAGCTGGCTGAAGCCACGGCCCGGCCTCAACAGGCCGAGGTGAGCCCTGTGGCAGAGGGCCCTGCCTCGGCCCAGCCACCACGGGCTAAGGCGAGCCCTGCAGTAGAGGGCCCCTCCTCCAACCTTGAGGATATCATCCGCAAGGTGATAATGGAGGAGAGGGCCTTCACGAGAGCCTGCCTGGCAGGCATCGAGGACCGGCTCCTGCCGGAAAAAAGCCTCCGGCCGCCGCTTGCGGCGGATAAGAGGCAAAGCCGGCCGGGGCCGTCCTCCTCCACCCAGGTGGAAGACGTGGCCCTTCTCCCTGCGACCACTCCGTCCAACGAGTGGACGAAAGTGGGCCGCGGGGGGAAGGGTAAAGGGAGGAAGTCGGCAGCGGCCGTCCCTGCCGTCCCTGCCGTCCCCGTCACCCCTGCACCCAGCCAGTCGCAGACGACCGGCAAGGGCAAGGGGAAAGGGAAGGGGAAAGGTGGAAAGGGGCAGTTGGTCCCCCCTAAAACTGCAGCCGTCGTGGTGACGCTCACCGCGGAGGCTGCGGGGCGAGGGGAGACTTACGCCTCCATCTTGGTGCGGGCGCGCAGCAATGCCGATCCCACTCAGCTGGGGATCGGCAGTGTGTCGTGCCGGCGGACGCAGGCCGGGGCTCGAATTTTCGAGTTCCCGGGGGCCGAGGGGAGCGCCCGCGCTGACCTCTTTGCAGCCAAGCTGCAAGAGGTCATCGCGGACTCTGCCAAGGTGGCCCGGCCGGTCAAGTCGGCGGAAATCGAGGTGACGGAGTTGGATGACTCCGTCACCAAGGAGGAGGTGGTGGCGGCGGTCGCAGCGGTAGGGGGCTGTGGCGCCGCGGCGGTTCAAGGCCGGGACATAAGGCCCGGCCGCGGCGGAATGGGCACCATCCGCCTCGAGTGCCCGGTCGCAGCTGCCAAAGCCGTCCTTACGAAAGGACGGCTTCAAGTCGGATTCAGCTCGGGCGCAGTCCGGGCACTCGAGGACCAGCCTCTGCGGTGTTTCCGGTGCTTCGGCATCGGCCACACCCGGCCCCTGTGTCCGTCCAAGATTGACAGGACGGACACATGCTACCGCTGCGGCAAGGAGGGCCACAAAGCCGCCTCCTGCCAGGCCGCCACGCCGCACTGCGCGGTGTGTGCCGCCAGTGGCCGCCGGGCAGGCCACGTCATGAAGGGGAGGAAGTGCAATCCCCCACCTAAGCGTGGCAAAGCGCAGGCACCGACCGGGCCTGCACCTGCTGCTGCCGCTAACACCGCCGTTCCTGCGGCGGCTGCGGAGGAGTGTGCGATGTCCGACTGATGGCCACGGTCGAACATCGCATCCTTCAGGCGAACACCAACCACTGCAGGACAGCCCAGGATCTGCTGATGCAGACCATGGCTGAGTGGTTGGTGGACTTGGCGGTGGTCGCCGAACCCTACTCGGTCCCTGGCCGATGGCTGGGCGACCGGGACGGCTTGGTGGCGTTGGTGGCGCGGTCTTCCACAGACTCCCCTCCCCTCTCGCTCTTAGAGAGGGGACCGGGATACGTGGCCGCCGCGTGGGGAGAGATAGCGATGGTGGGGGTGTATTTCTCCCCAAACCGCCCTCTCTCGGACTTTGAGGATTTCCTCGAGATCCTCACTGCTGTCGTAGGAAGGGCGGCACCACGCCAGGTCGTGGTGTTGGGCGACCTAAACGCCAAGTCGGTGGCCTGGGGCAACCCGGTCGCCGGGTGCAACGTCCGGGGACGCGCCGTCGAGTTTTGGGCGGCCTCGTGCGGTGTGTCCCTCCTCAACAGGGGGGCGGTCCACACGTGTGTGCGGCAACAGGGCGGGTCGGTGGTGGACGTCTCGTTCGCCACCCCCGCGCTTGCCGCCCGCGTCGTGAACTGGCGGGTGGAGCTGGTGGAGACCTTGTCGGACCACCGTTATGTGCGGTTCGACATCTCCACACAGCGGGGAGGGGGGATGGCCCGCGCTGGGCAATCTCCCTTCCCGCGGTGGGCACTCACCCGCCTGGACCGGGAGGCGGCCAAGGAGGCCGCCTTCCTCCAGGACTGGCTGTCGCCTCCCCCTGTCGAAGAGGTCCCGGACGTGGACGCCGCAGCGGTCAGGCTGCGGGGGTCCTTGACCGAGGTGTGCAACTCCAGCATGCCTCGGTCTCGCCGTCCGCCTCCCCGTCGCGCCGTGTACTGGTGGACGGAGGAGCTGGCGGGGCTCCGGGCCGCCTGCGTGGCGGCCAGAAGGGCCTACGCGCGGAGCCGACGGCGCAGCGCCCAAAACCGAGTCCGGGCAGAAGAGGACCGCCTGTACGACTCTTACCGAGAGGCTACGGCGGCCCTCAAGTCTGCGATGGGCGCTGCGCAGGACTCGGCGAGGGCCGAGATGCTGGAGGGTCTCGACAGAGATCCCTATGGGAGGCCATATAAGGCGGCGCGGAACCAGCTCCGCCCCTATGGTCCCCCACTGTCGGAGACCCTCGAGCCAGCGTTGCTGGATGGGGTGGTCCGGTCCCTGTTTCCGCGCAGGACCGACTTCACCCCTCCAGCGATGGATCCCCCGCAAGGGGCGGCTCCGCCGGAGGCAGAGGTGCCCCCGGTCACGGCGGCGGAATTCTACGCGGGGGTTCTGAGCCTCCGCGCGAAGAAGACCGCCCCCGGACCGGACGGCGTCCCCGCACGGGTGGTGGCGATCGCCGCCACCCAAATGGAGGACAGGTTTCGGGACCTCTTCAGCGCGTGTTTTACGGCTGGGAGGTTCCCGAAACTGTGGAAGGAGGGGCAGCTGTGCCTCCTCCGAAAGGAGGGTCGCCCGGTGGACTCCCCCTCGGCATACCGGCCCATCGTTCTGCTCGATGAGGTCGGTAAACTGTTCGAGGGGATCGTCGCCGGGAGGCTGGAGAGCCACCTGCGGGGGGTAGGGCCGGATCTGTCGGACGCCCAATTCGGTTTCCGTCGTGGGCGTTCGACGATCGACGCGCTGGCCCTACTCAAGGGCCAGGTGAAGGAGGCGGTGGAGGCGGGGGACGGAGTGCTGGCGGTGTCATTCGACATTGCCAACGCCTTCAACTCCGTCCCCCACTCGACGATATTGGAGGCGCTCCGGTATCACGGAGTGCCCCAATACCTGCGGGACCTCCTGGCCGACTACTTGGAGGGCCGAGAGGTCCTCCTCGTGGACAAATCGGCCACGGTGAGGCGGTACGGCGCAGAGTCCGGTGTTCCACAGGGGTCGGTGCTAGGCCCCCCCTTGTGGAACATCGGGTTCAACTGGCTGCTGCGGGGTGCCCTCCTCCCGGGCACGAGTGTCATCTGCTACGCGGATGACACTCTGCTCTCTTTCCGTCTGGTGCAGGTGTTATCCGGACATGGCTGTTTCGGATCGCACCTGCACCGGATCGGGAGGGAGGAGACCCCGGCGTGCCACGACTGCGGCGCGGTAGAGGACACGGCGCAGCACACCCTCGAGGTGTGCCCGGCGTGGTCCGAGCTGCGCCGCGGTCTGACCGCGGTGGTCGGACCGGACCTCTCGCTTCCCGGCGTGGTCGACGCCATGCTGGGGAGTGAAGAGGCCTGGTCTGCCGTAGCCTCCTTTTGCGAGGACGTGATGTCGCAAAAGGAGGAGGCGGAGCGCGCGCGGGAGGACGACCCTCTCGCTGCGCCGCTCCGCAGACGAAGAAGGGGGAGAAGGCGCCGTGCCCTCCCTCCTCATGGTGACGGGCGGGCGACAGGCGCGGGGGTGCCTTCGCCCGCATTGCACCCGTCACCTTCGTCGGTCATTCCCGACCCCCCACACCCGTGAGGGTGTGAGGGGGTCTGCCTGGCAATCGTCGGCGGAGGACTGGAAGTAAAGGCTGTGCCGGTTTCCCAGTCCCCCGCCACTGTGACGAAGCGGGAATGCGCTGGGTCGTTTTAGTGGGTATACCGGGTCCGCCCGGGGAGTCCCACATAGCCCTCCCGTCCCCCGACGGAAGGGTATGCGTAATGCATTTTTTCCCAGCGTAAAAAAAAAAAAAAAAAAAAAAAAAAAAAAAAGGTTAGGTTAGGTTAGGTTAGGTTAGGTTAGGTTGGGGGACCCCCCACAGAGCATACGTCCACGTCGTGTCCCCTGGAAACAGCCCAGTTCTGACCACCGTAACGGAGTGGCAGACTGGGACTGGCCAAAGTGCTCTGTGCTTTAGTAGCGAATTTTAATCTTTTATTGCCTTGTCTCGACTACGATGCCGGCTACACCCTCGCGGGACGCCTCCGGGCGATTTTTAAAATCAAAAGGCCCTTCTCAGGGCCAACCCAAAGGCCCTTCTCAGGGCCAACCCAAAGGCCCTTCTCAGGGCCAACCCAAAGGCCCTTCTCAGGGCCAACCCAAAGGCCCTTCTCAGGGCCAACCGAAAGGCCCTTCTCAGGGCCACCCCGACGCACCAGCGTCAGAGTCTAGCCGCGCGCCGTCTGCGGCTAGTTATTTTGGAGGGGCGGAGTCGTCCGACAACGACTCGCTTGTTGGTGCGTCGGACGCGAGTGGCTCGCGGTCGCGGAAGCGGGTCTTCCGAAGTTGTGGGTCCGAGAGTTCTTCGGCCTCGGGGTCCAAACCGTTGTCGAAGGCTAAAAAGCCGACGACTACGGCCGCGGATACCCACGTCGTTGGGCTCGCGGACGCCCAGCGCCAGGTAGACCTGGCACGGAAGGTCCAGCTCCAGCAAGAGCTGGAGGAGCGGGTTGCCGCCAAGGAGAAGCGTGCGTACGTCGCCCGGGCCAAGTCCGGGTACGGTGCGTCCCGGGTTGTGTACGCGGACCACTCTTTGGCGGAACTGCAAAGGATGGCGGAGGAGGACGAGGAGGAGATTGTGGAGGTCGCCTCTAAGTCCTCCAACCTAAAGGGCACTTTTCAAAAGGCCCTGAAGTGTCGGGCCGCGAGCTTGCGCGGAGTCGTCGCTGAACTCGTTCAGCGGACGGCCTCCGACGAGACGCGGCAACTGCAGGCGAGGGTGGATCGCCTGCAGTCTGAAGTCAACCAGCTTCGTCAGAAGCTGGCTGAAGCCACGGCCCCGCCTCAACAGGCCGAGGTGAGCCCTGTGGCAGAGGGCCCTGCCTCGGCCCAGCCACCACGGGCTAAGGCGAGCCCTGCAGTAGAGGGCCCCTCCTCCAACCTTGAGGATATCATCCGCAAGGTGATAATGGAGGAGAGGGCCTTCACGAGAGCCTGCCTGGCAGGCATCGAGGACCGGCTCCTGCCGGAAAAAAGCCTCCGGCCGCCGCTTGCGGCGGATAAGAGGCAAAGCCGGCCGGGGCCGTCCTCCTCCACCCAGGTGGAAGACGTGGCCCTTCTCCCTGCGACCACTCCGTCCAACGAGTGGACGAAAGTGGGCCGGGGGGGGAAAGGCAAAGGGAAGAAGTCGGCAGCGGCCGTCCCTGCCGTCCCTGCCGTCCCCGCCACCCCCGCACCCAGCCAGTCGCAGACGACCGGCAAGGGCAAGGGGAAAGGGAAAGGGAGAGGAAAGGGGCAGTTGGTCCCCCCTAAAACCGCGGCCGTCGTGGTGACGCTCACCGCGGAGGCTGCGGGGCGAGGGGAGACCTACGCCTCCATCTTGGTGCGGGCGCGCGGCAATGCCGATCCCACTCAACTGGGGATCGGCAGTGTGTCGTGCCGGCGGACGCAGGCCGGGGCTCGAATTTTCGAGTTCCCGGGGGCCGAGGGGAGCGCCCGCGCTGACCTCTTTGCAGCCAAGCTGCAGGAGGTCATCGCGGACTCTGCCAAGGTGGCCCGGCCGGTCAAGTCGGCGGAAATCGAGGTGACGGAGTTGGATGACTCCGTCACCAAGGAGGAGGTGGTGGCGGCGGTCGCAGCGGTAGGGGGCTGTGGCGCCGCGGCGGTCCAAGGCCGGGACATAAGGCCCGGCCGCGGCGGAATGGGCACCATCCGCCTCGAGTGCCCAGTCGCAGCTGCCAAAGCCGTCCTTGCGAAAGGACGGCTTCAAGTCGGGTTCAGCTCGGGCGCAGTCCGGGCACTCGAGGACCAGCCTCTGCGGTGTTTCCGGTGCTTCGGCATCGGTCACACCCGGCCCCTGTGTCCGTCCAAGGTTGACAGGACGGACACATGCTACCGCTGCGGCAAGGAGGGCCACAAAGCCGCCTCCTGCCAGGCCGCCACGCCGCACTGCGCGGTGTGTGCCGCCAGTGGCCGCCGGGCAGGCCACGTCATGAAGGGGAGGAAGTGCAATCCCCCCCCTAAGCGTGGCAAAGCGCAGGCGCCGACCGGGCCTGCACCTGCTGCTGCCGCTAACACCGCCGTTCCTGCGGCGGCTGCGGAGGAGGTTGCGATGTCCGACTGATGGCCACGGTCGAACATCGCATCCTTCAGGCGAACACCAACCACTGCAGGACAGCCCAGGATCTGCTGATGCAGACCATGGCTGAGTGGTTGGTGGACTTGGCGGTGGTCGCCGAACCCTACTCGGTCCCTGGCCGTTGGCTGGGCGACCGGGACGGCTTGGTGGCGTTGGTGGCGCGGTCTTCCACAGACTCCCCTCCCCTCTCGCTCTTAGAGAGGGGACCGGGATACGTGGCCGCCGCGTGGGGAGAGATAGCGATGGTGGGGGTGTATTTCTCCCCAAACCGCCCTCTCTCGGACTTTGAGGATTTCCTCGAGATCCTCACTGCTGTCGTAGGGAGGGCGGCACCACGCCAGGTCGTGGTGTTGGGCGACCTAAACGCCAAGTCGGTGGCCTGGGGCAACCCGGTCGCCGGGTGCAACGTCCGGGGACGCGCCGTCGAGTATTGGGCGGCCTCGTGCGGTGTGTCCCTCCTCAACAGGGGGGCGGTCCACACGTGTGTGCGGCAACAGGGCGGGTCGGTGGTGGACGTCTCGTTCGCCACCCCCGCGCTTGCCGCCCGCGTCGTGAACTGGCGGGTGGAGCTGGTGGAGACCTTGTCGGACCACCGTTATGTGCGGTTCGACATCTCCACACAGCGGGGAGGGGGGACGGCCCGCGCTGGGCAATCTCCCTTCCCGCGGTGGGCACTCACCCGCCTGGACCGGGAGGCGGCCAAGGAGGCCGCCTTCCTCCAGGACTGGCTGTCGCCTCCCCCTGTCGCGGAGGTCCCGGACGTGGACGCCGCAGCGGTCAGGCTGCGGGGGTCCTTGACCGAGGTGTGCAACTCCAGCATGCCTCGGTCTCGCCGTCCGCCTCCCCGTCGCGCCGTGTACTGGTGGACGGAGGAGCTGGCGGGGCTCCGGACCACCTGCGTGGCGGCCAGAAGGGCCTACGCGCGGAGCCGACGGCGCAGCGCCCAAAACCGAGTCCGGGCAGAGGAGGACCGCCTGTACGCCTCTTACCGAGAGGCTACGGTGGCCCTCAAGTCTGCGATGGGCGCTGCGCAGGACTCGGCGAGGGCCGAGATGCTGGAGGGTCTCGACAGAGATCCCTATGGGAGGCCATATAAGGCGGCGCGGAACCAGCTCCGCCCCTATGGTCCCCCACTGTCGGAGACCCTCGAGCCGGCGTTGCTGGATGGGGTGGTCCGGTCCCTGTTTCCGCGCAGGACCGACTTCACCCCTCCAGCGATGGATCCCCCGCAAGGGGCGGCTCCACCGGAGGCGGAGGTGCCCCCGGTCACGGCGGCGGAATTCTACGCGGGGGTTCTGAGCCTCCGCGCGAAGAAGACCGCCCCCGGACCGGACGGCGTCCCCGCACGGGTGGTGGCGATCGCCGCCACCCAAATGGAGGACAGGTTTCGGGACCTCTTCAGCGCGTGTTTTACGGCTGGGAGGTTCCCGAAACTGTGGAAGGAGGGGCAGCTGTGCCTCCTCCGAAAGGAGGGTCGCCCGGTGGACTCCCCCTCGGCATACCGGCCCATCGTTCTGCTCGATGAGGTCGGTAAACTGTTCGAGGGGATCGTCGCCGGGAGGCTGGAGAGCCACCTGCGGGGGGTAGGGCCGGATCTGTCGGACGCCCAATTCGGTTTCCGTCGTGGGCGTTCGACGATCGACGCGCTGGCCCTACTCAAGGGCCAGGTGAAGGAGGCGGTGGAGGCGGGGGACGGAGTGCTGGCGGTGTCATTCGACATTGCCAACGCCTTCAACTCCGTCCCCCACTCGACGATATTGGAGGCGCTCCGGTATCACGGAGTGCCCCAATACCTGCGGGACCTCCTGGCCGACTACTTGGAGGGCCGAGAGGTCCTCCTCGTGGACAAGTCGGCCACGGTGAGGCGGTACGGCGCAGAGTCCGGTGTTCCACAGGGATCGGTGCTAGGCCCCCCCTTGTGGAACATCGGGTTCAACTGGCTGCTGCGGGGTGCCCTCCTCCCGGGCACGAGTGTCATCTGCTACGCGGATGACACTCTGCTCACTGCCCGGGGGAGGAACTTTGCCGACGCGGCCATTCTGGCCTCGGCTGGCGGGTCCTTGGTGGCAGAAAGGATCCGCCGCCTGGGATTGAGGGTGGCGCTGCACAAAACGGAGGCCGTGTTCTTTCGCGGTCCCCGGCAGCGCTGCCCTGCCGACGCCCACATCGTGGTGGAGGGCGTCCGTATAGGGGTCCAGCCCCAGATGAAATATCTGGGGCTGGTGCTGGACGACCGGTGGCGCTTCGGCCCGCATTTCAGCGGGCTGTCGACGCGCCTGTTGAAGGCCGCGGACGCCCTCTCATGGCTCCTCCCAAACCTGGGGGGACCCAAGGCAAAGTGCCGGCGCCTCTATGCCGGCATTTTGCGGAGCATGGCCCTGTACGGGGCTCCCATCTGGGCGGACTCCCTCCATAGGAGGGAGAATGCTACCGCCATCCGCAGGCCCCAGCGGGCTATTGCACAGCGGGTGGCGAGGGCCTACCGCTCAGTGGGCTTTTCGGCGGCGTGCGCTCTGGCCGGCACCCCACCTTGGGAGCTGGAGGCGTGGGTGCTCGCCAGAGTGTACGAGTGGACGGCGCGCCGAAAGGCGCTCGGGGAGCGCCCCACGGGCGAAGAGCGGGAGGCGGTGCGGCGAGAGGCGAAGGACGCCATCGTCCTCCATTGGACGGAGGACCTCGCCAGCGCCGCCTTTGGCCGCCGGACGTTGGACGCGCTCGGTCCGGTCCTGAAGGGCTGGCTCGAGCGGTCCCACGGTTTCCTCTCTTTCCGTCTGGTGCAGGTGTTATCCGGACATGGCTGTTTCGGATCGCACCTGCACCGGATCGGGAGGGAGGAGACCCCGGCGTGCCACAACTGCGGCGCGGTAGAGGACACGGCGCAGCACACCCTCGAGGTGTGCCCGGCGTGGTCCGAGCTGCGCCGCGGTCTGACCGCGGTGGTCGGACCGGACCTCTCGCTTCCCGGCGTGGTCGACGCCATGCTGGGGAGTGAAGAGGCCTGGTCTGCCGTAGCCTCCTTTTGCGAGGACGTGATGTCGCAAAAGGAGGAGGCGGAGCGCGCGCGGGAGGACGACCCTCTCGCTGCGCCGCTCCGCAGACGAAGAAGGGGGAGAAGGCGTCGTGCCCTCCCTCCTCATGGTGACGGGCGGGCGACAGGCGCGGGGGTGCCTTCGCCCGCATTGCACCCGTCACCTTCGTCGGTCATTCCCGACCCCCCACACCCGTGAGGGTGTGAGGGGGTCTGCCTGGCAATCGTCGGCGGAGGACTGGAAGTAAAGGCTGTGCCGGTTTCCCAGTCCCCCGCCACTCTGACGAAGCGGGAATGCGCTGGGTCGTTTTAGTGGGTATACCGGGTCCGCCCGGGGAGTCCCACATACCCCTCCCGTCCCCCGACGGGTGGGCATGCGTAACGCATTTTTTCCCAGCGTAAAAAAAAAAAAAAAAAAAAAGGTTAGGTTAGGTTGGGGGCACCCCCCCATCTGGGCGGACTCCCTCCATAGGAGGGAGAACGCTACCGCCATCCGCAGGCCCCAGCGGGCTATTGCACAGCGGGTGGCGAGGGCCTACCGCTCAGTGGGCTTTTCGGCGGCGTGCGCTCTGGCCGGCACCCCTCCTTGGGAGCTGGAGGCGTGGGTGCTCGCCAGAGTGTACGAGTGGACGGCGCGCCGAAAGGCGCTCGGGGAGCGCCCCACGGGCGAAGAGCGGGAGGCGGTGCGGCGAGAGGCGAAGGACGCCATCGTCCTCCATTGGACGGAGGACCTCGCCAGCGCCGCCTTTGGCCGCCGGACGTTGGACGCGCTCGGTCCGGTCCTGAAGGGCTGGCTCGAGCGGTCCCACGGTTTCCTCTCTTTCCGTCTGGTGCAGGTGTTATCCGGACATGGCTGTTTCGGATCGCACCTGCACCGGATCGGGAGGGAGGAGACCCCGGCGTGCCACGACTGCGGCGCGGCGGAGGACACGGCGCAGCACACCCTCGAGGTGTGCCCGGCGTGGTCCGAGCTGCGCCGCGGTCTGACCGCGGTGGTCGGACCGGACCTCTCGCTTCCCGGCGTGGTGGACGCCATGCTGGGGAGTGAGGAGGCCTGGTCGGCGGTAGCCTCCTTTTGCGAGGACGTGATGTCGCAAAAGGAGGAAGCGGAGCGCGCGCGGGAGGACGACCCTCTCGCTGCGCCGCTCCGCAGACGAAGAAGGGGGAGAAGGCGTCGTGCCCTCCCTCCTCATGGTGACGGGCGGGCGACAGGCGCGGGGGTGCCTTCGCCCGCATTGCACCCGTCACCTTCGTCGGTCATTCCCGACCCCCCACACCCGTGAGGGTGTGAGGGGGTCAACCTTGCAATCGTCGGCGGAGGACTGGAAGTAAAGGCTGTGCCGGTTTCCCAGTCCCCCGCCACTCTGACGAAGCGGGAATGCGCTGGGTCGTTTTAGTGGGTATACCGGGTCCGCCCGGGGAGTCCCACATACCCCTCCCGTCCCCCGACGGGAGGATATGCGTAATGCATTTTTTCCCAGCGTAAAAAAAAAAAAAAAAAAAAAAAAAAAAAAAAAAAAAAAAAAAAAAAAAAAAAAAAAAAAAAAAAAGGTTGGGGGCACCCTCGAGGTGTGCCCGGCGTGGTCCGAGCTGCGCCGCGGTCTGACCGCGGTGGTCGGACCGGACCTCTCGCTTCCCGGCGTGGTCGACGCCATGCTGGGGAGTGAGGAGGCCTGGTCAGCCGTAGCCTCCTTTTGCGAGGACGTGATGTCGCAAAAGGAGGAGGCGGAGCGCGCGCGGGAGGACGACCCTCTCGCTGCGCCGCTCCGCAGACGAAGAAGGGGGAGAAGGCGTCGTGCCCTCCCTCCTCATGGTGACGGGCGGGCGACAGGCGCGGGGGTGCCTTCGCCCGCATTGCACCCGTCACCTTCGTCGGTCATTCCCGACCCCCCACACCCGTGAGGGTGTGAGGGGGTCCGCCTAGCAATCGTCGGCGGAGGACTGGAAGTAAAGGCTGTGCCGGTTTCCCAGTCCCCCACCACTGTGACGAAGCGGGAATGCGCTGGGTCGTTTTAGTGGGTATACCGGGTCCACCCGGGGAGTCCCACATACCCCTCCCGTCCCCCGACGGTTGGGTATGCGTAATGCATTTTTTCCCAGCGTAAAAAAAAAAAAAAAATAAAAAATAAAAAAAAAAAAAAAAAAAAAAAAAAAAAAAAAAAAAAAGGTTAGGTTGGGGGACCCCCCACAGAGCATACGTCCACGTCGTGTCCCCTGGAAACAGCCCAGTTCTGACCACCGTAACGGAGTGGCAGACTGGGACTGGCCAAAGTGCTCTGTGATCTAGTAGCGAATTTTAATCTCTTTTTATTGCCTTGTTTCGACTACGATGCCTGGTACACCCTCGCGGTGCGCCCGCGGGCGGTTTTTAAAATCAAAAGGCCCTTCTCAGGGCCAACCCAAAGGCCCTTCTCAGGGCCAACCCAAAGGCCCTTCTCAGGGCCAACCAAAAGGCCCTTCTCAGGGCCACCCCGACGCACCAGCGTCAGAGTCTAGCCGCGCGCCGTCTGCGGCTAGCTATTTCGGAGGGGCGGAGTCGTCCGACAACGACTCGCTTGTTGGTGCGTCGGACGCGAGTGGATCGCGGTCGCGGAAGCGGGTCTTCCGAAGTTGTGGGTCCGAGAGTTCTTCGGCCTCGGGGTCCAAGCCGTTGTCGAAGGCTAAAAAGCCGACGACAACGGCCGCGGATACCCACGTCGTTGGGCTCGCGGACGCCCAGCGCCAGGTAGACCTGGCACGGAAGGTCCAGCTCCAGCAAGAGCTGGAGGAGCGGGTCGCCGCCAAAGAGAAGCGTGCGTACGTCGCCCGGGCCAAGTCCGGGTACGGTGCGTCCCGGGTTGTGTACGCGGACCACTCTTTGGCGGAACTGGAAAGGATGGCGGAGGAGGATGAGGAGGAGATTGTCGAGGTCGCCTCTAAGTCCTCCAACCTGAAGGGCACCTTTCAAAAGGCCCTAAAGTGTCGGGCCGCGAGCTTGCGCGGAGTCGTCGCTGAACTCGTTCAGCGGACGGCCTCCGACGAGACGCGGCAACTGCAGGCGAGGGTGGATCGCCTGCAGTCGGAGGTCAGCCAGCTTCGTCAGAAGCTGGCTGAAGCCACGGCCCGGCCTCAACAGGCCGAGGTGAGCCCTGTGGCAGAGGGCCCTGCCTCGGCCCAGCCACCACGGGCTAAGGCGAGCCCTGCAGTAGAGGGCCCCTCCTCCAACCTTGAGGATATCATCCGCAAGGTGATAATGGAGGAGAGGGCCTTCACGAGAGCCTGCCTGGCAGGCATCGAGGACCGGCTCCTGCCGGAAAAAAGCCTCCGGCCGCCGCTTGCGGCGGATAAGAGGCAAAGCCGGCCGGGGCCGTCCTCCTCCACCCAGGTGGAAGACGTGGCCCTTCCCCCGGCCACCACTCCGTCCAACGAGTGGACGAAAGTGGGCCGGGGGGGGAAGGGTAAAGGCAAGGGCAAAAAGTCGGCAGCGGCCGTCCCTGCCGTCCCTGCCGTCCCCGCCACCCCCGCACCCAGCCAGTCGCAGACGACCGGCAAGGGCAAGGGGAAAGGGAAAGGGGCAGTTGGTCCCCCCTAAGACTGCAGCCGTCGTGGTGACGCTCACCGCGGAGGCTGCGGGGCGAGGGGAGACTTACGCCTCCATCTTGGTGCGGGCGCGCGGCAATGCCGATCCCACTCAGCTGGGGATCGGCAGTGTGTCGTGCCGGCGGACGCAGGCCGGGGCTCGAATATTCGAGTTCCCGGGGGCCGAGGGGAGCGCCCGCGCTGACCTCTTTGCAGCCAAGCTGCAGGAGGTCATCGCGGACTCTGCCAAGGTGGCCCGGCCGGTCAAGTCGGCGGCCATCGAGGTGACGGAGTTGGATGACTCCGTCACCAAGGAGGAGGTGGTGGCGGCGGTCGCAGCGGTAGGGGGCTGTGGCGCCGCGGCGGTCCAAGGCCGGGACATAAGGCCCGGCCGCGGCGGAATGGGCACAATCCGCCTCGAGTGCCCAGTCGCAGCTGCCAAAGCCGTCCTTGCGAAAGGACGGCTCCAAGTCGGGTTCAGCTCGGGCGCAGTCCGGGCACTCGAAGACCAGCCTCTGCGGTGCTTCCGGTGCTTCGGCATCGGCCACACCCGGCCCCTGTGTCCGTCCAAGGTTGACAGGACGGACACATGCTACCGCTGCGGCAAGGAGGGCCACAAAGCCGCCTCCTGCCAGGTCGCCACGCCGCACTGCGCGGTGTGTGCCGCCAGTGGCCGCCGGGCAGGCCACGTCATGAAGGGGGGGAAGTGCAATCCCCCCCCTAAGCGTGGCAAAGCGCAGGCGCCGACAGGGCCTGCACCTGCTGCTGCCGCTGATACCGCCGTTCCTGCGGCGGGTGCGGAGGAGGGTGCGATGTCCGACTGATGGCCACGGTCGAACATCGCATCCTTCAGGCGAACACCAACCACTGCAGGACAGCCCAGGATCTGCTGATGCAGACCATGGCTGAGTGGTTGGTGGACTTGGCGGTGGTCGCCGAACCCTACTCGGTCCCTGGCCGTTGGCTGGGCGACCGGGACGGCTTGGTGGCGTTGGTGGCGCGGTCTTCCACAGACTCCCCTCCCCTCTCGCTCTTAGAGAGGGGACCGGGATACGTGGCCGCCGCGTGGGGAGAGATAGCGATGGTGGGGGTGTATTTCTCCCCAAACCGCCCTCTCTCGGACTTTGAGGATTTCCTCGAGATCCTCACTGCTGTCGTAGGGAGGGCGGCACCACGCCAGGTCGTGGTGTTGGGCGACCTAAACGCCAAGTCGGTGGCCTGGGGCAACCCGGTCGCCGGGTGCAACGTCCGGGGACGCGCCGTCGAGTTTTGGGCGGCCTCGTGCGGTGTGTCCCTCCTCAACAGGGGGGCGGTCCACACGTGTGTGCGGCAACAGGGCGGGTCGGTGGTGGACGTCTCGTTCGCCACCCCCGCGCTTGCCGCCCGCGTCGTGAACTGGCGGGTGGAGCTGGTGGAGACCTTGTCGGACCACCGTTATGTGCGGTTCGACATCTCCACACAGCGGGGAGGAGGGACGGCCCGCGCTGGGCAATCTCCCTTCCCGCGGTGGGCGCTCACCCGCCTGGACCGGGAGGCAGCCAAGGAGGCCGCCTTCCTCCAGGACTGGCTGTCGCCTCCCCCTGTCGAGGAGGTCCCGGACGTGGACGCCGCAGCGGTCAGGCTGCGGGGGTCTTTGACCGAGGTGTGCAACTCCAGCATGCCTCGGTCTCGCCGCCCGCCTCCCCGTCGCGCCGTGTACTGGTGGACGGAGGAGCTGGCGGGGCTCCGGGCCACCTGCGTGGCGGCCAGAAGGGCCTACGCGCGGAGCCGACGGCGCAGCGCCCAAAACCGAGTCCGGGCAGAGGAGGACCGCCTGTACGCCTCTTACCGAGAGGCTACGGTGGCCCTCAAGTCTGCGATGGGCGCTGCGCAGGACTCGGCGAGGGCCGAGATGCTGGAGGGTCTCGACAGAGATCCCTATGGGAGGCCATATAAGGCGGCGCGGAACCAGCTCCGCCCCTATGGTCCCCCACTGTCGGAGACCCTCGAGCCAGCGTTGCTGGATGGGGTGGTCCGGTCCCTGTTTCCGCGCAGGACCGACTTCACCCCTCCAGCGATGGATCCCCCGCAAGGGGCGGCTCCACCGGAGGCGGAGGTGCCCCCGGTCACGGCGGCGGAATTCTACGCGGGGGTTCTGAGCCTCCGCGCGAAGAAGACCGCCCCCGGACCGGACGGCGTCCCCGCACGGGTGGTGGCGATTGCCGCCACCCAAATGGAGGCCAGGTTTCGGGACCTCTTCAGCGCGTGTTTTACGGCTGGGAGGTTCCCGAAACTGTGGAAGGAGGGGCAGCTGTGCCTCCTCCGAAAGGCGGGTCGCCCGGTGGACTCCCCCTCGGCATACCGGCCCATCGTTCTGCTCGATGAGGTCGGTAAACTGTTCGAGGGGATCGTCGCCGGGAGGCTGGACAGCCACCTGCGGGGGGTAGGGCCGGATCTGTCGGACGCCCAATTCGGTTTCCGTCGTGGGCGTTCGACGATCGACGCGCTGGCCCTACTCAAGGGCCAGGTGAAGGAGGCGGTGGAGGCGGGGGACGGAGTGCTGGCGGTGTCATTCGACATTGCCAACGCCTTCAACTCCGTCCCCCACTCGACGATATTGGAGGCGCTCCGGTATCACGGAGTGCCCCAATACCTGCGGGACCTCCTGGCCGACTACTTGGAGGGCCGAGAGGTCCTCCTTGTGGACAAATCGGCCACGGTGAGGCGGTACGGCGCAGAGTCCGGTGTTCCACAGGGGTCGGTGCTAGGCCCCCCCTTGTGGAACATCGGGTTCAACTGGCTGCTGCGGGGTGCCCTCCTCCCGGGCACGAGTGTCATCTGCTACGCGGATGACACTCTGCTCACTGCCCGGGGGAGGAACTTTGCCGACGCGGCCATTCTGGCCTCGGCTGGCGGGTCCTTGGTGGCAGAAAGGATCCGCCGCCTGGGATTGAGGGTGGCGCTGCACAAAACGGAGGCCGTGTTCTTTCGCGGTCCCCGGCAGCGCTGCCCTGCCGACGCCCACATCGTCGTGGAGGGCGTCCGTATAGGGGTCCAGCCCCAGATGAAATATCTGGGGCTGGTGCTGGACGACAGGTGGCGCTTCGGCCCGCATTTCAGCGGGCTGTCGACGCGCCTGTTGAAAGCCGCGGACGCCCTCTCATGGCTTCTCCCAAACCTGGGGGGGCCTAAAGCAAAGTGCCGGCGCCTCTATGCCGGCATTTTGCGGAGCATGGCCCTTTACGGGGCTCCCATCTGGGCGGACTCCCTCCATAGGAGGGAGAATGCTACCGCCATCCGCAGGCCCCAGCGGGCTATTGCACAGCGGGTGGCGAGGGCCTACCGCTCAGTGGGCTTTTCGGCGGCGTGCGCTCTGGCCAGCACCCCTCCTTGGGAGCTCGAGGCGTGGGTGCTCGCCAGAGTGTACGAGTGGACGGCGCGCCGAAAGGCGCTCGGGGAGCGCCCCACGGGCGAAGAGCGGGAGGCGGTGCGGCGAGAGGCGAAGGACGCCATCGTCCTCCATTGGACGGAGGACCTCGCCAGCGCCGCCTTTGGCCGCCGGACGTTGGACGCGCTCGGTCCGGTCCTGAAGGGCTGGCTCGAGCGGTCCCACGGTTTCCTCTCTTTCCGTCTGGTGCAGGTGTTATCCGGACATGGCTGTTTCGGATCGCACCTGCACCGGATCGGGAAGGAGGAGACACCGGCGTGCCACGACTGCGGCGCGGTAGAGGACACGGCGCAGCACACCCTCGAGGTGTGCCCGGCGTGGTCCGAGCTGCGCCGCGGTCTGACCGCGGTGGTCGGACCGGACCTCTCGCTTCCCGGCGTGGTCGACGCCATGCTGGGGAGTGAAGAGGCCTGGTCTGCCGTAGCCTCCTTTTGCGAGGACGTGATGTCGCAAAAGGAGGAGGCGGAGCGCGCGCGGGAGGACGACCCTCTCGCTGCGCCGCTCCGCAGACGAAGAAGGGGGAGAAGGCGCCGTGCCCTCCCTCCTCATGGTGACGGGCGGGCGACAGGCGCGGGGGTGCCTTCGCCCGCATTGCACCCGTCACCTTCGTCGGTCATTCCCGACCCCCCACACCCGTGAGGGTGTGAGGGGGTCTGCCTGGCAATCGTCGGCGGAGGACTGGAAGTAAAGGCTGTGCCGGTTTCCCAGTCCCCCGCCACTGTGACGAAGCGGGAATGCGCTGGGTCGTTTTAGTGGGTATACCGGGTCCGCCCGGGGAGTCCCACATACCCCTCCCGTCCCCCGACGGGTGGGTATGCGTAATGCATTTTTTCCCAGCGTAAAAAAAAAAAAAAAAAAAAAAAAAAAAAAAAAAAAAAAAAAAAAAAGGTTAGGTTAGGTTAGGTTACTGGCGGGTGGAGCTGGTGGAGACCTTGTCGGACCACCGTTATGTGCGGTTCGACATCTCCACCCAGCGGGGAGGGGGGACGGCCCGCGCTGGGCAATCTCCCTTCCCGCGGTGGGCGCTCACCCGCCTTGACCGGGAGGCAGCCAAGGAGGCCGCCTTCCTCCAGGACTGGCTGTCGCCTCCCCCTGTCGAGGAGGTCCCGGATGTGGACGCCGCAGCGGTCCGGCTGCGGGGGTCCTTGACCGAGGTGTGCAACTCCAGCATGCCTCGGTCTCGCCGTCCGCCTCCCCGTCGCGCCGTGTACTGGTGGACGGAGGAGCTGGCGGGGCTCCGGGCCACCTGCGTGGCGGCCAGAAGGGCCTACGCGCGGAGCCGACGGCGCAGCGCCCAAAACCGAGTCCGGGCAGAGGAGGACCGCCTGTACGCCTCTTACCGAGAGGCTACGGTGGCCCTCAAGTCTGCGATGGGCGCTGCGCAAGACTCGGCGAGGGCCGAGATGCTGGAGGGTCTCGACAGAGATCCCTATGGGAGGCCATATAAGGCGGCGCGGAACCAGCTCCGCCCCTATGGTCCCCCACTGTCGGAGACCCTCGAGCCAGCGTTGCTGGATGGGGTGGTTCGGTCCCTGTTTCCGCGCAGGACCGACTTCACCCCTCCAGCGATGGATCCCCCGCAAGGGGCGGCTCCGCCGGAGGCAGAGGTGCCCCCGGTCACGGCGGCGGAATTCTACGCGGGGGTTCTGAGCCTCCGCGCGAAGAAGACCGCCCCCGGACCGGACGGCGTCCCCGCACGGGTGGTGGCGATCGCCGCCACCCAAATGGAGGCCAGGTTTCGGGACCTCTTCAGCGCGTGTTTTACGGCTGGGAGGTTCCCGAAACTGTGGAAGGAGGGGCAGCTTTGCCTGCTCCGAAAGGAGGGTCGCCCGGTGGACTCCCCCTCGGCATACCGGCCCATCGTTCTGCTCGATGAGGTCGGTAAACTGTTCGAGGGGATCGTCGCCGGGAGGCTGGAGAGCCACCTGCGGGGGGTAGGGCCGGATCTGTCGGACGCCCAATTCGGGTTCCGTCGTGGGCGTTCGACGATCGACGCGCTGGCCCTACTCAAGGGCCAGGTGAAGGAGGCGGTGGAGGCGGGGGACGGAGTGCTGGCGGTGTCATTCGACATTGCCAACGCCTTCAACTCCGTCCCCCACTCGACGATATTGGAGGCGCTCCGGTATCACGGAGTACCCCAATATCTGCGGAGCCTCCTGGCCGACTACTTGGAGGGCCGAGAGGTCCTCCTCGTAGACAAATCGGCCACGGTGAGGCGGTACGGCGCAGAGTCCGGTGTTCCACAGGGGTCGGTGCTAGGCCCCCCCTTGTGGAACATCGGGTTCAACTGGCTGCTGCGGGGTGCCCTCCTCCCGGGCACGAGTGTCATCTGCTACGCGGACGACACTCTGCTCACTGCCCGGGGGAGGAACTTTGCCGACGCGGCCATTCTGGCCTCGGCTGGCGGGTCCTTGGTGGCAGAAAGGATCCGCCGCCTGGGATTGAGGGTGGCGCTGCACAAAACGGAGGCCGTGTTCTTTCGCGGTCCCCGGCAGCGCTGCCCTGCCGACGCCCACATCGTCGTGGAGGGCGTCCGTATAGGGGTCCAGCCCCAGATGAAATATCTGGGACTGGTGCTGGACGACAGGTGGCGCTTCGGCCCGCATTTCAGCGGGCTGTCGATGCGCCTGCTGAAGGCCGCGGACGCCCTCTCATGGCTCCTCCCAAACCTGGGGGGACCAAAGGCAAAGTGCCGGCGCCTCTATGCCGGCATTTTGCGGAGCATGGCCCTCTACGGGGCTCCCATCTGGGCGGACTCCCTCCATAGGAGGGAGAATGCTACCGCCATCCGCAGGCCCCAGCGGGCTATTGCACAGCGGGTGGCGAGGGCCTACCGCTCAGTGGGCTTTTCGGCGGCGTGCGCTCTGGCCGGCACCCCTCCTTGGGAGCTGGAGGCGTGGGTGCTCGCCAGAGTGTACGAGTGGACGGCGCGCCGAAAGGCGCTCGGGGAGCGCCCCACGGGCGAAGAGCGGGAGGCGGTGCGGCGAGAGGCGAAGGACGCCATCGTCCTCCATTGGACGGAGGACCTCGCCAGCGCCGCCTTTGGCCGCCGGACGTTGGACGCGCTCGGTCCGGTCCTGAAGGGCTGGCTCGAGCGGTCCCACGGTTTCCTCTCTTTCCGTCTGGTGCAGGTGTTATCCGGACATGGCTGTTTCGGATCGCACCTGCACCGGATCGGGAGGGAGGAGACCCCGGCGTGCCACGACTGCGGCGTGGCGGAGGACACGGCGCAGCACACCCTCGAGGTGTGCCCGGCGTGGTCCGAGCTGCGCCGCGGTCTGACCGCGGTGGTCGGACCGGACCTCTCGCTTCCCGGCGTGGTCGACGCCATGCTGGGGAGTGAGGAGGCCTGGTCAGCCGTAGCCTCCTTTTGCGAGGACGTGATGTCGCAAAAGGAGGAGGCGGAGCGCGCGCGGGAGGACGACCCTCTCGCTGCGCCGCTCCGCAGACGAAGAAGGGGGAGAAGGCGTCGTGCCCTCCCTCCTCATGGTGACGGGCGGGCGACAGGCGCGGGGGTGCCTTCGCCCGCATTGCACCCGTCACCTTCGTCGGTCATTCCCGACCCCCCACACCCGTGAGGGTGTGAGGGGGTCCGCCTAGCAATCGTCGGCGGAGGACTGGAAGTAAAGGCTGTGCCGGTTTCCCAGTCCCCCGCCACTCTGACGAAGCGGGAATGCGCTGGGTCGTTTTAGTGGGTATACCGGGTCCGCCCGGGGAGTCCCACATACCCCTCCCGTCCCCCGACGGGTGGGCATGCGTAATGCATTTTTTCCCAGCGTAAAAAAAAAAAAAAAAAAAAAAAAAAAAAAAAAAAAAAAAAGGTTAGGTTGGGGGACCCCCCACAGAGCATACGTCCACGTCGTGTCCCCTGGAAACAGCCCAGTTCTGACCACCGTAACGGAGTGGCAGACTGGGACTGGCCAAAGTGCTCTGTGATCTCGTAGCGAATTTTTAACCCTTATTGCCTTGCCTTGCGTTCGTCTACGATGCCTGCAACACCCTCGCGGGACGCCTGCGGGCGATTTTTAAAATCAAAAGGCCCTTCTCAGGGCCAACCCAAAGGCCCTTCTCAGGGCCAACCCAAAGGCCCTTCTCAGGGCCAAGCCAAAGGTCCTTCTCAGGGCCAACAAAAAGGCCCTTCTCAGGGCCACCCCGACGCACCAGCGTCAGAGCCTAGCCGCGCGCCGTCTGCGGCTAGTTATTTCGGAGGGGCGGAGTCGTCCGACAACGACTCGCTTGCTGGTGCGTCGGACGCGAGAGGCTCGCGGTCGCGGAAGCGGGCCTTTCTGAGTTGTGGGTCCGAGAGTTCTTCGGCCTCGGGGTCCAAGCCGTCGTCGAAGGCTAAAAAGCCGACGACGACGGCCGCGGATACCCACGTCGTGGGGCTCGCGGACGCCCAGCGACAGGTGGACCTGGCACGGAAGGTGCAGCTCCAGCAAGAGCTGGAGGAGCGGGTTGCCGCCAAAGAGAAGCGTGCGTACGTCGCCCGGGCCAAGTCCGGGTACGGTGCGTCACGGGTCGTGTACGCGGACCACTCTTTGGCGGAACTGGAAAGGATGGCGGAGGAGGACGAGGAGGAGATTGTAGAGGTCGCCTCTAAGTCCTCCAACCTCAAGGGCACCTTCCAGAAGGCCCTGAAATGTCGGGCCGCGAGCATGCGCGGTGTCGTCGCTGAACTCGTTCAGCGGACGGCCTGCGACGAGACGCGGCAACTGCAGGCGAGGGTGGATCGCCTGCAGTCAGAGGTCAACCAGCTTCGTCAGAAGCTGGCTGAAGCCACGGCCCGGCCTCAACAGGCCGAGGCGAGCCCTGTGGCAGAGGGCCCTGCCTCGGCCCAGCCACCACGGGCTAAGGCGAGCCCGGCACTAGAGGGCCCCTCCTCCGACCTTGAGGATATCATCCGCAAGGTAGTAATGGAGGAGAGGGCCTTCACGAGAGCCTGCCTGGCAGGCATCGAGGACCGGCTCCTGCCGGAAAAAAGCCTCCGGCCGCCGCTTGCGGCGGATAAGAGGCAAAGCCGGCCGGGGCCGTCCTCCTCCACCCAGGTGGAAGACGTGGCCCTTCTCCCTGCGACCACTCCGTCCAACGAGTGGACGAAAGTGGGCCGCGGGAGGAAGGGTAAAGGGAGGAAGTCGGCAGCGGCCGTCCCTGCCGTCCCTGCCGTCCCCGTCACCCCTGCACCCAGCCAGTCGCAGACGACCGGCAAGGGCAAGGGGAAAGGGAAGGGGAAAGGTGGAAAGGGGCAGTTGGTCCCCCCTAAAACTGCAGCCGTCGTGGTGACGCTCACCGCGGAGGCTGCGGGGCGAGGGGAGACCTACGCCTCCATCTTGGTGCGGGCGCGCAGCAATGCCGATCCCACTCAGCTGGGGATCGGCAGTGTGTCGTGCCGGCGGACGCAGGCCGGGGCTCGAATTTTCGAGTTCCCGGGGGCCGAGGGGAGCGCCCGCGCTGACCTCTTTGCAGCCAAGCTGCAAGAGGTCATCGCGGACTCTGCCAAGGTGGCCCGGCCGGTCAAGTCGGCGGAAATCGAGGTGACGGAGTTGGATGACTCCGTCACCAAGGAGGAGGTGGTGGCGGCGGTCGCAGCGGTAGGGGGCTGTGGCGCCGCGGCGGTTCAAGGCCGGGACATAAGGCCCGGCCGCGGCGGAATGGGCACCATCCGCCTCGAGTGCCCGGTCGCAGCTGCCAAAGCCGTCCTTGCGAAAGGACGGCTTCAAGTCGGATTCAGCTCGGGCGCAGTCCGGGCACTCGAGGAGCAGCCTCTGCGGTGTTTCCGGTGCTTCGGCATCGGCCACACCCGGCCCCTGTGTCCGTCCAAGGTTGACAGGACGGACACATGCTACCGCTGCGGCAAGGAGGGTCACAAAGCCGCTTCCTGCCAGGCCGCCACGCCGCACTGCGCGGTGTGTGCCGCCAGTGGCCGCCGGGCAGGCCACGTCATGAAGGGGAGGAAGTGCAATCCCCCCCCTAAGCGTGGCAAAGCGCAGGCGCCGACCAGGCCTGCACCTGCTGCTGCCGCTAACACCGCCGTTCCTGCGGCGGCTGCGGAGGAGGTTGCGATGTCCGACTGATGGCCACGGTCGAACATCGCATCCTTCAGGCGAACACCAACCACTGCAGGACAGCCCAGGATCTGCTGATGCAGACCATGGCTGAGTGGTTGGTGGACTTGGCGGTGGTCGCCGAACCCTACTCGGTCCCTGGCCGTTGGCTGGGCGACCGGGACGGCTTGGTGGCGTTGGTGGCGCGGTCTTCCACAGACTCCCCTCCCCTCTCGCTCTTAGAGAGGGGACCGGGATACGTGGCCGCCGCGTGGGGAGAGATAGCGATGGTGGGGGTGTATTTCTCCCCAAACCGCCCTCTCTCGGACTTTGAGGATTTCCTCGAGATCCTCACTGCTGTCGTAGGGAGGGCGGCACAACGCCAGGTCGTGGTGTTGGGCGACCTGAACGCCAAGTCGGTGGCCTGGGGCAACCCGGTCGCCGGGTGCAACGTCCGGGGACGCGCCGTCGAGTTTTGGGCGGCCTCGTGCGGTGTGTCCCTCCTCAACAGGGGGGCGGTCCACACGTGTGTGCGGCAACAGGGTGGGTCGGTGGTGGACGTCTCGTTCGCCACCCCCGCGCTTGCCGCCCGCGTCGTGAACTGGCGGGTGGAGCTGGTGGAGACCTTGTCGGACCACCGTTATGTGCGGTTCGACATCTCCACACAGCGGGGAGGGGGGACGGCCCGCGCTGGGCAATCTCCCTTCCCGCGGTGGGCGCTCACCCGCCTGGACCGGGAGGCAGCCAAGGAGGCCGCCTTCCTCCAGGACTGGCTGTCGCCTCCCCCTGTCGAGGAGGTCCCGGACGTGGACGCCGCAGCGGTCAGGCTGCGGGGGTCCTTGACCGAGGTGTGCAACTCCAGCATGCCTCGGTCTCGCCGTCCGCCTCCCCGTCGCGCCGTGTACTGGTGGACGGAGGAGCTGGCGGGGCTCCGGGCCACCTGCGTGGCGGCCAGAAGGGCCTACGCGCGGAGCCGACGGCGCAGCGCCCAAAACCGAGTCCGGGCAGAGGAGGACCGCCTGTACGCCTCTTACCGAGAGGCTACGGTGGCCCTCAAGTCTGCGATGGGCGCTGCGCAAGACTCGGCGAGGGCCGAGATGCTGGAGGGTCTCGACAGAGATCCCTATGGGAGGCCATATAAGGCGGCGCGGAACCAGCTCCGCCCCTATGGTCCCCCACTGTCGGAGACCCTCGAGCCAGCGTTGCTGGATGGGGTGGTCCGGTCCCTGTTTCCGCGCAGGACCGACTTCACCCCTCCAGCGATGGATCCCCCGCAAGGGGCGGCTCCGCCGGAGGCAGAGGTGCCCCCGGTCACGGCGGCGGAATTCTACGCGGGGGTTCTGAGCCTCCGCGCGAAGAAGACCGCCCCCGGACCGGACGGCGTCCCCGCACGGGTGGTGGCGATCGCCGCCACCCAAATGGAGGACAGATTTCGGGACCTCTTCAGCGCGTGTTTTACGGCTGGGAGGTTCCCGAAACTGTGGAAGGAGGGGCAGCTGTGCCTGCTCCGAAAGGAGGGTCGCCCGGTGGACTCCCCCTCGGCATACCGGCCCATCGTTCTGCTCGATGAGGTCGGTAAACTGTTCGAGGGGATCGTCGCCGGGAGGCTGGAGAGCCACCTGCGGGGGGTAGGGCCGGATCTGTCGGACGCCCAATTCGGTTTCCGTCGTGGGCGTTCGACGATCGACGCGCTGGCCCTACTCAAGGGCCAGGTGAAGGAGGCGGTGGAGGCGGGGGACGGAGTGCTGGCGGTGTCATTCGACATTGCCAACGCCTTCAACTCCGTCCCCCACTCGACGATATTGGAGGCGCTCCGGTATCACGGAGTGCCCCAATACCTGCGGGACCTCCTGGCCGACTACTTGGAGGGCCGAGAGGTCCTCCTCGTGGACAAGTCGGCCACGGTGAGGCGGTACGGCGCAGAGTCCGGTGTTCCACAGGGGTCGGTGCTAGGCCCCCCCTTGTGGAACATCGGGTTCAACTGGCTGCTGCGGGGTGCCCTCCTCCCGGGCACGAGTGTCATCTGCTACGCGGACGACACTCTGCTCACTGCCCGGGGGAGGAACTTTGCCGACGCGGCCATTCTGGCCTCGGCTGGCGGGTCCTTGGTGGCAGAAAGGATCCGCCGCCTGGGATTGAGGGTGGCGCTGCACAAAACGGAGGCCGTGTTCTTTCGCGGTCCCCGGCAGCGCTGCCCTGCCGACGCCCACATCGTCGTGGAGGGCGTCCGTATAGGGGTCCAGCCCCAGATGAAATATCTGGGGCTGGTGCTGGACGACCGGTGGCGCTTCGGCCCGCATTTCAGCGGGCTGTCGACGCGCCTGTTGAAGGCCGCGGACGCCCTCTCATGGCTCCTCCCAAACCTGGGGGGGCCCAAGGCAAAGTGCCGGCGCCTCTATGCCGGCATTTTGCGGAGCATGGCCCTTTACGGGGCTCCCATCTGGGCGGACTCCCTCCACAGGAGGGAGAATGCCACCGCCATCCGCAGGCCCCAGCGGGCTATTGCACAGCGGGTGGCGAGGGCCTACCGCTCAGTGGGCTTTTCGGCGGCGTGCGCTCTGGCCGGCACCCCTCCTTGGGAGCTCGAGGCGTGGGTGCTCGCCAGAGTGTACGAGTGGACGGCGCGCCGAAAGGCGCTCGGGGAGCGCCCCACGGGCGAAGAGCGGGAGGCGGTGCGGCGAGAGGCGAAGGACGCCATCGTCCTCCATTGGACGGAGGACCTCGCCAGCGCCGCCTTTGGCCGCCGGACGTTGGACGCGCTCGGTCCGGTCCTGAAGGGCTGGCTCGAGCGGTCCCACGGTTTCCTCTCTTTCCGTCTGGTGCAGGTGTTATCCGGACATGGCTGTTTCGGATCGCACCTGCACCGGATCGGGAGGGAGGAGACCCCGGCGTGCCACGACTGCGGCGCGGCGGAGGACACGGCGCAGCACACCCTCGAGGTGTGCCCGGCGTGGTCCGAGCTGCGCCGCGGTCTGACCGCGGTGGTCGGACCGGACCTCTCGCTTCCCGGCGTGGTCGACGCCATGCTGGGGAGTGAGGAGGCCTGGTCGGCGGTAGCCTCCTTTTGCGAGGACGTGATGTCGCAAAAGGAGGAGGCGGAGCGCGAGCGGGAGGACGACCCTCTCGCTGCGCCGCTCCGCAGACGAAGAAGGGGGAGAAGGCGTCGTGCCCTCCCTCCTCATGGTGACGGGCGGGCGACAGGCGCGGGGGTGCCTTCGCCCGCATTGCACCCGTCACCTTCGTCGGTCATTCCCGACCCCCCACACCCGTGAGGGTGTGAGGGGTGTGTGCCTTGTAATCGTCGGCGGAGGACTGGAAGTAAAGGCTGTGCCGGTTTCCCAGTCCCCCGCCACTCTGACGAAGCGGGAATGCGCTGGGTCGTTTTAGTGGGTATACCGGGTCCGCCCGGGGAGTCCCACATACCCCTCCCGTCCCCCGACGGGTGGGCATGCGTAACGCATTTTTTCCCAGCGTCAAAAAAAAAAAAAAAAAAAAAAGGTTAGGTTAGGTTAGGTTAGGTTAGGTTAGGTTGGGGGACCCCCCACAGAGCATACGTCCACGTCGTGTCCCCTGGAAACAGCCCAGTTCTGACCACCGTAACGGAGTGGCAGACTGGGACTGGCCAAAGTGCTCTGTGATCTCGTAGCGAATTTTTATCTGTTTTTTATCTGCCTTGTGTTTCGCTGCTATGCCTGCAACACCCTCGCGGGACGCCTCCGGGCGGTTTTTAAAATCAAAAGGCCCTTCTCAGGGCCAACCCAAAGGCCCTTCTCAGGGCCAACCCAAAGGCCCTTCTCAGGGCCAACAAAAAGGCCCTTCTCAGGGCCACCCCGACGCACCAGCGTCAGAGCCTAGCCGCGCGCCGTCTGCGGCTAGTTATTTCGGAGGGGCGGAGTCGTCCGACAACGACTCGCTTGCTGGTGCGTCGGACGCGAGAGGCTCGCGGTCGCGGAAGCGGGCCTTTCTGAGTTGTGGGTCCGAGAGTTCTTCGGCCTCGGGGTCCAAGCCGTCGTCGAAGGCTAAAAAGCCGACGACGACGGCCGCGGATACCCACGTCGTGGGGCTCGCGGACGCCCAGCGACAGGTGGACCTGGCACGGAAGGTGCAGCTCCAGCAAGAGCTGGAGGAGCGGGTTGCCGCCAAAGAGAAGCGTGCGTACGTCGCCCGGGCCAAGTCCGGGTACGGTGCGTCACGGGTCGTGTACGCGGACCACTCTTTGGCGGAACTGGAAAGGATGGCGGAGGAGGACGAGGAGGAGATTGTAGAGGTCGCCTCTAAGTCCTCCAACCTCAAGGGCACCTTCCAGAAGGCCCTGAAATGTAGGGCCGCGAGCATGCGCGGTGTCGTCGCTGAACTTGTTCAGCGGACGGCCTGCGACGAGACGCGGAAACTGCAGGCGAGGGTGGATCGCCTGCAGTCAGAGGTCAACCAGCTTCGTCAGAAGCTGGCTGAAGCCACGGCCCGGCCTCAACAGGCCGAGGCGAGCCCTGTGGCAGAGGGCCTTGCCTCGGCCCAGCCATCACGGGCTAAGGCGAGCCCGGCACTAGAGGGCCCCTCCTCCAACCTTGAGGATATCATCCGCAAGGTAGTAATGGAGGAGAGGGCCTTCACGAGAGCCTGCCTGGCAGGCATCGAGGATCGGCTCCTGCCGGAAAAAAGCCTCCGGCCGCCGCTTGCGGCGGATAAGAGGCAAAGCCGGCCGGGGCCGTCCTCCTCCACCCAGGTGGAAGACGTGGCCCTTCTCCCGGCCACCACTCCGTCCAACGAGTGGACGAAAGTGGGCCGGGGGGGGAAGGGTAAAGGCAGGGGCAAAAAGTCGGCAGCGGCCGTCCCTGCCGTCCCTGCCGTCCCCGCCATCCCCGCACCCAGCCAGTCGCAGACGACCGGCAAGGGCAAGGGGAAAGGGAAAGGGAGAGGAGGAAAGGGGCAGTTGGTCCCCCCTAAAACTGCGGCCGTCGTGGTGACGCTCACCACGGAGGCTGCGGGGCGAGGGGAGACCTACGCCTCCATCTTGGCGCGGGCGCGCGGCAATGCCGATCCCACGCAACTGGGGATCGGCAGTGTGTCGTGCCGGCGGACGCAGGCCGGGGCTCGAATTTTCGAGTTCCCGGGGGCCGAGGGGAGCGCCCGCGCTGACCTCTTTGCAGCCAAGCTGCAAGAGGTCATCGCGGACTCTGCCAAGGTGGCCCGGCCGGTCAAGTCGGCGGAAATCGAGGTGACGGAGTTGGATGACTCCGTCACCAAGGAGGAGGTGGTGGCGGCGGTCGCAGTGGTAGGGGGCTGTGGCGCCGCGGCGGTCCAAGGCCGGGACATAAGGCCCGGCCGCGGCGGAATGGGCACCATCCGCCTCGAGTGCCCAGTCGCAGCTGCCAAAGCCGTCCTTGCGAAAGGACGGCTTCAAGTCGGGTTCAGCTCGGGCGCAGTCCGGGCACTCGAGGACCAGCCTCTGCGGTGTTTCCGGTGCTTCGGCATCGGCCACACCCGGCCCCTGTGTCCGTCCAAGGTTGACAGGACGGACACATGCTACCGCTGCGGCAAGGAGGGCCACAAAGCCGCCTCCTGCCAGGCCGCCACGCCGCACTGCGCGGTGTGTGCCGCCAGTGGCCGCCGGGCAGGCCACGTCATGAAGGGGAGGAAGTGCAATCCCCCCCCTAAGCGTGGCAAAGCGCAGGCGCCGACCGGGCCTGCACCTGCTGCTGCCGCTAACACCGCCGTTCCTGCGGCGGCTGCGGAGGAGGTTGCGATGTCCGACTGATGGCCACGGTCGAACATCGCATCCTTCAGGCGAACATCAACCACTGCAGGACAGCCCAGGATCTGCTGATGCAGACCATGGCTGAGTGGTTGGTGGACTTGGCGGTGGTCGCCGAACCCTACTCGGTCCCTGGCCGTTGGCTGGGCGACCGGGACGGCTTGGTGGCGTTGGTGGCGCGGTCTTCCACAGACTCCCCTCCCCTCTCGCTCTTAGAGAGGGGACCGGGATACGTGGCCGCCGCGTGGGGAGAGATAGCGACGGTGGGGGTGTATTTCTCCCCAAACCGCCCTCTCTCGGACTTTGAGGATTTCCTCGAGATCCTCACTGCTGTCGTAGGGAGGGCGGCACCACGCCAGGTCGTGGTGTTGGGCGACCTAAACGCCAAGTCGGTGGCCTGGGGCAACCCGGTCGCCGGGTGCAACGTCCGGGGACGCGCCGTCGAGTTTTGGGCGGCCTCGTGCGGTGTGTCCCTCCTCAACGGGGGGGCGGTCCACACGTGTGTGCGGCGACAGGGCGGGTCGGTGGTGGACGTCTCGTTCGCCACCCCCGCGCTTGCCGCCCGCGTCGTGAACTGGCGGGTGGAGCTGGTGGAGACCTTGTCGGACCACCGTTATGTGCGGTTCGACATCTCCACACAGCGGGGAGGGGGGACGGCCCGCGCTGGGCAATCTCCCTTCCCACGGTGGGCACTCACCCGCCTGGACCGGGAGGCGGCCAAGGAGGCCGCCTTCCTCCAGGACTGGCTGTCGCCTCCCCCTGTCGAGGAGGTCCCGGACGTGGACGCTGCAGCGGTCAGGCTGCGGGGGTCCTTGACCGAGGTGTGCAACTCCAGCATGCCTCGGTCTCGCCGTCCGCCTCCCCGTCGCGCCGTGTACTGGTGGACGGAGGAGCTGGCGGGGCTCCGGACCACCTGCGTGGCGGCCAGAAGGGCCTACGCGCGGAGCCGACGGCGCAGCGCCCAAAACCGAGTCCGGGCAGAAGAGGACCGCCTGTACGACTCTTACCGAGAGGCTACGGCGGCCCTCAAGTCTGCGATGGGCGCTGCGCAGGACTCGGCGAGGGCCGAGATGCTGGAGGGTCTCGACAGAGATCCCTATGGGAGGCCATATAAGGCGGCGCGGAACCAGCTCCGCCCCTATGGTCCCCCACTGTCGGAGACCCTCGAGCCAGCGTTGCTGGATGGGGTGGTCCGGTCCCTGTTTCCGCGCAGGACCGACTTCACCCCTCCAGCGATGGATCCCCCGCAAGGGGCGGCTCCACCGGAGGCGGAGGTGCCCCCGGTCACGGCGGCGGAATTCTACGCGGGGGTTCTGAGCCTCCGCGCGAAGAAGACCGCCCCCGGACCGGACGGCGTCCCCGCACGGGTGGTGGCGATTGCTGCCACCCAAATGGAGGCCAGGTTTCGGGACCTCTTCAGCGCGTGTTTTACGGCTGGGAGGTTCCCGAAACTGTGGAAGGAGGGGCAGCTGTGCCTCCTCCGAAAGGCGGGTCGCCCGGTGGACTCCCCCTCGGCATACCGGCCCATCGTTCTGCTCGATGAGGTCGGTAAACTGTTCGAGGGGATCGTCGCCGGGAGGCTGGACAGCCACCTGCGGGGGGTAGGGCCGGATCTGTCGGACGCCCAATTCGGTTTCCGTCGTGGGCGTTCGACGATCGACGCGCTGGCCCTACTCAAGGGCCAGGTGAAGGAGGCGGTGGAGGCGGGGGACGGAGTGCTGGCGGTGTCATTCGACATTGCCAACGCCTTCAACTCCGTCCCCCACTCGACGATATTGGAGGCGCTCCGGTATCACGGAGTGCCCCAATACCTGCGGGACCTCCTGGCCGACTACTTGGAGGGCCGAGAGGTCCTCCTCGTGGACAAGTCGGCCACGGTGAGGCGGTACGGCGCAGAGTCCGGTGTTCCACAGGGATCGGTGCTAGGCCCCCCCTTGTGGAACATCGGGTTCAACTGGCTGCTGCGGGGTGCCCTCCTCCCGGGCACGAGTGTCATCTGCTACGCGGATGACACTCTGCTCACTGCCCGGGGGAGGAACTTTGCCGACGCGGCCATTCTGGCCTCGGCTGGCGGGTCCTTGGTGGCAGAAAGGATCCGCCGCCTGGGATTGAGGGTGGCGCTGCACAAAACGGAGGCCGTGTTCTTTCGCGGTCCCCGGCAGCGCTGCCCTGCCGACGCCCACATCGTCGTGGAGGGCGTCCGTATAGGGGTCCAGCCCCAGATGAAATATCTGGGGCTGGTGCTGGACGACAGGTGGCGCTTCGGCCCGCATTTCAGCGGGCTGTCGACGCGCTTGTTGAAGGCCGCGGACGCCCTCTCATGGCTCCTCCCAAACCTGGGGGGACCCAAGGCAAAGTGCCGGCGCCTCTATGCCGGCATTTTGCGGAGCATGGCCCTGTACGGGGCTCCCATCTGGGCGGACTCCCTCCATAGGAGGGAGAATGCCACCGCCATCCGCAGGCCCCAGCGGGCTATTGCACAGCGGGTGGCGAGGGCCTACCGCTCAGTGGGCTTTTCGGCGGCGTGCGCTCTGGCCGGCACCCCTCCTTGGGAGCTGGAGGCGTGGGTGCTCGCCAGAGTGTACGAGTGGACGGCGCGCCGAAAGGCGCTCGGGGAGCGCCCCACGGGCGAAGAGCGGGAGGCGGTGCGGCGAGAGGCGAAGGACGCCATCGTCCTCCATTGGACGGAGGACCTCGCCAGCGCCGCCTTTGGCCGCCGGACGTTGGACGCGCTCGGTCCGGTCCTGAAGGGCTGGCTCGAGCGGTCCCACGGTTTCCTCTCTTTCCGTCTGGTGCAGGTGTTATCCGGACATGGCTGTTTCGGATCGCACCTGCACCGGATCGGGAGGGAGGAGACCCCGGCGTGCCACGACTGCGGCGCGGCAGAGGACACGGCACAGCACACCCTCGAGGTGTGCCCGGCGTGGTCCGAGCTGCGCCGCGGTCTGACCGCGGTGGTCGGACCGGACCTCTCGCTTCCCGGCGTGGTCGACGCCATGCTGGGGAGTGAGGAGGCCTGGTCGGCGGTAGCCTCCTTTTGCGAGGACGTGATGTCGCAAAAGGAGGAGGCGGAGCGCGCGCGGGAGGACGACCCTCTCGCTGCGCCGCTCCGCAGACGAAGAAGGGGGAGAAGGCGTCGTGCCCTCCCTCCTCATGGTGACGGGCGGGCGACAGGCGCGGGGGTGCCTTCGCCCGCATTGCACCCGTCACCTTCGTCGGTCATTCCCGACCCCCCACACCCGTGAGGGTGTGAGGGGCTCCGCCTAGCAATCGTCGGCGGAGGACTGGAAGTAAAGGCTGTGCCGGTTTCCCAGTCCCCCGCCACTCTGACGAAGCGGGAATGCGCTGGGTCGTTTTAGTGGGTATACCGGGTCCGCCCGGGGAGTCCCACATACCCCTCCCGTCCCCCGACGGGTGGGCATGCGTAATGCATTTTTTCCCAGCGTAAAAAAAAAAAAAAAAAAAAAAAAAAGGTTCCCCACCGAGGGTGTCTCCACGTTGTCGTCGTGGTGGGGCTTGTGTGTTTCAATGATCTTGGAGTTTTGCCATTCCAAGTGAGAGACCAGACTAAGAGAGACACGCGCCGGAGTCGAATCAGACTCTTGGGAGGAGCGCTGCCCGTTCTGCCGGACGGTGCGCTATTCACACTCCGAGCCATCGGAGTGTGAATGTCGGGGTTGACGTCTTACATCGTGTGATGTCCCACGGAGCGGGTCTATCACACGATGTGCGATTTGCGATTCACTCGTCGATGTCCTCGGGGAGTGAATCTGGGTCGGGTTATTTCGTCGTGTACCGTGCGATGGCTCACGGAGCGGGCTCATCGGACGGTACGTGATAAGTGATTCACTCCGCGGGGTCCTCGAGGAGTGAATCAGGGTGGGCATTTTATTATAGGGAACGTTCTGGGATCTTGGCATTCTTCGCCCTCTGGTACGCGTCTGCCCATCAGACATGACTGTGAGGGTGAGGGATAGCCCTCTAAATTATTTTAAAGGGGGGGAATGTGGAGAAGTCGGGAGATAGGGACCTTACCCTTCAAAGGAAAAAATCAAAACAAAATGGATAAAACGAATTGGAAAAAAATACCCCAGGGCGGTACCAGTTGCACAGCAGCTGGAGAATCCGCCAGGATCCCTTCGGGATCGTCAAGCCCACCGTATTCTGGGGAGGGCAACAACCGTTTACATTCATATGACAATCAGAGTCGAGGAGGCTCATCGAGATCACGGTCTTTTGAAGACCTGATCTCCTATAATTTTAAAACACCGGAAAGACCATCGGGTGAGCACCGAGGGGACGCTCCCTCCAAGCTCTTGGGGAAGCGTTCACGTTGTGAGTCGGACGCGGGGTCGGCGGGTCTTTCCTCAAGCGAGGAGAACCTGCCGGCCGCGAAGGTGCCGACAGCGAGGAGGGGCAGAGGCCGTGGGACAGCCGCCGGAGCAAACACTCCGACAGCGTCACGCGACTCTCGGGGCCGCTTTTTGAAGCGCCCCGATACGCCAGTAGCCAGCGGAGCGAGCGACTCCGACGGGGTAATGCAGGTGGAGCAGGGCGATGCCGAAACTTCCACCGCATTGGTCAGCACCAAGGCGGAGCTCAATGCCGCGAGGCGAGAGGGCCGGAAGGTCGATGCGCGAATCGGCGCTGAGGTTCCTCTAGCGGGGCAGAGTTCCTCCACCTCAGCGGAGGAACTGGAGCAAAGGGCCCTAATGGACATCGAGGTGGTTCTAGACACCACCCGAAAGTCCAAAAACTTAAAGGGCACGAGCCAGAGGGCCATTAGAGAGGCAGCAGAGCGGGTCAGACTTGCCATAGAGGGGCTCGCCAGCAGAAGTTCCAGCGAGGAGAACCAAAGGCTCCAGCTGCTGAACGACCGACTACGGAAGGAGGTCGGAGCCCTCCGCCAAGAGATGGTGGCTCTCCGGGAGGAAGTCGTAGCTCTCCGGGTGCGGCCGGAATGTTTACCGCAACCTGAGTCGGTGGCTTCTGCTCCAGAGAAGGCGCTCCCGCAGGCGCTGCCGGTAAGCGAGATGCAGGTGCATGCCATCGTTTCCCAGATCGGGAAAATGATGGATGCCCGGTTTGCGGGTATCGAGGACCGCTTGCTGCCGGCAAGGAGCAATCGTCCGCCCCTGGCAGCGGACCGCAAAAGTGCGGCTGCTGCTAGCAGCAATGGTGGCATTGGCGAGAGGCCGAAACCGCCTTCCGTGGCTCCTCGGGTGCCTTCGACGCAGACGCGACGCAGAGTGCCTGAGTCTGAGAGGGGTTCTTCTTCGAGTGGGTCCCTTCCAACGGCCACCACGCGAGCCCCCGATGCGGAAACAATGGCGTCTGCAGGTGAGGGCTGGCAGACCGTAAGGAGGAATAAGAAAAGGAAGAAGAAGAAGAAGAAGGACGAAGGTTCTTCTCCTTCCACCGCGGCAACTAAAACTGCGGTGGCATCCGCCACACGCAATGACAACCCCGCCGGCTCCAAGAGGAAAAAGAAAAGGAAGCGAGGGCTTCGTGCGCCCCGGTCCGCTGCGGTAGTGCTCACACTGCAGCCTGAAGCAGCGGAGAGGGGCGTCACGTACGCGGCCGTCCTCACTAAAGCCAGGCAAGCCGTGAACCTGGAGGAGCTTGGCATAACAGATGTCAGGTTTCGACAGGCTTTAACTGGGGCCCGCATGCTGGAGTTCCCAGGAGCCGAAGGCACTGCGGGGGCCGACCGCGTTGCAGAGAAACTGCGAGCGGTCTTTGCAGAGGAGGTCAAGGTCTCCAGGCCGACGAAGTGCGCTGAACTGCGCATCTCGGGCCTTGACGACTCCGTGACTGGGCAGGACGTGCAGGACGCAATCGTGCGTAAGACTGGCTGCTCTCTGGAGGCGGTCCGAGTCGGTCCGATCCGACCTAGTCCGGGAGGCGCAGGCTCTATTTGGGTCCAGTGCCCCGTCGCAGTAGCCAAGCACCTGGCCGACGCCGGCCGGCTCCTGGTGTGTTGGAGCTCTGCCAGGGTCCAAGTTCTGGACGCTCGGCCCATGAGATGCTACAGGTGCTGGGGTTTGGGGCACGTATGCCAAAAGTGCGGCTCTGGCGTCGACCTCAGCAGGACCTGTTTCCGCTGCGGTAAGCCGGGGCATCTAGCGTCCGCGTGCTCTGCCGACCCGCACTGCTTACTGTGCGCGGCGGCGGGACGACCTGCCAGCCACGTTGCCGGCAGAAAGGACTGCAAGCCGCCAAGGGAAGGTTTGAGGACTCTGCCCTCGACCACTTCCGACGCGGTACGATCTGAGGAGCCGTCGCAGGGGGCGATAATGATTACCGACTAATTATGGACCCGGTCCGTGGTCATTCTCTCCTCCAGGCGAACCTGAACCACTGCGCCGGTGCGCAGGACTTGGTTCTCCAAACCATGGCGGAACGATCAATTGGTGTTGCCGTAGTGTCGGAGCCGTATTTCGTCCCAGCTCGCACTGACTGGTTGGGTGATATAGACGGCTCCGTCGCTATTATCAGTTCCTCGGCTCCACTTTCCATCCGAGAGAGGAGTCGGGGATTCGTTGCGGCTGCCTGGGGGGACGCAATTCTCTTCGGAGTTTATTTCTCCCCAAACAGGAGCCTTGCGGAGTTCGAGGACTTCCTGGACCGCCTGGGGACCTCGGTTCGGCGAGTGATGCCAGCTCAGGCTATCGTCATGGGGGATTTCAACGCAAAATCCACCGCGTGGGGGTCCCCCAGGACGGACGTCAGGGGGCAGGCGGTCGAAGAATGGGCGGCAGCTGCGGGCCTCTGTCTTTTAAACAGGGGCTCCGTTAACACGTGCGTCCGGCAGCATGGGGGATCAATAGTAGACCTCTCGTTTGCTACTCCTGCTATCGCCGCACGGGTCCAGGGCTGGCGGGTCCTAGAGAGCGTGGAGACCCTATCGGATCACCTGTACATCTATATGGATGTATCCACCTCCTCGGGCTCAACAGTGTCTCCTCGACCTAACGCTCGGCAGTTCCCGCGGTGGACGGTGACGCGGCTTGACGGGGACCTATTACAGGAAGCAGCCATTGTCCAGGCCTGGCTGTCCCCACCGCCTGCAGCGGAGGGAGTTGACGTCGAGGCGGACCGCTTTCGTGACACCATGGCCGCTGTGTGCGATGCAGCCATGCCTCGCTCCCGAAGACAGCCTCCAAAGCGGGCGGTCTACTGGTGGTCCCAGGAGATAGCAGACCTCCGCGCGGCTTGTATAATTGCCCGGAGGACCTACTCGCAAGTACGCAGGTTACGCCACCGCGATGAAGAGCTGGAGATGCTTCAGTCCCAACTGCATGAGTCATACCGCAACGCTCGGGGAACTCTGCAGTTGGCTATTTGTCGGGCGAAGGAGCAGTCGAGAGCTGATGCACTGGAGGATCTAAACCGTGATCCCTGGGGGCGTCCGTATCGTGCGGCGCGAAAGAAATTTCGCGCCAAAGGCCCCCCACTGACGGAGATCCTGCAGCCTCAGTTACTCAACAGGGTCGTGGAGACACTCTTCCCAAATCAGGCTGATCACCCTTCGCCGACCATGGCTGATTTGGAGGCCGATCAAGATGCGGAGGTGGAGACTCCTCCAATATCCGAGGCGGAGATGGGGGCGGCAATCCTGCGGGTACGGTCCAAGAAGACTGCGCCCGGACCGGACGGGGTGCCCGCAAGGGTGCTGGCCCTGGCACTGGAAGCAGCGCTGGAAGATAGGCTCAGGGAGTTGTTCGACGCCTGTTTAACGGCGAGACGGTTCCCTAAGGCTTGGAAGGAAGGTCGACTGGTGCTGCTGCAGAAGGCGGGGCGCCCCCTGGAGTCTCCATCGGCGTACAGGCCGATTGTGTTGCTGGACGAGGCGGGGAAGATGCTTGAGAAGATTCTCGCAAACCGCATCGTCCGGCACTTGGAAACGGTCGGCCCGAACCTGTCGGACGCCCAGTTCGGCTTTCGGGCAGGGCGTTCGACCATAGACGCCATCTTGCGGCTCAAGGTCGAGGCGAAGGATGCGGTTGCACAGGGTGGGGTGTTGTTGGCGGTGTCCTTAGACATTGCCAACGCGTTTAACACTCTGCCGTTCAGCTGCATTGCGGAGGCGCTTCGCTACCATCAGGTGCCCGTCTACCTGAGGCAGCTGGTAGCAGATTACCTGCAGGGGCGGTTCGTCTGCTACGAGGGACGCGACAGCCAAGTTGTGCGTAGGGCCGTCGCGTGCGGTGTTCCACAGGGGTCGGTTCTGGGTCCGCTCTTGTGGAACATCGGCTACGACTGGGCTTTGCGCAGTGTGCTCTCCCCCGGGCAGGGCGTCATTTGCTACGCTGACGACACTCTCGTCACGGCCCGGGGAGGGAACTTTGAAGAAGCGGCACGCTTTGCTGTCGAGGCCGCGTCCCTCGTCGTGGGACGAATTGAGGCACTGGGCCTCAGGGTGGCCCTTGAAAAGACGGAGGCCCTGGTATTTCACGCGCCCCGACGCCAACCACCAGCTAGCGCACACCTCTCTATTGGTGGTGCAACAATAGCGGTACGGGAAAGCATGAAATATCTGGGCCTGGTTTTGGACCGGAGGTGGAACTTCGGCGAGCATTTTGCTCAGCTTGCGCCGAAGCTGATCGGAACGGCGTCCGCCCTCAGCCGGCTACTGCCGAACCTGGGCGGACCAAACGTGGTTTGCCGACGGCTGTACACGGGGGTGATTCGCTCGATGGCACTATACGGTGCCCCAGTGTGGGCCGAGACTCTGACTGCACAGAACAAGGCTCTACTGCGGAGGCCGCAGAGAGTCATGGCAGTCAGGGTCATACGCGGTTACCGCACCATATCCGCGGAAGCGGCGTGCGCCTTGGCGGGCACACCCCCGTGGGATTTGGAGGCGCAAGTGCTCGCCGAAATATACCGGCGAGGCGCGGACCTGCAGGAGGAGAATGGCAGACGCCCGCCGCCTGAGCTGGTCATGAGGTGGCGTAGGGAGGCACAATCCCAAGCCCTGAGGCTGTGGAGGGTAAGGCTGGAAACGCCCAGTGCAGGTCACTGGACCGTAGGGGCTATCCAGCCGATCCTGGAGGAGTGGGTACGGAGGCGACACGGGACGTTGTCCTTCCGTCTGGTGCAGGTGTTGTCAGGGCATGGGTGCTTTGGCAAATACCTGCACAAGGTGGCTAGAAGGGAGGTAACTCCCGTGTGTCACCAGTGCGGCTGCAGCGAGGACACGGCTCTTCACACCCTCGAGCATTGTCCTGCTTGGGCGGTGCAGCGCCGTGATCTCGCGGCAGCAATCGGGGCAGACCTCTCCTTGCCGGCCGTGGCCAAGGCCATGGTCGACAGTAGGGGGGCATGGGAGGCGGTAACATCCTTCTGCGAGGACGTCATCTCGCAGAAGGAGGCGGCGGAGCGCGTCAGGGAGGAGGATTCTCTCGCTGACGCGATCCGTCGCAGGAGGACAGGGCGGCGCAGGAGGCGCCACGGCGACCTCATGCCGCCTTAAGAGGTGCCAGCGGGCGATAGATCGGGGAGTCTATCGTCGACGCATTGCACGGCCCTCATGAGTGGTGGCGATGTCTCAGGTGAGCCCGGACATCGCCAAAGGAGTTTGGAGCCCGGAGGCGGGCTGCGCTTTTTTTTCATCGCATTTTTTTTCATTTTTCACCGCTTAAAAAAAAAAAAAAAAAAAAAAAAAAAAGGTTAGGTTAGGTTAGGTTGGGGGACCCCCCACAGAGCATACGTCCACGTCGTGTCCCCTGGAAACAGCCCAGTTCTGACCACCGTAACGGAGTGGCAGACTGGGACTGGCCAAAGTGCTCTGTGATCTAGTAGCGAATTTTAATCTTTTATTGCCTTGTCTCGACTACGATGCCTGGTACACCCTCGCGGGGCGCCCGCGGGCGGTTTTTAAAATCAAAAGGCCCTTCTCAGGGCCAACCCAAAGGCCCTTCTCAGGGCCAACCAAAAGGCCCTTCTCAGGGCCACCCCGACGCACCAGCGTCAGAGTCTAGCCGCGCGCCGTCTGCGGCTAGTTATTACGGAGGGGCGGAGTCGTCCGACAACGACTCGCTTGCTGGTGTGTCGGACGCGAGTGGCTCGCGGTCGCGGAAGCGGGTCTTCCGTAGTTGTGGGTCCGAGAGTTCTTCGGCTTCGGGGTCCAAGCCGTTGTCGAAGGCTAAAAAGCCGACGACGACGGCCGCGGATACCCACGTCGTTGGGCTCGCGGACGCCCAGCGCCAGGTAGACCTGGCCCGGAAAGTGCAGCTCCAACAAGAGCTGGAGGAGCGGGTTGCCGCCAAGGAGAAGCGTGCGTACGTCGCCCGGGCCAAGTCCGGGTACGGTGCGTCCCGGGTTGTGTACGCGGACCACTCTTTGGCGGAACTGCAAAGGATGGCGGAGGAGGACGAGGAGGAGATTGTGGAAGTCGCCTCTAAGTCCTCCAACCTAAAGGGCACTTTTCAGAAGGCCCTGAAGTGTCGGGCCGCGAGCTTGCGCGGAGTCGTCGCTGAACTCGTTCAGCGGACGGCCTCCGACGAGACGCGGCAACTGCAGGCGAGGGTGGATCGCCTGCAGTCGGAGGTCAACCAGCTTCGTCAGAAGCTGGCTGAAGCCACGGCCCGGCCTCAAGAGGCCGAGGTGAGCCCTGTGGCAGAGGGCCCTGCCTCGGCCCAGCCACCACGGGCTAAGGCGAGCCCTGCAGTAGAGGGCCCCTCCTCCAACCTTGAGGATATCATCCGCAAGGTGATAATGGAGGAGAGGGCCTTCACGAGAGCCTGCCTGGCAGGCATCGAGGACCGGCTCCTGCCGGAAAAAAGCCTCCGGCCGCCGCTTGCGGCGGATAAGAGGCAAAGCCGGCCGGGGCCGTCCTCCTCCACCCAGGTGGAAGACGTGGCCCTTCTCCCTGCGACCACTCCGTCCAACGAGTGGACGAAAGTGGGCCGGGGGGGGAAGGGTAAAGGCAAGGGCAAAAAGTCGGCAGCGGCCGTCCCTGCCGTCCCTGCCGTCCCCGCCACCCCCGCACCCAGCCAGTCGCAGACGACCGGCAAGGGCAAGGGGAAAGGGAAAGGGAGAGGTGGAAAGGGGCAGTTGGTCCCCCCTAAGACTGCAGCCGTCGTGGTGACGCTCACCGCGGAGGCTGCGGGGCGAGGGGAGACTTACGCCTCCATCTTGGTGCGGGCGCGCGGCAATGCCGATCCCACTCAGCTACGGATCGGCAGTGTGTCGTGCCGGCGGACGCAGGCCGGGGCTCGAATTTTCGAGTTCCCGGGGGCCGAGGGGAGCGCCCGCGCTGACCTCTTTGCAGCCAAGCTGCAGGAGGTCATCGCGGACTCTGCCAAGGTGGCCCGGCCGGTCAAGTCGGCGGAAATCGAGGTGACGGAGTTGGATGACTCCGTCACCAAGGAGGAGGTGGTGGCGGCGGTCGCAGCGGTAGGGGGCTGTGGCGCCGCGGCGGTTCAAGGCCGGGACATAAGGCCCGGCCGCGGCGGAATGGGCACCATCCGCCTCGAGTGCCCGGTCGCAGCTGCCAAAGCCGTCCTTGCGAAAGGACGGCTTCAAGTCGGATTCAGCTCGGGCGCAGTCCGGGCGCTCGAGGAGCAGCCTCTGCGGTGTTTCCGGTGCTTCGGCATCGGCCACACCCGGCCCCTGTGTCCGTCCAAGGTTGACAGGACGGACACATGCTACCGCTGCGGCAAGGAGGGCCACAAAGCCGCCTCCTGCCAGGCCGCCACGCCGCACTGCGCGGTGTGTGCCGCCAGTGGCCGCCGGGCAGGCCACGTCATGAAGGGGAGGAAGTGCAATCCCCCCCCTAAGCGTGGCAAAGCGCAGGCGCCGACCGGGCCTGCACCTGCTGCTGCCACTGATACCGCCGTTCCTGCGGCGGCTGCGGAGGAGGGTGCGATGTCCGACTGATGGCCACGGTCGAACATCGCATCCTTCAGGCGAACACCAACCACTGCAGGACGGCCCAGGATCTGCTGATGCAGACCATGGCTGAGTGGTTGGTGGACTTGGCGGTGGTCGCCGAACCCTACTCGGTCCCTGGCCGTTGGCTGGGCGACCGGGACGGCTTGGTGGCGTTGGTGGCGCGGTCTTCCACAGACTCCCCTCCCCTCTCGCTCTTAGAGAGGGGACCGGGATACGTGGCCGCCGCGTGGGGAGAGATAGCGATGGTAGGGGTGTATTTCTCCCCAAACCGCCCTCTCTCGGACTTTGAGGATTTCCTCGAGATCCTCACTGCTGTCGTAGGGAGGGCGGCACCACGCCAGGTCGTGGTGTTGGGCGACCTAAACGCCAAGTCGGTGGCCTGGGGCAACCCGGTCGCCGGGTGCAACGTCCGGGGACGCGCCGTCGAGTTTTGGGCGGCCTCGTGCGGTGTGTCCCTCCTCAACAGGGGGGCGGTCCACACGTGTGTGCGGCAACAGGGCGGGTCGGTGGTGGACGTCTCGTTCGCCACCCCCGCGCTTGCCGCCCGCGTCGTGAACTGGCGGGTTGAGCTGGTGGAGACCTTGTCGGACCACCGTTATGTGAGGTTCGACATCTCCACACAGCGGGGAGGGGGGACGGCCCGCGCTGGGCAATCTCCCTTCCCGCGGTGGGCACTCACCCGCCTGGATCGGGAGGCGGCCAAGGAGGCCGCCTTCCTCCAGGACTGGCTGTCGCCTCCCCCTGTCGAGGAGGTCCCGGACGTGGACGCCGCAGCGGTCCGGCTGCGGGGGTCCTTGACCGAGGTGTGCAACTCCAGCATGCCTCGGTCTCGCCGTCCGCCTCCCCGTCGCGCCGTGTACTGGTGGACGGAGGAGCTGGCGGGGCTCCGGGCCACCTGCGTGGCGGCCAGAAGGGCCTACGCGCGGAGCCGACGGCGCAGCGCCCAAAACCGAGTCCGGGCAGAGGAGGACCGCCTGTACGCCTCTTATCGAGAGGCTACGGCGGCCCTCAAGTCTGCGATGGGCGCTGCGCAAGACTCGGCGAGGGCCGAGATGCTGGAGGGTCTCGACAGAGATCCCTATGGGAGGCCATATAAGGCGGCGCGGAACCAGCTCCGCCCCTATGGTCCCCCACTGTCTGAGACCCTCGAGCCAGCGTTGCTGGATGGGGTGGTCCGGTCCCTGTTTCCGCGCAGGACCGACTTCACCCCTCAGCGATGGATCCCCCGCAAGGGGCGGCTCCGCCGGAGGCAGAGGTGCCCCCGGTCACGGCGGCGGAATTCTACGCGGGGGTTCTGAGCCTCCGCGCGAAGAAGACCGCCCCCGGACCGGACGGCGTCCCCGCACGGGTGGTGGCGATCGCCGCCACCCAAATGGAGGACAGGTTTCGGGACCTCTTCAGCGCGTGTTTTACGGCTGGGAGGTTCCCGAAACTGTGGAAGGAGGGGCAGCTTTGCCTGCTCCGAAAGGAGGGTCGCCCGGTAGACTCCCCCTCGGCATACCGGCCCATCGTTCTGCTCGATGAGGTCGGTAAACTGTTCGAGGGGATCGTCGCCGGGAGGCTGGACAGCCACCTGCGGGGGGTAGGGCCGGATCTGTCGGACGCCCAATTCGGGTTCCGTCGTGGGCGTTCGACGATCGACGCGCTGGCCCTACTCAAGGGCCAGGTGAAGGAGGCGGTGGAGGCGGGGGACGGAGTGCTGGCGGTGTCATTCGACATTGCCAACGCCTTCAACTCCGTCCCCCACTCGACGATATTGGAGGCGCTCCGGTATCACGGAGTGCCCCAATATCTGCGGAGCGTCCTGGCCGACTACTTGGAGGGCCGAGAGGTCCTCCTCGTAGACAAATCGGCCGCGGTGAGGCGGTACGGCGCAGAGTCCGGTGTTCCACAGGGGTCGGTGCTAGGCCCCCCCTTGTGGAACATCGGGTTCAACTGGCTGCTGCGGGGTGCCCTCCTCCCGGGCACGAGTATCATCTGCTACGCGGATGACACTCTACTCACTGCCCGGGGGAGGAACTTTGCCGACGCGGCCATTCTGGCCTCGGCTGGCGGGTCCTTGGTGGCAGAAAGGATCCGCCGCCTGGGATTGAGGGTGGCGCTGCACAAAACGGAGGCCGTGTTCTTTCGCGGTCCCCGGCAGCGCTGCCCTGCCGACGCCCACATCGTCGTGGAGGGCGTCCGTATAGGGGTCCAGCCCCAGATGAAATATTTGGGGCTGGTGCTGGACGACAGGTGGCGCTTCGGCCCGCATTTCAGCGGGCTGTCGACGCGCCTGTTGAAGGCCGCGGACGCCCTCTCATGGCTCCTCCCAAACCTGGGGGGGCCCAAGGCAAAGTGCCGGCGCCTCTATGCCGGCATTTTGCGGAGCATGGCCCTTTACGGGGCTCCCATCTGGGCGGACTCCCTCCATAGGAGGGAGAATGCTACCGCCATCCGCAGGCCCCAGCGGGCTATTGCACAGCGGGTGGCGAGGGCCTACCGCTCGGTGGGCTTTTCGGCGGCGTGCGCTCTGGCCGGCACCCCTCCTTGGGAGTTGGAGGCGTGGGTGCTCGCCAGAGTGTACGAGTGGACGGCGCGCCGAAAGGCGCTCGGGGAGCGCCCCACGGGCGAAGAGCGGGAGGCGGTGCGGCGAGAGGCGAAGGACGCCATCGTCCTCCATTGGACGGAGGACCTCGCCAGCGCCGCCTTTGGCCGCCGGACGTTGGACGCGCTCGGTCCGGTCCTGAAGGGCTGGCTCGAGCGGTCCCACGGTTTCCTCTCTTTCCGTCTGGTGCAGGTGTTATCCGGACACGGCTGTTTCGGATCGCACCTGCACCGGATCGGGAGGGAGGAGACCCCGGAGTGCCACGACTGCGGCGCGGCGGAAGACACGGCGCAGCACACCCTCGAGGTGTGCCCGGCGTGGTCCGAGCTGCGCCGCGGTCTGACCGCGGTGGTCGGACCGGACCTCTCGCTTCCCGGCGTGGTCGACACCATGCTGGGGAGTGAGCAGGCCTGGTCGGCGGTAGCCTCCTTTTGCGAGGACGTGATGTCGCAAAAGGAGGAGGCGGAGCGCGCGCGGGAGGACGACCCTCTCGCTGCGCCGCTCCGCAGACGAAGAAGGGGGAGAAGGCGTCGTGCCCTCCCTCCTCATGGTGACGGGCGGGCGACAGGCGCGGGGGTGCCTTCGCCCGCATTGCACCCGTCACCTTCGTCGGTCATTCCCGACCCCCCACACCCGTGAGGGTGTGAGGGGGTCTGCCTGGCAATCGTCGGCGGAGGACTGGAAGTAAAGGCTGTGCCGGTTTCCCAGTCCCCCGCCACTCTGACGAAGCGGGAATGCGCTGGGTCGTTTTAGTGGGTATACCGGGTCCGCCCGGGGAGTCCCACATACCCCTCCCGTCCCCCGACGGGTGGGTATGCGTAATGCATTTTTTCCCAGCGTAAAAAAAAAAAAAAAAAAAAGGTTAGGTTAGGTTAGGTTAGGTTAGGTTAGGTTAGGTTAGGTTAGGTTGGGGGGGGGGACCCCCCACAGAGCATACGTCCACGTCGTGTCCCCTGGAAACAGCCCAGTTCTGACCACCGTAACGGAGTGGCAGACTGGGACTGGCCAAAGTGCTCTGTGATCTCGTAGCGAATTTTAATCTTTTTATCTGCCTTGTGTTTCGCTGCTATGCCTGCAACACCCTCGCGGGACGCCTCCGGGCGGTTTTTAAAATCAAAAGGCCCTTCTCAGGGCCAACCCAAAGGCCCTTCTCAGGGCCAACCCAAAGGCCCTTCTCAGGGCCAACCCAAAGGCCCTTCTCAGGGCCAAGCCAAAGGTCCTTCTCAGGGCCAACAAAAAGGCCCTTCTCAGGGCCACCCCGACGCACCAGCGTCAGAGCCTAGCCGCGCGCCGTCTGCGGCTAGTTATTTCGGAGGGGCGGAGTCGTCCGACAACGACTCGCTTGCTGGTGCGTCGGACGCGAGAGGCTCGCGGTCGCGGAAGCGGGCCTTTCTGAGTTGTGGGTCCGAGAGTTCTTCGGCCTCGGGGTCCAAGCCGTCGTCGAAGGCTAAAAAGCCGACGACGGCGGCCGCGGATACCCACGTCGTGGGGCTCGCGGACGCCCAGCGACAGGTGGACCTGGCACGGAAGGTGCAGCTCCAGCAAGAGCTGGAGGAGCGGGTTGCCGCCAAAGAGAAGCGTGCGTACGTCGCCCGGGCCAAGTCCGGGTACGGTGCGTCACGGGTCGTGTACGCGGACCACTCTTTGGCGGAACTGGAAAGGATGGCGGAGGAGGACGAGGAGGAGATTGTAGAGGTCGCCTCTAAGTCCTCCAACCTCAAGGGCACCTTCCAGAAGGCCCTGAAATGTCGGGCCGCGAGCATGCGCGGTGTCGTCGCTGAACTCATTCAGCGGACGGCCTGCGACGAGACGCGGCAACTGCAGGCGAGGGTAGATCGCCTGCAGTCAGAGGTCAACCAGCTTCGTCAGAAGCTGGCTGAAGCCACGGCCCGGCCTCAACAGGCCGAGGCGAGCCCTGTGGCAGAGGGCCCTGCCTCGGCCCAGCCACCACGGGCTAAGGCGAGCCCGGCACTAGAGGGCCCCTCCTCCGACCTTGAGGATATCATCCGCAAGGTAGTAATGGAGGAGAGGGCCTTCACGAGAGCCTGCCTGGCAGGCATCGAGGACCGGCTCCTGCCGGAAAAAAGCCTCCGGCCGCCGCTTGCGGCGGATAAGAGGCAAAGCCGGCCGGGGCCGTCCTCCTCCACCCAGGTGGAAGACGTGGCCCTTCTCCCTGCGACCACTCCGTCCAACGAGTGGACGAAAGTGGGCCGCGGGGGGAAGGGTAAAGGGAAGAAGTCGGCAGCGGCCGTCCCTGCCGTCCCTGCCGTCCCCGCCACCCCCGCACCCAGCCAGTCGCAGACGACCGGCAAGGGCAAGGGGAAAGGGAAGGGGAAAGGGAAGGGGAAAGGGAAGGGGAAAGGTGGAAAGGGGCAGTTGGTCCCCCCTAAAACTGCAGCCGTCGTGGTGACGCTCACCGCGGAGGCTGCGGGGCGAGGGGAGACTTACGCCTCCATCTTGGTGCGGGCGCGCAGCAATGCCGATCCCACTCAGCTGGGGATCGGCAGTGTGTCGTGCCGGCGGACGCAGGCCGGGGCTCGAATTTTCGAGTTCCCGGGGGCCGAGGGGAGCGCCCGCGCTGACCTCTTTGCAGCCAAGCTGCAAGAGGTCATCGCGGACTCTGCCAAGGTGGCCCGGCCGGTCAAGTCGGCGGCAATCGAGGTGACGGAGTTGGATGACTCCGTCACCAAGGAGGAGGTGGTGGCGGCGGTCGCAGCGGTAGGGGGCTGTGGTGCCGCGGCGGTCCAAGGCCGGGACATAAGGCCCGGCCGCGGCGGAATGGGCACCATCCGCCTCGAGTGCCCAGTCGCAGCTGCCAAAGCCGTCCTTGCGAAAGGACGGCTTCAAGTCGGGTTCAGCTCGGGCACAGTCCGGGCACTCGAGGACCAGCCTCTGCGGTGTTTCCGGTGCTTCGGCATCGGCCACACCCGGCCCCTGTGTCCGTCCAAGGTTGACAGGACGGACACATGCTACCGCTGCGGCAAGGAGGGCCACAAAGCCGCCTCCTGCCAGGTCGCCACGCCGCACTGCGCGGTGTGTGCCGCCAGTGGCCGCCGGGCAGGCCACGTCATGAAGGGGGGGAAGTGCAATCCCCCCCCTAAGCGTGGCAAAGCGCAGGCGCCGACAGGGCCTGCACCTGCTGCTGCCGCTGATACCGCCGTTCCTGCGGCGGGTGCGGAGGAGGGTGCGATGTCCGACTGATGGCCACGGTCGAACATCGCATCCTTCAGGCGAACACCAACCACTGCAGGACAGCCCAGGATCTGCTGATGCAGACCATGGCTGAGTGGTTGGTGGACTTGGCGGTGGTCGCCGAACCCTACTCGGTCCCTGGCCGTTGGCTGGGCGACCGGGACGGCTTGGTGGCGTTGGTGGCGCGGTCTTCCACAGACTCCCCTCCCCTCTCGCTCTTAGAGAGGGGACCGGGATACGTGGCCGCCGCGTGGGGAGAGATAGCGACGGTGGGGGTGTATTTCTCCCCAAACCGCCCTCTCTCGGACTTTGAGGATTTCCTCGAGATCCTCACTGCTGTCGTAGGGAGGGCGGCACCACGCCAGGTCGTGGTGCTGGGCGACCTAAACGCCAAGTCGGTGGCCTGGGGCAACCCGGTCGCCGGGTGCAACGTCCGGGGACGCGCCGTCGAGTTTTGGGCGGCCTCGTGCGGTGTGTCCCTCCTCAACAGGGGGGCGGTCCACACGTGTGTGCGGCAACAGGGCGGGTCGGTGGTGGACGTCTCGTTCGCCACCCCCGCGCTTGCCGCCCGCGTCGTGAACTGGCGGGTGGAGCTGGTGGAGACCTTGTCGGACCACCGTTATGTGCGGTTCGACATCTCCACACAGCGGGGAGGGGGGACGGCCCGCGCTGGGCAATCTCCCTTCCCGCGGTGGGCGCTCACCCGCCTGGACCGGGAGGCAGCCAAGGAGGCCGCCTTCCTCCAGGACTGGCTGTCGCCTCCCCCTGTCGAGGAGGTCCCGGACGTGGACGCCGCAGCGGTCAGGCTGCGGGGTTCCTTGACCGAGGTGTGCAACTCCAGCATGCCTCGGTCTCGCCGTCCGCCTCCCCGTCGCGCCGTGTACTGGTGGACGGAGGAGCTGGCGGGGCTCCGGGCCACCTGCGTGGCGGCCAGAAGGGCCTACGCGCGGAGCCGACGGCGCAGCGCCCAAAACCGAGTCCGGGCAGAGGAGGACCGCCTGTACGCCTCTTACCGAGAGGCTACGGTGGCCCTCAAGTCTGCGATGGGCGCTGCGCAAGACTCGGCGAGGGCCGAGATGCTGGAGGGTCTCGACAGAGATCCCTATGGGAGGCCATATAAGGCGGCGCGGAACCAGCTCCGCCCCTATGGTCCCCCACTGTCGGAGACCCTCGAGCCAGCGTTGCTGGATGGGGTGGTCCGGTCCCTGTTTCCGCGCAGGACCGACTTCACCCCTCCAGCGATGGATCCCCCGCAAGGGGCGGCTCCGCCGGAGGCAGAGGTGCCCCCGGTCACGGCGGCGGAATTCTACGCGGGGGTTCTGAGCCTCCGCGCGAAGAAGACCGCCCCCGGACCGGACGGCGTCCCCGCACGGGTGGTGGCGATCGCCGCCACCCAAATGGAGGACAGATTTCGGGACCTCTTCAGCGCGTGTTTTACGGCTGGGAGGTTCCCGAAACTGTGGAAGGAGGGGCAGCTGTGCCTGCTCCGAAAGGAGGGTCGCCCGGTGGACTCCCCCTCGGCATACCGGCCCATCGTTCTGCTCGATGAGGTCGGTAAACTGTTCGAGGGGATCGTCGCCGGGAGGCTGGAGAGCCACCTGCGGGGGGTAGGGCCAGATCTGTCGGACGCCCAATTCGGTTTCCGTCGTGGGCGTTCGACGATCGACGCGCTGGCCCTACTCAAGGGCCAGGTGAAGGAGGCGGTGGAGGCGGGGGACGGAGTGCTGGCGGTGTCATTCGACATTGCCAACGCCTTCAACTCCGTCCCCCACGCGACGATATTGGAGGCGCTCCGGTATCACGGAGTGCCCCAATACCTGCGGGACCTCCTGGCCGACTACTTGGAGGGCCGAGAGGTCCTCCTCGTGGACAAGTCGGCCACGGTGAGGCGGTACGGCGCAGAGTCCGGTGTTCCACAGGGGTCGGTGCTAGGCCCCCCCTTGTGGAACATCGGGTTCAACTGGCTGCTGCGGGGTGCCCTCCTCCCGGGCACGAGTGTCATCTGCTACGCGGATGACACTCTGCTCACTGCCCGGGGGAGGAACTTTGCCGACGTGGCCATTCTGGCCTCGGCTGGCGGGTCCTTGGTGGCAGAAAGGATCCGCCGCCTGGGATTGAGGGTGGCGCTGCACAAAACGGAGGCCGTGTTCTTTCGCGGTCCCCGGCAGCGCTGCCCTGCCGACGCCCACATCGTCGTGGAGGGCGTCCGTATAGGGGTCCAGCCCCAGATGAAATATCTGGGACTGGTGCTGGACGACAGGTGGCGCTTCGGCCCGCATTTCAGCGGGCTGTCGACGCGCCTGCTGAAGGCCGCGGACGCCCTCTCATGGCTCCTCCCAAACCTGGGGGGACCAAAGGCAAAGTGCCGGCGCCTCTATGCCGGCATTTTGCGGAGCATGGCCCTCTACGGGGCTCCCATCTGGGCGGACTCCCTCCATAGGAGGGAGAATGCTACCGCCATCCGCAGGCCCCAGCGGGCTATTGCACAGCGGGTGGCGAGGGCCTACCGCTCAGTGGGCTTTTCGGCGGCGTGCGCTCTGGCCGGCACCCCTCCTTGGGAGCTCGAGGCGTGGGTGCTCGCCAGAGTGTACGAGTGGACGGCGAGCCGAAAGGCGCTCGGGGAGCGCCCCACGGGCGAAGAGCGGGAGGCGGTGCGGCGAGAGGCGAAGGACGCCATCGTCCTCCATTGGACGGAGGACCTCGCCAGCGCCGCCTTTGGCCGCCGGACGTTGGACGCGCTCGGTCCGGTCCTGAAGGGCTGGCTCGAGCGGTCCCACGGTTTCCTCTCTTTCCGTCTGGTGCAGGTGTTATCCGGACATGGCTGTTTCGGATCGCACCTGCACCGGATCGGCAGGGAGGAGACCCCGGCGTGCCACGACTGCGGCGCGGCGGAGGACACGGCGCAGCACACCCTCGAGGTGTGCCCGGCGTGGTCCGAGCTGCGCCGCGGTCTGACCGCGGTGGTCGGACCGGACCTCTCGCTTCCCGGCGTGGTCGACGCCATGCTGGGGAGTGAGGAGGCCTGGTCGGCGGTAGCCTCCTTTTGCGAGGACGTGATGTCGCAAAAGGAGGAGGCGGAGCGCGCGCGGGAGGACGACCCTCTCGCTGCGCCGCTCCGCAGACGAAGAAGGGGGAGAAGGCGTCGTGCCCTCCCTCCTCATGGTGACGGGCGGGCGACAGGCGCGGGGGTGCCTTCGCCCGCATTGCACCCGTCACCTTCGTCGGTCATTCCCGACCCCCCACACCCGTGAGGGTGTGAGGGGGTCTGCCTGGCAATCGTCGGCGGAGGACTGGAAGTAAAGGCTGTGCCGGTTTCCCAGTCCCCCGCCACTCTGACGAAGCGGGAATGCGCTGGGTCGTTTTAGTGGGTATACCGGGTCCGCCCGGGGAGTCCCACATACCCCTCCCGTCCCCCGACGGGTGGGTATGCGTAATGCATTTTTTCCCAGCGTAAAAAAAAAAAAAAAAAAAAAAAAAAAGGTTAGGTTGGGGGACCCCCCACAGAGCATACGTCCACGTCGTGTCCCCTGGAAACAGCCCAGTTCTGACCACCGTAACGGAGTGGCAGACTGGGACTGGCCAAAGTGCTCTGTGATCTCGTAGCGAATTTTAATCTTTTTATCTGCCTTGTGTTTCGCTGCTATGCCTGCAACACCTTCGCGGGACGCCTCCGGGCGATTTTTAAAATCAAAAGGCCCTTCTCAGGGCCAACCCAAAGGCCCTTCTCAGGGCCAACCCAAAGGCCCTTCTCAGGGCCAACCCAAAGGCCCTTCTCAGGGCCAACCAAAAGGCCCTTCTCAGGGCCTCCCCGACGCACCAGCGTCAGAGTCTAGCCGCGCGCCGTCTGCGGCTAGTTATTTCGGAGGGGCGGAGTCGTCGGACAACGACTCGCTTGTTGGTGCGTCGGACGCGAGTGGCTCGCGGTCGCGGAAGCGGGTCTTCCGAAGTTGTGGGTCCGAGAGTTCTTCGGCCTCGGGGTCCAAGCCGTTGTCGAAGGCTAAAAAGCCGACGACAACGGCCGCGGATACCCACGTCGTTGGGCTCGCGGACGCCCAGCGCCAGGTAGACCTGGCACGGAAGGTCCAGCTCCAGCAAGAGCTGGAGGAGCGGGTTGCCGCCAAAGAGAAGCGTGCGTACGTCGCCCGCGCCAAGTCCGGGTACGGTGCGTCCCGGGTTGTGTACGCGGACCACTCTTTGGCGGAATTGCAAAGGATGGCGGAGGAGGACGAGGAGGAGATTGTGGAGGTCGCCTCTAAGTCCTCCAACCTAAAGGGCACTTTTCAAAAGGCCCTGAAGTGTCGGGCCGCGAGCTTGCGCGGAGTCGTCGCTGAACTCGTTCAGCGGACGGCCTCCGACGAGACGCGGCAACTGCAGGCGAGAGTGGATCGCCTGCAGTCGGAGGTCAACCAGCTTCGTGAGAAGCTGGCTGAAGCCACGGCCCGGCCTCAACAGGCCGAGGTGAGCCCTGTGGCAGAGGACCCTGCCTCGGCCCAGCCACCACGGGCTAAGGCGAGCCCTGCAGGAGAGGGCCCCTCCTCCAACCTTGAGGATATCATCCGCAAGGTGATAATGGAGGAGAGGGCCTTCACGAGAGCCTGCTTGGCAGGCATCGAGGACCGGCTCCTGCCGGAAAAAAGCCTCCGGCCGCCGCTTGCGGCGGATAAGAGGCAAAGCCAGCCGGGGCCGTCCTCCTCCTCCCAGGTGGAAGACGTGGCCCTTCTTCCTTCGACCACTCCGTCCAACGAGTGGACGAAAGTGGGCCGAGGGGGGAAGGGTAAAGGGAAGAAGTCGGCAGCGGCCGTCCCTGCCGTCCCTGCCGTCCCCGCCACCCCTGCACCCAGCCAGTCGCACACGACCGGCAAGGGCAAGGGTAAAGGGAAGGGGAGAGGTGGAAAGGGGCAGTTGGTCCCCCCTAAAACTGCAGCCGTCGTGGTGACGCTCACCGCGGAGGCTGCGGGACGAGGGGAGACTTACGCCTCGATCTTGGTGCGGGCGCGCGGCAATGCCGATCCCACTCAGCTGGGGATCGGCAGTGTGTCGTGCCGGCGGACGCAGGCCGGGGCTCGAATTTTCGAGTTCCCGGGGGCCGAGGGGAGCGCCCGCGCTGACCTCTTTGCAGCCAAGCTGCAAGAGGTCATCGCGGACTCTGCCAAGGTGGCCCGGCCGGTCAAGTTGGCGGCCTTCGAAGTGGCGGAGTTGGATGACTCCGTCACCAAGGAGGAGGTGGTGGCGGCGGTCGCAGCGGTAGGGGGCTGTGGCGCCGCGGCGGTCCAAGGCCGGGACATAAGGCCCGGCCGTGGCGGAATGGGCACCATCCGCCTCGAGTGCCCAGTCGCAGCTGCCAAAGCCGTCCTTGCGAAAGGACGGCTTCAAGTAGGATTCAGCTCGGGCGCAGTCCGGGCACTCGAGGAGCAGCCTCTGCGGTGTTTCCGGTGCTTCGGCATCGGCCACACCCGGCCCCTGTGTCCGTCCAAGGTTGACAGGACGGACACATGCTACCGCTGCGGCAAGGAGGGCCACAAAGCCGCCTCCTGCCAGGCCGCCACGCCGCACTGCGCGGTGTGTGCCGCCAGTGGCCGCCGGGCAGGCCACGTCATGAAGGGGGGGAAGTGCACTCCCCCCCCTAAGCGTGGCAAAGCGCAGGCGCCGACCGGGCCTGCACCTGCTGCTGCCGCTAACACCGCCGTTCCTGCGGCGGCTGCGGAGGAGAGTGCGATGTCCGACTGATGGCCACGGTCGAACATCGCATCCTTCAGGCGAACACCAACCACTGCAGGACAGCCCAGGATCTGCTGATGCAGACCATGGCTGAGTGGTTGGTGGACTTGGCGGTGGTCGCCGAACCCTACTCGGTCCCTGGCCGTTGGCTGGGCGACCGGGACGGCTTGGTGGCGTTGGTGGCGCGGTCTTCCACAGACTCCCCTCCCCTCTCGCTCTTAGAGAGGGGACCGGGATACGTGGCCGCCGCGTGGGGAGAGATAGCGATGGTGGGGGTGTATTTCTCCCCAAACCGCCCTCTCTCGGACTTTGAGGATTTCCTCGAGATCCTCACTGCTGTCGTAGGGAGGGCGGCACCACGCCAGGTCGTGGTGTTGGGCGACCTAAACGCCAAGTCAGTGGCCTGGGGCAACCCGGTCGCCGGGTGCAACGTCCGGGGACGCGCCGTCGAGTTTTGGGCGGCCTCGTGCGGTGTGTCCCTCCTCAACAGGGGGGCGGTCCACACGTGTGTGCGGCGACAGGGCGGGTCGGTGGTGGACGTCTCGTTCGCCACCCCCGCGCTTGCCGCCCGCGTCGTGAACTGGCGGGTGGAGCTGGTGGAGACCTTGTCGGACCACCGTTATGTGCGGTTCGACATCTCCACACAGCGGGGAGGGGGGACGGCCCGCGCTGGGCAATCTCCCTTCCCGCGGTGGGCGCTCACCCGCCTGGACCGGGAGGCAGCCAAGGAGGCCGCCTTCCTCCAGGACTGGCTGTCGCCTCCCCCTGTTGAGGAGGTCCCGGACGTGGACGCCGCAGCGGTCCGGCTGCGGGGGTCCTTGACCGAGGTGTGCAACTCCAGCATGCCTCGGTCTCGCCGTCCGCCTCCCCGTCGCGCCGTGTACTGGTGGACGGAGGAGCTGGCGGGGCTCCGGGCCACCTGCGTGGCGGCCAGAAGGGCCTACGCGCGGAGCCGACGGCGCAGCGCCCAAAACCGAGTCCGGGCAGAAGAGGACCGCCTGTACGACTCTTACCGAGAGGCTACGGCGGCCCTCAAGTCTGCGATGGGCGCTGCGCAGGACTCGGCGAGGGCCGAGATGCTGGAGGGTCTCGACAGAGATCCCTATGGGAGGCCATATAAGGCGGCGCGGAACCAGCTCCGCCCCTATGGTCCCCCACTGTCGGAGACCCTCGAGCCAGCGTTGCTGGATGGGGTGGTCCGGTCCCTGTTTCCGCGCAGGACCGACTTCACCCCTCCAGCGATGGATCCCCCGCAAGGGGCGGCTCCGCCGGAGGCAGAGGTGCCCCCGGTCACGGCGGCGGAATTCTACGCGGGGGTTCTGAGCCCCCGCGCGAAGAAGACCGCCCCCGGACCGGACGGCGTCCCCGCACGGGTGGTAGCGATCGCCGCCACCCAAATGGAGGACAGATTTCGGGACCTCTTCAGCGCGTGTTTTACGGCTGGGAGGTTCCCGAAACTGTGGAAGGAGGGGCAGCTGTGCCTGCTCCGAAAGGAGGGTCGCCCGGTGGACTCCCCCTCGGCATACCGGCCCATCGTTCTGCTCGATGAGGTCGGTAAACTGTTCGAGGGGATCGTCGCCGGGAGGCTGGAGAGCCACCTGCGGGGGGTAGGGCCGGATCTGTCGGACGCCCAATTCGGTTTCCGTCGTGGGCGTTCGACGATCGACGCGCTGGCCCTACTCAAGGGCCAGGTGAAGGAGGCGGTGGAGGCGGGGGACGGAGTGCTGGCGGTGTCATTCGACATTGCCAACGCCTTCAACTCCGTCCCCCACTCGACGATATTGGAGGCGCTCCGGTATCACGGAGTGCCCCAATACCTGCGGGACCTCCTGGCCGACTACTTGGAGGGCCGAGAGGTCCTCCTCGTGGACAAATCGGCCACGGTGAGGCGGTACGGCGCAGAGTCCGGTGTTCCACAGGGGTCGGTGCTAGGCCCCCCCTTGTGGAACATCGGGTTCAACTGGCTGCTGCGGGGTGCCCTCCTCCCGGGCACGAGTGTCATCTGCTACGCGGATGACACTCTGCTCACTGCCCGGGGGAGGAACTTTGCCGACGCGGCCATTCTGGCCTCGGCTGGCGGGTCCTTGGTGGCAGAAAGGATCCGCCGCCTGGGATTGAGGGTGGCGCTGCACAAAACGGAGGCCGTGTTCTTTCGCGGTCCCCGGCAGCGCTGCCCTGCCGACGCCCACATCGTCGTGGAGGGCGTCCGTATAGGGGTCCAGCCCCAGATAAAATATCTGGGACTGGTGCTGGACGACAGGTGGCGCTTCGGCCCGCATTTCAGCGGGCTGTCGACGCGCCTGCTGAAGGCCGCGGACGCCCTCTCATGGCTTCTCCCAAACCTGGGGGGGCCAAAGGCAAAGTGCCGGCGCCTCTATGCCGGCATTTTGCGGAGCATGGCCCTCTACGGGGCTCCCATCTGGGCGGACTCCCTCCACAGGAGGGAGAATGCTACCGCCATCCGCAGGCCCCAGCGGGCTATTGCACAGCGGGTGGCGAGGGCCTACCGCTCAGTGGGCTTTTCGGCGGCGTGCGCTCTGGCCGGCACCCCTCCTTGGGAGCTGGAGGCGTGGGTGCTCGCCAGAGTGTACGAGTGGACGGCGCGCCGAAAGGCGCTCGGGGAGCGCCCCACGGGCGAAGAGCGGGAGGCGGTGCGGCGAGAGGCGAAGGACGCCATCGTCCTCCATTGGACGGAGGACCTCGCCAGCGCCGCCTTTGGCCGCCGGACGTTGGACGCGCTCGGTCCGGTCCTGAAGGGCTGGCTCGAGCGGTCCCACGGTTTCCTCTCTTTCCGTCTGGTGCAGGTGTTATCCGGACATGGCTGTTTCGGATCGCACCTGCACCGGATCGGGAGGGAGGAGACCCCGGCGTGCCACGACTGCGGCGCGGCGGAGGACACGGCGCAGCACACCCTCGAGGTGTGCCCGGCGTGGTCCGAGCTGCGCCGCGGTCTGACCGCGGTGGTCGGACCGGACCTCTCGCTTCCCGGCGTGGTCGACGCCATGCTGGGGAGTGAGGAGGCCTGGTCGGCGGTAGCCTCCTTTTGCGAGGACGTGATGTCGCAAAAGGAGGAGGCGGAGCGCGCGCGGGAGGACGACCCTCTCGCTGCGCCGCTCCGCAGACGAAGAAGGGGGAGAAGGCGTCGTGCCCTCCCTCCTCATGGTGACGGGCGGGCGACAGGCACGGGGGTGCCTTCGCCCGCATTGCACCCGTCACCTTCGTCGGTCATTCCCGACCCCCCACACCCGTGAGGGTGTGAGGGGGTCTGCCTGGCAATCGTCGGCGGAGGACTGGAAGTAAAGGCTGTGCCGGTTTCCCAGTCCCCCGCCAGTGTGACGAAGCGGGAATGCGCTGGGTCGTTTTAGTGGGTATACCGGGTCCGCCCGGGGAGTCCCACATACCCCTCCCGTCCCCCGACGGGTGGGCATGCGTAACGCATTTTTTCCCAGCGTAAAAAAAAAAAAAAAAAAAAAAAAAAAAAAAAAAAAAAAAAAAAAAAGGTTAGGTTAGGTTAGGTTAGGTTGGGGGACCCCCCACAGAGCATACGTCCACGTCGTGTCCCCTGGAAACAGCCCAGTTCTGACCACCGTAACGGAGTGGCAGACTGGGACTGGCCAAAGTGCTCTGTGCCATAGTAGCGAATTTTATCTGTCTTTTGCCTTGTTTTAGCTACGATGCCTGCAACACCCTTGCGGGGCGCCTGCGGGCGATTTTTAAAATCAAAAGGCCCTTCTCAGGGCCAACCCAAAGGCCCTTCTCAGGGCCAACCCAAAGGCCCTTCTCAGGGCCAAGCCAAAGGTCCTTCTCAGGGCCAACAAAAAGGCCCTTCTCAGGGCCACCCCGACGCACCAGCGTCAGAGTCTAGCCGCGCGCCGTCTGCGGCTAGTTATTTCGGAGGGGCGGAGTCGTCCGACAACGACTCGCTTGCTGGTACGTCGGACGCGAGAGGCTCGCGGTCGCGGAAGCGGGCCTTTCTGAGTTGTGGGTCCGAGAGTTCTTCGGCCTCGGGGTCCAAGCCGTCGTCGAAGGCTAAAAAGCCGACGACGACGGCCGCGGATACCCACGTCGTGGGGCTCGCGGACGCCCAGCGGCAGGTGGACCTGGCACGGAAGGTGCAGCTCCAGCAAGAGCTGGAGGAGCGGGTTGCCGCCAAAGAGAAGCGTGCGTACGTCGCCCGGGCCAAGTCCGGGTACGGTGCGTCACGGGTCGTGTACGCGGACCACTCTTTGGCGGAACTGGAAAGGATGGCGGAGGAGGACGAGGAGGAGATTGTAGAGGTCGCCTCTAAGTCCTCCAACCTCAAGGGCACCTTCCAGAAGGCCCTGAAATGTCGGGCCGCGAGCATGCGCGGTGTCGTCGCTGAGCTGGTTCAGCGGACGGCCTCCGACGAAACGCGGCAACTGCAGGCGAGGGTGGATCGCCTGCAGTCAGAAGTCAACCAGCTTCGTGAGAAGCTGGCTGAAGCCACGGCCCGGCCTCAACAGGCCGAGGTGAGCCCTGTGGCAGAGGGCCCTGCCTCGGCCCAGCCACCACGGGCTAAGGCGAGCCCTGCAGTAGAGGGCCCCTCCTCCAACCTTGAGGATATCATCCGCAAGGTGATAATGGAGGAGAGGGCCTTCACGAGAGCCTGCCTGGCAGGCATCGAGGACCGGCTCCTGCCGGAAAAAAGCCTCCGGCCGCCGCTTGCGGCGGATAAGAGGCAGAGCCGGCCGGGACCGTCCTCCTCCTCTCAGGTGGAAGACGTGGCCCTTCTTCCTGCGACCACTCCGTCCAACGAGTGGACGCAAGTAGGCCGGAGGGGGAAGGGTAAAGGGAAGAAGTCGGCAGCGGCCGTTCCTGCCGTCCCTGCCGTCCCCGCCACCCCCGCACCCAGCCAGTCGCAGACGACCGGCAAGGGCAAGGGGAAAGGGAAAGGGAGAGGAGGAAAGGGGCAGTTGGTCCCCCCTAAAACTGCGGCCGTCGTGGTGACGCTCACCACGGAGGCTGCGGGGCGAGGGGAGACCTACGCCTCCATCTTGGCGCGGGCGCGCGGCAATGCCGATCCCACGCAACTGGGGATCGGCAGTGTGTCGTGCCGGCGGACGCAGGCCGGGGCTCGAATCTTCGAGTTCCCGGGGGCCGAGGGGAGCGCCCGCGCTGACCTCTTTGCAGCCAAGCTGCAAGAGGTCATCGCGGACTCTGCCAAGGTGGCCCGGCCGGTCAAGTCGGCGGCAATCGAGGTGACGGAGTTGGATGACTCCGTCACCAAGGAGGAGGTGGTGGCGGCGGTCGCAGCGGTAGGGGGCTGTGGCGCCGCGGCGGTCCAAGGCCGGGACATAAGGCCCGGCCGCGGCGGAATGGGCACCATCCGCCTCGAGTGCCCAGTCGCAGCTGCCAAAGCCGTCCTAGCGAAAGGACGGCTTCAAGTCGGGTTCAGCTCGGGCGCAGTCCGGGCACTCGAGGACCAGCCGTTGCGGTGTTTCCGGTGCTTCGGCATCGGCCACACCCGGCCCCTGTGTCCGTCCAAGGTTGACAGGACGGACACATGCTACCGCTGCGGCAAGGAGGGCCACAAAGCCGCCTCCTGCCAGGCCGCCACGCCGCACTGCGCGGTGTGTGCCGCCAGTGGCCGCCGGGCAGGCCACGTCATGAAGGGGAGGAAGTGCAATCCCCCCCCTAAGCGTGGCAAAGCGCAGGCGCCGACCGGGCCTGCACCTGCTGCTGCCGCTGATGCCGCCGTTCCTGCGGCGGCTGCGGAGGAGGGTGCGATGTCCGACTGATGACCACGGTCGAACATCGCATCCTTCAGGCGAACACCAACCACTGCAGGACAGCCCAGGATCTGCTGATGCAGACCATGGCTGAGTGGTTGGTGGACTTGGCGGTGGTCGCCGAACCCTACTCGGTCCCTGGCCGTTGGCTGGGCGACCGGGACGGCTTGGTGGCGTTGGTGGCGCGGTCTTCCACAGACTCCCCTCCCCTCTCGCTCTTAGAGAGGGGACCGGGATACGTGGCCGCCGCGTGGGGAGAGATAGCGATGGTGGGGGTGTATTTCTCCCCAAACCGCCCTCTCTCGGACTTTGAGGATTTCCTCGAGATCCTCACTGCTGTCGTAGGGAGGGCGGCACCACGCCAGGTCGTGGTGTTGGGCGACCTAAACGCCAAGTCGGTGGCCTGGGGCAACCCGGTCGCCGGGTGCAACGTCCGGGGACGCGCCGTCGAGTTTTGGGCGGCCTCGTGCGGTGTGTCCCTCCTCAACAGGGGGGCGGTCCACACGTGTGTGCGGCAACAGGGTGGGTCGGTGGTGGACGTCTCGTTCGCCACCCCCGCGCTTGCCGCCCGCGTCGTGAACTGGCGGGTGGAGCTGGTGGAGACCTTGTCGGACCACCGTTATGTGCGGTTCGACATCTCCACACAGCGGGGAGGGGGGACGGCCCGCGCTGGGCAATCTCCCTTCCCGCGGTGGGCACTCACCCGCCTGGACCGGGAGGCGGCCAAGGAGGCCGCCTTCCTCCAGGACTGGCTGTCACCTCCCGCTGTCGAGGAGGTCCCGGACGTGGACGCCGCAGCGGTCCGGCTGCGGGGGTCCTTGACCGAGGTGTGCAACTCCAGCATGCCTCGGTCTCGCCGTCCGCCTCCCCGTCGCGCCGTGTACTGGTGGACGGAGGAGCTGGCGGGGCTCCGGGCCACCTGCGTGGCGGCCAGAAGGGCCTACGCGCGGAGCCGACGGCGCAGCGCCCAAAACCGAGTCCGGGCAGAGGAGGACCGCCTGTACGCCTCTTACCGAGAGGCTACGGTGGCCCTCAAGTCTGCGATGGGCGCTGCGCAGGACTCGGCGAGGGCCGAGATGCTGGAGGGTCTCGACAGAGATCCCTATGGGAGGCCATATAAGGCGGCGCGGAACCAGCTCCGCCCCTATGGTCCCCCACTGTCTGAGACCCTCGAGCCAGCGTTGCTGGATGGGGTGGTCCGGTCCCTGTTTCCGCGCAGGACCGACTTCACCCCTCCAGCGATGGATCCCCCGCAAGGGGCGGCTCCGCCGGAGGTGGAGGTGCCCCCGGTCACGGCGGCGGAATTCTACGCGGGGGTTCTGAGCCTCCGCGCGAAGAAGACCGCCCCCGGGCCGGACGGCGTCCCCGCACGGGTGGTGGCGATCGCCGCCACCCAAATGGAGGACAGGTTTCGGGACCTCTTCAGCGCGTGTTTTACGGCTGGGAGGTTCCCGAAACTGTGGAAGGAGGGGCAGCTTTGCCTGCTCCGAAAGGAGGGTCGCCCGGTGGACTCCCCCTCGGCATACCGGCCCATCGTTCTGCTCGATGAGGTCGGTAAACTGTTCGAGGGGATCGTCGCCGGGAGGCTGGACAGCCACCTGCGGGGGGTAGGGCCGGATCTGTCGGACGCCCAATTCGGGTTCCGTCGTGGGCGTTCGACGATCGACGCGCTGGCCCTACTCAAGGGCCAGGTGAAGGAGGCGGTGGAGGCGGGGGACGGAGTGCTGGCGGTGTCATTCGACATTGCCAACGCCTTCAACTCCGTCCCCCACTCGACGATATTGGAGGCGCTCCGGTATCACGGAGTGCCCCAATACCTGCGGGACCTCCTGGCCGACTACTTGGAGGGCCGAGAGGTCCTCCTCGTCGACAAGTCGGCCACGGTGAGGCGGTACGGCGCAGAGTCCGGTGTTCCGCAGGGGTCGGTGCTAGGCCCCCCCTTGTGGAACATCGGGTTCAACTGGCTGCTGCGGGGTGCCCTCCTCCCGGGCACGAGTGTCATCTGCTACGCGGATGACACTCTGCTCACTGCCCGGGGGAGGAACTTTGCCGACGCGGCCATTCTGGCCTCGGCTGGCGGGTCCTTGGTGGCAGAAAGGATCCGCCGCCTGGGATTGAGGGTGGCGCTGCACAAAACGGAGGCCGTGTTCTTTCGCGGTCCCCGGCAGCGCTGCCCTGCCGACGCCCACATCGTCGTGGAGGGCGTCCGTATAGGGGTCCAGCCCCAGATGAAATATCTTGGGCTGGTGCTGGACGACCGGTGGCGCTTCGGCCCGCATTTCAGCGGGCTGTCGACGCGCCTGTTGAAGGCCGCGGACGCCCTCTCATGGCTCCTCCCAAACCTGGGGGGACCCAAGGCAAAGTGCCGGCGCCTCTATGCCGGCATTTTGCGGAGCATGGCCCTTTACGGGGCTCCCATCTGGGCGGACTCCCTCCATAGGAGGGAGAACGCTACCGCCATCCGCAGGCCCCAGCGGGCTATTGCACAGCGGGTGGCGAGGGCCTACCGCTCAGTGGGCTTTTCGGCGGCGTGCGCTCTGGCCGGCACCCCTCCTTGGGAGCTGGAGGCGTGGGTGCTCGCCAGAGTGTACGAGTGGACGGCGCGCCGAAAGGCGCTCGGGGAGCGCCCCACGGGCGAAGAGCGGGAGGCGGTGCGGCGAGAGGCGAAAGACGCCATCGTCCTCCATTGGACGGAGGACCTCGCCAGCGCCGCCTTTGGCCGCCGGACGTTGGACGCGCTCGGTCCGGTCCTGAAGGGCTGGCTCGAGCGGTCCCACGGATTCCTCTCTTTCCGTCTGGTGCAGGTGTTATCCGGACATGGCTGTTTCGGATCGCACCTGCACCGGATCGGGAGGGAGGAGACCCCGGCGTGCCACGACTGCGGCGCGGCGGAGGACACGGCGCAGCACACCCTCGAGGTGTGCCCGGCGTGGTCCGAGCTGCGCCGCGGTCTGACCGCGGTGGTCGGACCGGACCTCTCGCTTCCCGGCGTGGTCGACGCCATGCTGGGGAGTGAGGAGGCCTGGTCGGCGGTGGCCTCCTTTTGCGAGGACGTGATGTCGCAAAAGGAGGAGGCGGAGCGCGCGCGGGAGGACGACCCTCTCGCTGCGCCGCTCCGCAGACGAAGAAGGGGGAGAAGGCGTCGTGCCCTCCCTCCTCATGGTGACGGGCGGGCGACAGGCGCGGGGGTGCCTTCGCCCGCATTGCACCCGTCACCTTCGTCGGTCATTCCCGACCCCCCACACCCGTGAGGGTGTGAGGGGGTCTGCCTGGCAATCGTCGGCGGAGGACTGGAAGTAAAGGCTGTGCCGGTTTCCCAGTCCCCCGCCACTGTGACGAAGCGGGAATGCGCTGGGTCGTTTTAGTGGGTATACCGGGTCCGCCCGGGGAGTCCCACATACCCCTCCCGTCCCCCGACGGGAGGGTATGCGTAATGCATTTTTTCCCAGCGTAAAAAAAAAAAAAAAAAAAAAAAAAGGTTAGGTTAGGTTAGGTTAGGTTAGGTTAGGTTAGGTTAGGTTAGGTTAGGTTAGGTTAGGTTAGGTTAGGTTAGGTTTTTTTTTTTTTTTTTTTTTTTTTTTTTTTTTTTTTATCCTGTCCGGGCGCAAGGCCCGGCCCGCGAGCTAACCTCTAAACTGATTAGAGTCCTTACTTAACTAATTGGTGAATGGGATTGGGCTGCGGGATTTATATATTTATTCGTTTCCTTTACTTTATTAAAGATACATCTTGTCCTTATATTTTTACGTAAAAACCAATATCTTGGTGTTCTCATATCTTATATCTATTTTATACATTTACTTATTATAGTCATCAATAGTTCCAGATGGGATAACAATTTACTGGCTTTCTTGCTAATTTTTTCTTATTCTTATACATTATTTCTTATCTACTTAATTTTTGCCTTAATTTTCTAATATCTTATATTATATTCTTATACATATTTATTTAAGTGGGACTAAGAGTTTTTCTTTTTCTTACTTATCATACCTATTTTTCTGAATTTATACATTTGTTTATTTGTTTTCTTTACTTTATTAGGGATACATCTTGTCCTCATGTTTTTACGTAAAACCAATATCTTGGTGTACACATATCTTATTTCTATTTTACACACTTACTTATTCTAGTCATTGCGTCAGTAGTTCCAAATGGGATAACAATTTACTGGCTTTCTTGCTCATATTTTTCTTATACAATCATTATTTCTTATCTACTTAATTTTTGCCTTAGTTTTCTAATATCTTATATTATATTCTTATACATATTTATTTAAGTGGGACTAAAAGTTTTTCTTTTTCTTATTTATCATACCTATTTTGTTCCTATACAATATGCTTCATTTTTCTTATTTTATACATTTATTTATTTTATGCTAAGCTATATATATTATACTAATATATGGATAGCATACCTTTGTTGTTCTATTTGTTTCTTTTTATTACTACACTTGCAACGTCTGTACAGTATGTAATGAACTTTACTCTAGTCTTTTTATTCGATATTAAATCTGGGAAGTTTTCCGCAACAATTTTGCATTCTAGGACGTTCTCAACCTCGAGTCTTTTTAGGGCATGAACAGGGCAGTCGGTCAGGATATGTTCGACCGTTTCGGGTACTCCTGGCTGACAGATGCACGATGAGTCCTCTTTGCATCGGAATCTATTCAAATACTCCGAGAATCCACCGTGCCCCGTCAGTATTTGTGTCGTAGTGTTCGATGGAACCATTTGCCGGACTATTTTGTACGCGGCACAAGCGTCGGGAAAAAATAGCTTGGTTGTTTTTGCTCTAGCACTCTCTTTGTACCTTCGGTTCCATTCATCAATCGACTCCTTTCGGATTTGTCGCTTGATGAATGAGACCGGGCATTGGTCGTAGTCGGGCTTTGTTTTCCGACGCAGAGCCGCATCCTTCGCCAGCTCATCCGCCCTTTCGTTGCCCGCTAGGCCCGCGTGCGCCTTGATCCAGAACAAAGACACAGTTTTGTTCTGGTCTTCAATGGCCCTGAGGTTCTTGCGGGTGTCTACCGCCAGAGGGTGCGTTGTACTGGGGTTTGCTATGGTCTCCAGGGCTGATCTGGAGTCGCTGTAGATGCCATAGCTCTCCTCGCTTCTCCGTTTAATTTCCTCGGTGGCTCGGCATACCGCGAGGAGTTCCGCCTGATATACTGTACAGTATGGAGCCAGTTTGAGTTTAATGGTCTTAACCTCGGTTGCACTATCCCACAGGCTGAGTGCTGCTCCGACCTTATCCTCAATTCGGCTACCATCGGTAAAAATCCGAATGGCTTGGTTGTTGTGGTTAGCCACCTGCTCTTGGTCTATCAGGCTCACGAACCCCTTCGTGATATGCTTCCCCGGGTGAGGTATACTGGAGTATTCGACTCTTCGCTCAACCTCTCTGTCACCCGACCCCGGTCGGGATATCCCTCTCCTCGCCTCGTATAGAGCAGCTGCTTCTTGTATGCGAAGGTCAAGTGGCAATATTCCAGCCAGTATAAGCGCTGAGTGAAGAGAGGTCGTGCGATACGCCCCGCACAGTTTTTGAGCAAAACCCCTCTGGACGGCATTAAGGTGACGCTGAACTCCCAACTTTTTCGATGCTGAGGACCATGCCGCCGCGGCATAGGTGATGATGGGCTCCACTGTAGCGGTGTAGATGGTGCGGACTACTTCAGGGTGGAGGCCCCAGCTCACCTTAGCAGCTCTCGACAGCTGTTTGTAGACGCCAAGTGCTTTTTTGCAAACGTTAGCCGTATGGCTATTAAAGGTTAACCCGGCGTCGACTGTGAGTCCCAAGATCTTAATTTCCGAGGACATTCCAATGTCGATCCCTCCCATGGTCAGGTGTGGCGTGTCATATTTAAGCTTTCTGGTGATTATCATGGCGCATGTTTTGTGTGGCGCAAACCTGAGCTTATTCATGACACCCCACTTCCGAACATGTTCGAGAGCAGCATTGGCCTGTCCCTGGATTTCCAGGGCTGTCTCTCCCGAAAACACGAGCACCACATCATCCGCAAATGCCTGGCAGTAGTGGCCTTGCTGCGTGAGGCTCTCCAGTAGTGGGTTCAACAACAGATTCCAGAGGATGGGTCCGCCTATTGATCCCTGGACACACCCTTTGTTTGTGCTTTTTGCATGCTCATGGCCAGCATACCTTACCCTGACCTTACGGTCACTAAGGTAGCTGGCTATCATTCTCCTGAGATTCGCAGGGCACTTTTCCTCCGCCAGTCTGACCTTTATGGCCGGCCACCACGCACTGTCAAAGGCTCCCTCTATATCCAGAGAGACCATAGTGATGAGCTTCTTCTCCTTGAGTTTGCCTCTCACGTGGGTTATCAGGTCATAGAGGGAGTCTTCCGTGCTTCTCTGTGGCATGAAGCCATACTGACGGGGACTTATACGGGGCGCCAGGTACCAAACCAGCCTTCTGACAATCATCTTCTCAAGTATTTTACCCATTACCGGTAACAGTCCAATTGGCCTGTAGGACTTGGGACTGGTGTAGTTGTCCTTCCCCGGTTTTCTCAGCACCACCACGGCGGCCTCCTTCCATGATGTGGGGAAATGTGCCAGTTGCCAGCACTTATTTAACAGGGCCAGGTGGAGTTCCGTGTCTCGGAATATTACACGCTGGCAGATATCGGCTGTGAAGCCATCGAGTCCGGGTGCCTTCTTTGGATTGAAGCTCTCCGTCGCGAACCTGAGCTCCTCCGTCGTAAACTCCGGGTCATGGGTCTCATCATGGCTCCAGTCGTTTACTCGGTCAGCAAGAGCTCTGATTCGCTGATGGTCTGGGCTATCCTCCTCCTCTGCGTCCTCCGGGTAGAACGTATCTGCCAGTAGTTTCGCAGACCCCTCTTGCCCCACATCCTTCCCATTCCATACCAAGGGCACATCCTCCTGCCTCTTAGTTGTGTTTTTTATAACCCTGTAGATACCTTCCCAGACCCTTTCCTTGTCCTGTTTTTGGCAAAATCCCTTCCAACTCTCTGTAGAGCGTTTCTTATCCTCCATTTCATATTTCTCTTTCTTTTCCAGATACCTCGCGATTACACCATCTCTGCGTGACGGCGCCGCGCATCGGATTCTTCTCTTCATGGTAGCGACTTCGCGCTTCATTGCCTCGAGTTCCTCGGACCACCACGGCACGGTAAGTTGTTGGTTTTCTGTTTTCTTTGGTATTGCTTCGTTACATGCTATTGTTATTGTTTCTGTGTATTTTTGAATTATGTTGTCTAAATGTTCCCTATTATTTATTTGTTCTAAATGTTGTATGTTAATTCCATTTATTATTTTTGATTGGTCCAGTTTTTCATAAAACCTTTCCCAATTCGCTTTCTTTGTATTGAATATTCTGGTTGTTCTTTTGATGTTTATGCCTTTACCTCTTTTTAATTTAATTTTTATGATTATGCCGTTGTGGTCCGAGCTCGTTAGATCTTCGGCCACCGTCCATTCCTCCACCAATCCGAGAAGATCTTCCGTGCACAGGGTGGTTAGGTTAGGTTAGGTT
>CAXKUT010000063.1:0-19232 GCA_964057025.1 Standfussiana lucernea
CATTGAATACAGTTCTAAAATATGAGATTTTTACTGGGCTGTTTGGATATTGTTGCATAAAATATTTGTACAGTTTTTTAATGTTCAATTCCGCAGGTAGATATTTGCGTTGTCTAGATCCGCGGCAGTAATGAGATTCAGTACATTTCAAAGATTTCAGAAAAGTATGTATCGATTTTCGTAAAACTCCATATTTATTTATTTTCTGATTTCCACCTCTTTTTTCCACTGGCATCTGACCAGTTTGGAAAAAAAAATCGCAACACATATTGAACACGATACTTTTTTATTCCTAGTGTATTCAAAAATACGGCCTGACAAACTGGAATCATTGTATTTTTCACGGGAATATGATATCTTATAGCAAATTCTCTTTCTTTTCTTACATTTTTTGTTGGTCGTTTTCGCACTGTTTTGTTTACTGAGCAACATTTCAATACTAACGCATCTTGGTTCTTCTTTATGGGCGTTGCGTAAAACGATCGATGAAATTCTAGTAAATTCCGTACTTTTAATTTTTGGCATGCTAATTTAGATTTTCCATGATTGCATGAAATTGGCTCCGGCAACGACTTTGCCGAATATCTGTAAAACGATATTAACAAAAAACATTATTTTCTAAAATTCCAGAGATATTTCGAATAAAATTATCGTTATGTGTGCAGCACTAGTCCGCACATTACCTGTCAAGTTTGGTTTTGTTGGCCTTCCAATTCCGCGGGTTTTTTTTTCGTTTTCTCCCTTTCCCTTCATTGGCTTCTATCACGGGCACTTCCATTGTTCTTTTTTCTACAACCTTAACACGCTTTTTAAACTTAAATCACCCAAATTACTAAATAAAAACAGCAAAAACTGCAGACACGTACGCACTCGTTTGTATGAGAAACGCCATCTTGAAATTTTGTGAATGGAGGGCTGTCATTGGCGGACGGCGACTTTAGCTATGTTCGTTTCCAACACCAATGGATATAGCTTTCTTCGATACTAATCATGTTTTTTGAAGTGGATTTTCTTATAGATATAGCTGGTTTTAATAGTGAAACGATTTTATAATTGGATGGAAATTGTACGAACAACAAAGTGGCATTCTTAACTCATAAACCGATTTAATATGAATTTAGCTAACTTTGATTCTATACCCCTCATTTATATATATCTTAGTTGTATGGCATAACGAAAAAATTGTTTATCTATATACATGTAATAAAATTGTAACAGGCTGATGTCTGTACATTGAAGATAATGATAAAAAAAATATATTGGGGGTCTTTAGTAGAGCAACAGAAGCCAAAACGACAGTTTTTAGAATTTCTGTCTGTCTGTCTGTATGTTTGTACACGCGTATCACGCAAAAACTACTGCATGGATTTGAACGCAGTTTTCACCGCTCTACTACTAGATGCCTAACTTAAAATATAGGCTACATTTTACCACAGAAATGATCTTTTTTCGTTCTAAGTACCACGCGTAAGAAGTTGCGGGTAAAAGCTAGTATTATATACTACTCAAAACAGAATAAGGGCCACGAGGTATTTTGTCTGTACCATGAAAATAATAAAACCAATATATATTTTTTTGTCTCCATAACGAAAACTAATGTTGTTTTTACCATGTAGACCAATACATTTATTCAAATAATAATGATTAAAAAGTTTATTTGCTTTTGAAAGAAAAAACACATTTTAGGTTAAACATAAAAACAATGTAAAGTTACTGAAAACAAAAGAAAATACTCCATGTTCATCTTTTAGTAACGGGTATGCCCCCCTCGTTTAGCTACGCACTCCTGAAGCCTGGAGTGCATGCTCTCAATCAAATGCCTGACATTTTCCATTGGAATCTCTTCCCAGGCCCTTTTAACAGCGTTGATGAGTTGCTGTTGGTTGTGGATTTCCTGATCACCGTCTCTAACTCTTCGTTTCAACTGATCCCACATGTGCTCTATTGGATTTAAGTCCGGACTGTTCGCCGGCCACGACAAGACTTGAATTTGAGGGGCTTCCAGTACAAACCGAGTCGCTTGAGCCGTGTGTGCACGAGCATTGTCTTGCATCAAGATGAATCCAGGACCCGCTCGCTGTGCAAATGGGATCACATGTGGTCTGACAACTTCCTCAATATACCGCTGAGCAGTAACAGTACCCTCATTTAACCGATTCGTTGCGATGCCTAATTTCACTAACTTCTAGCCGTTATTTCACTTCTTCTTTTTTTAAAAATATTACAGTATCCAGAAACGAAGGCTACGAGCTTAATATACGTGAAAAATGAAGATAGTTTGGTTTCAGGTAAAACTTCCATAAAACTTAATTGAAGGAGTTATCATCGATTTCAAAATGACACATATCCGTGCCTGACGCCACACTTAAAAAGAAGTGATGGCACTGAAACGTGCCATCCGCAACGAATCGGTTAAAATAGCGAGCTCAGTTTTGCCGTGTAAGCTTATCCCGCCCCAAATCATTACAGTTGGACCACCAAAACGATCGACTTCATGGATGCAGGCTTCTGAAAATCTCTCGCCGCGTCTTCTCCATACTGTAATACGGCGATCGTCGTTAAAAAATTTAACTTTGCATTCGTCTGTGAAGAGCACCATGCCCCATTGGTTTATGTCCCAGTCCAAATGTTGACGGGAAAATCTTAAACGATTTGCACGATGATTTCTGGTTAATGGAACACGGACAACTCGCCTTCTTGATGCCTGCTGGTCTTCATGCAATCGATTACGAATAGTTTGGTCACTGACACGAGTACCCGTTGTCAGCCGTAAACGATTTTGCAGCTTGCGGGCCGTCGTTGTGCGATCTCGGCGCGCACTTAATCGAATGTAACGATCCTCTTGAGCTGTTGTAATGCGAACTCTGCCCGAACCAGGTCTTCTTCTAACACTACCGGTCTCATGGAAACGATTCCATAGATTTTGAATAGCTCTTCGAGAAAATCCCAATTGCAAACCCACAGATCGCTGCGAATGACCTTCTTCAATCATTGTAACGGCTCTGGTTGCTGTCAGCGAGTCCATATGACGCCTGCGTGCTTGTGGCATATTGCAAAAGACGTTTCTGACTCGAGATATCAATGAACTCTGATAATTTCTAATAAACCAAGAAGCTAAGGAAAGCAAAACGTCAAAGAAAATGGAATCAAAATCTTCAAAACGAATTTTAAATCAAATTTTATTTAAAATTGTTGCCAGCATTAGATGAATACTACAATATTAAAAAGTTTAGGTATCAAAGAGTTTGTATACTCAATATTTTACTACTTTCAATATGTAAATGTTTACTAAATTACACCAAAATGTAAAAATACCTCGTGGCCCTTATTCTGTTTTGAGTAGTATATATAAACAAATTTACATATTTTACAAAAGTTTTTGGGGTAAATTAATAAGCAGTGATCGGAATAGGTAGAGCTAATGTGCTAAAGTTCAAGGAACAGAAACGAAAAGTGGAGACTTCCATATGACATTTTTTTTTTCGGAATATTTGTTCCGAATGTCGGAACATTACTTAAGTACAACTAAAATTAATAAAGTAAAACAACTATCGAATTCATTTACTGTTTCTGTTAAAAAAAAGTGCACGATTTTTATTGTTTAAAAAATAAAGGTTAATCTCCTTATTTTCGTTTGAACGCCGTAAGTAAGTGCGGAAGCTAATTTAATTTCCATACATCTTTACCTGAATTAATAACAATAGAAAACGTATCTACTGGCTTCTTGAGAACGTTCTCCTTGTTGTCGAAGTTGGTTAAAAAGGAAAAATAATGAATTCAATTAGTTAACTGTACTATAAATAACATTATTATTAAATGTACTTAACTGTTTCCGAGACATTACCGAGTTACAGAAAAAATTTTTAGTCGTAAGGAAGTCCCCACTTTTCGTTTCTGTTCCCTGAACTTTAGGTACATTAGCTCTACCTATTCCGATCACTTAATAAGTTTTAGAATTACTAAGATTTTTTCAAGTTTGAATCTGCTTCCGTTTTGCACCAAAATTAAAGAAAAATGATGACGCTTCTCTTACTACAAAAAATAATGTGAAATAAAAATGGAGGGGAGAGGAGTTTGAAATATCTTTATTTCATTTAAATGTTTTCTACCAAATTTTTAGACCTATGTATCCCGCTTATGGGTATGAAGTTTCATTAATATCGGTTCAGTCATATCGACAAATAAGGACTTGTAAATTTGTATGAAATGCCGTACGGCGTACACGCTCTTAACCCAATATATTTGGGATCGGCGCAGCACTCGTCGAGAATTTCACAAAATAATTATGATTGTTTAATGTTTATTAGCATTTTTGTGCGATTCATAAGATTTAATCTTTATAAGAAGACAGATAATTGAATTATTATATTGTTTAAGCTAAGCTTTGTTTCTTGTTGTTAAAACAAGAGCCGTTATATCATATTTATAAGGTCCAGAAAACACTTTGCAAGCCCAAATTTCCACGACGATATCAACGTATAACGTGTATATTTGCATTTGAACGTTGTGTTTATTGAAAATACTCCTTGCGTAGGTCAGCCAAGTGTTTTCTGATCCCAACAATTCTCATATATAACTGAAATGTTACAATAATTGTATTTTATCAATAAAATAAACTTGCAAAATAAAATGCTTTAGTTTTATTATATTATTCATTGAATTTTCTCCTTGCAAAAGACTTATTCACAGTTTTTCTCTACATAATTATACAATTCTATGGTATTGACTGCCTCATTGGTCGAATCGCAAGCGACTGCTGAGCATGACGGCATGGGTTCGATTCCCGGGTTGGGCAAAGTGTTATTGACGTGTTATTGTGTTAAGTGTGACGACCCGAATGGCGCAGCGGTAGTGAGGCTGCATTACGTTCATAGGGTTCCGGGTTCGAATCCCGGTAGGAGCAAGTGTTTGTGTGATTAAGCATGGACATTTGTTACCGAGTCATGGATGTTTATATGTATAATAAGTATGTATTTACAAACAAAAAGTATCTATGTAGTATATCAACTATCTAGTGTCCACGACACAAGCCTCGTTGCTTAGTGTGGCACTAGATGGCGCTGTGTGTAATGTCTAGCGATATTTATTTATTTATTGGGTTATTCCACCAGGGATTTCTCAGTAGCGGTGACGGAGTCTGAATTTCTGCCCGGTTGATGGCAATAGGTTCGCCCCCTATTACGTGGAACTTAAATATAACTGGCGAAATGTGTGTGTACTATTATAGACCTTTGCCTTACCCTTCGGAGATTACTCTCGAAAGAGAAGACACGTCATCATCCTTATCCTAAAATAAAAAAAATTCGGGGAAGTGCTTAAGCAACCCGTAAACCCCTCTAATATTCAAGATACTTATTAGACTGAAGACCAAAAATAAAGCTACCCTTCCCATTGTGGTGGAATTTGTATCAGCCTCTATCAAGGAAAATATGATACAAAAGGCTTCAACAAGGGCAACAAAGAAAATAAGCTGAATAGTTCGCATCTAATGATTGACGGACCTATTCAACCGGTCTATATACTCGTATATCCGAGTCCCTTAAACCTTTTGCAAAAAAGCTATTTTACTTTGCTCGGCAGCATGCTAAAAAACATTTTTTTGTGGGTTGCTGGCATTCTTACAGAAAAATCTACATGAAGAAAAGTGATCAACAAACCATACGCATAGATAGCGAAGAAGAAATTCTCAAACTTGACCAAGCATGTGTATATATTATAAGGGTTCAAAATTTTATATTCTTCTTCTTTATCATGTGGTTAGTGCCTAACCTGGTGTCGAGAGTTTTTATGCCGCCCATGGGCCTCTGACTTGGCTTTACATGCCCTCGAGAAATATCTCTCAGGCATGCTGGTTTCCTCACGATGTTTTCCTTCACCGAAGCAAGTGATAATTATAGGAACAATACGCACATAATTCCGAAAAATCAGAGGTGCGTGTCTTGGGTTCGAACTCGAGACCTATGACTTGGCAGTCCAACGCATTGGCATTTTATATTGTTACTTCATTTTAGTAGGATTACGGCCTTCTGCCGGCTTGTTTTAGTCTTGGAATTGTATTTTTTCTACAAATGTGTATTTTCTCATGCTCATACTGTTTCGACGACCACACCACATACACACTTTCATACACAATTACACTTACTTACACACTCTCAATTTCAAACTGTACGCAATATCCTGTCTGATCCCGCTCATATAAATTTATTTCCTGTTACCACCCTTAGTTTGAAATTTACCGCAATTCAAAATTCGATAACATAAGTAGTCATGGTAACATTTCGACTGATGTAGACTTACTATCCGTAGCTAGTGCATCTACCTGTAACATAGATCAGTGCTCAACACTAATCTCATCGTCGGGAAAAGCCTTCAAAATTATAATTCAAAATATAAGAAGCATAAATTGTAATATGGTATGCTCACTCTTATAACTCCAAGGTCGATTGGGATGTGATAATATTAAACGAATGCTGGCTACTTAGTGTTCATAATCCTCCGATATTGGATGGTTATGATTATTATGCAACTAATAACAACAAATCCCAAAACGAAGGAGTTGTAGTTTACATCAAGAAGGAAATTAATGTATCTGTAACGGAGCCATCAATTATGGACTGTAACAGTCTGTTAATAACACTCGAAAAACATGATACTATTCTTGCTATTTGCCGATCCCCAAGTGTTAGAAATGTCGATGTATTTTTGGAAAGCTTACATATCTTACTGCATGACGTTATTTCTAAATCTAAAAACAATTTTTTAACTGCTGATATTAACTTCGATATATCTGAACACACATTGGATGTAGGAAAACAGCTACCTAAATCGTATGGCTTCGCATAGCATGTTACCAGCTCATCTTATTTCCACTCACTCTAAATCTTGCATCGATCGTGTTATGCTGAAAACCAACTTTCGAACATCATGCTTTGTAGCTGAAACATCCCTTACTGATCGCCACACTGTCCTTCTTTCTATTGATATGTCGATCTCTAAAAGACAGAACGTAAGAACACTAAAACAAATAGATTATGCTTCTTTAGACTCGGCTGTCCCCAATATCGATATCGCGCCCCTTTATTCTATGATTGATGTTAATGACGCTGTAGCCACTTCCACTGGCTCTATTGATTCTGCTATCGAATTGTGCACTACAAATATAACTGTAACGAAAAGGAAGAAAATCTTAAAGCCATGGATTACTCCAGGTCTCTTAAGATGCATGAGAAATAGGGATAAACTACATCTCAAGTCGAAAAAATCTTCTAATAATACAATTCTTAAATTAACCTTTAATAGATACAGAAATTTTTGTAACGGATTATTAAAAAAACTTAAAAGACAACATGAAAGGAACGAAATCGATAAGGCAGGGAATAATTCTAAAAAGCTATGGAACGCTATAAAAGCTATAACTTACACTACTCGATCAAAGGAAGGTTCTTCTGAATTAATACCTTCTAGTAACCCTCAACTTTCCATTGACAACATAAATTCATTCTTTGCAAACATGGGCAAATCTGTAGCAGAAAAACATCTGTCTCAGGAACCCTCGCTCGACGATCTGCAAGTTTTATATCTAGATACAGACTTAAATTACTCTCCCCGTTAGCTTATATTTGCAATTTGGAATTTCAGACCGGCTCTTTCCCACGAGACTTTAAAAGATCCCAAATAACACCTATATTTATGTCTGGTGACAGAGCCTGTGTCAATAATTATAGTCCAATTTCAATATTGCCTACATTATCCAAGATCCTAGAGAAACTCATGAACAAAAGACTGAAAAACTATTTGGAGAAAAATAAGTTACTTTCCGACTCTCAATTTGGTTTTAGATGCAATAAAGCTACAAGTGATGCAGTTCATGAGGTTACTGACTATATTGTAAACAATATTGATAGCAAAAATAAAGTCTTGGCAATATTTCTTGACTTAGCTAAGGCATTTGACACGGTGTCTGTCCCCAGACTAATAGATAGTGAGAGTCAAAGTGGCGGGTGTACCTTAATTTCGAAATAATTTCGTTCTGAAGGAGGTACAGATTTCTTGGAGCTAGGTACAAAATAGTACATTATAGGTACATTTTTTTGGTAATTGGTATAATTTGATTCGCTATGGTACACCCGCCACTTTGACTCTCACAATAGATAAGCTTGAGACTCTGGGAATCAGGGATTTACCACTCAAACTCTTCACGGATTAGCTTAGCGATAGGTCTCAGTGTGTGAGAGTTGGCGAGTGGATGAGTGTCGATCTTCCCATTTCCTACGGAGTTCCTCAAGGGAGCATTCTCGGATCTACCCTGTTTCTCATTTATATCTATGACCTCTGTGACCTGGAACTTCAAAATGGGAAGATTGTTGCCTTTGTAGATGACACAGCCCTCATTTTCAGAGATAACACTTAGGACAAAGCGTTCCAGCACGTCCAGCGTGGCTTTAACATTGTTAACCGGTGGTTGAGATCCAATCTCTTAACCCTAAATGTTGACAAGACCAAATTTTTAACTTTTTCTATCCGGAATGGCTCACAAAAGTTTCTTGATCCGAACTTTCTAATTATCGCGCACTCACGCATGTGTAGCGGCCTGTCACCTTGTAACTGTCCTCTTCTGCAGCAAACTAACACAATAAAACTTTTTTGCAAAAAAAAACCGACTTCCAAAAAAAACACTAAAAAAGTGGGAAATAACTTTACTTTCGGAAGTCGATGACTATTGTTTGTTTTATTGACTTTTTTGCCACCGACTTCCGAAAGTAAAGTTATTTCCCACTTTTTAACCGACTTCAAAAAAAGGAGGAGGTTCTCAATTCGGTTGTGTTTTTTTTTTTTTTTTTTGTGTTTGTTACCGCATATCTCCGTCATTTATGAACCGATTTGAAAAATTCTACTTTTATCTGAATGGATTTACTTCTCGATTGGTCCCATAGAAATTTCACCAAAATCGGTTCAGCAGTTTGGTTTTGAAATCAAAATAACTGGAAAAAATGTCATCCAAGTAAAAGAAATTGCGAAATTGATACTTGACAAGGATTTGTGTGTGATACGATAACTAAAAAGGGTAAAATAAAAACTTTTTTGCAAAAAAAAACCGACTTCCAAAAAAAAACACAAAAAAGTGGAAAATAACTTTACTTTCGGAAGTCGGTGGCAAAAAAGTCAATGAAACAAACAATAGTCACCTACTTCCGAAAGTAAAGTTATTTTCCACTTTTTTTGTGTTTTTTTTTGGAAGTCGGTTTTTTTTTGCAAAAAACTTTTTTAGTGTTTTTGTTGGAAGTCGGTTTTTTTTTGCAAAAAAGTTTTTATTTTGCCCTTTTTAGTTATCGCATCACACACAAATCCTTGTCAAGTATCAATTTCGCAATTTCTTTTACTTGGATGACATATTGTTTCCAGCTATTTTGATTTCAAAACCAAACTACTGAACCGATTTCGATGAAATTTCTATGGGACCAATCGGGAAGTAGATCCATTCAGATAAAAGAAGAATTTTTCAAATCAGTTCATAAATGACGAAGATATGAGGTAACAAACACAAAAATTTCCAGCTATTTTGATTTCAAAACCAAACTGCTGAACCGATTTTGATGAAATTTCTATGGGACCAATCGGGAAGTAGATCCATTCAGATAAAAGAAGAATTTTTCAAATCGGTTCATAAATGACGGAGATATGAGGAAACAAACACAAAAAAAAAAAACCATACAACCGAATTGAGAACCTCCTCCTTTTTTTAGAAGTCGGTTAAAAATACCTTGGCGTCCTACTTGATTACAGATTTAATTTTGCACTTCACATCGACCTTGTTTCGACTAGAGTTCGTAAAAATCTCAGGCATATAGCAAATTCTAAAGTATTAAAACAATCTATGTCAATCTGTCCTAGTCTACTGTATAACATCTTGGGGTGGGGCATGTAAAACCATAATGATGAAACTTGAGCGTGCACAGAGAGCGTTACTTAAGGTTAGTGCGTTTCTTCCCTTCTATCATCCCACTTTTAACCTCTACCAAACCTGTGAAGTTCTAACAGTGAGGCAACTTTTTATACTTAACACTATCATCAAAATGCATGGTCTCCTGACTTATGATCCCATTAGCCTCCTACATAAACGTAAAAGAACGTAGAAGTTGTGGGCACAAATAACAATTACATGGAGTCAGATATAGCCAGAAGGCGTCGTGGCAGACCCCATGGATGGTGGCATGGATGTACGCACTGGACTAAACCAACGACCACATCCTTCGATAAAAAGAGGTGGAAGATGCAGATGTTAAAGACATTTATTGTGACAAACTGAACCTTTGCAGCTTGATCATAAATGCTGGTAGATTTCACTAAATAACACCTCATTTTTTAGACATCGGTTAACAAAGGAATCGTCCTTTGTTTTTCGTCTCTTAAATCAATAATCAGTTATGGATTTTTGTTCATACAACTTGTATTCGAATTCGAATCGAGGACTGAGTAACTGGGTTCAATGAAAGTTGGCGATTCTGGATTTGGGCACTGCTGGCAATAGACTCGGCCCCTATTACATGGCACTTAAACATAGCTGGCGAAATGTGGGTGTACTATTAGGTACACCTCTGCCTAACCCTTCGGAAAATACAAGACTTGATGTTATGTTCATCCAAGTGTTTTTCCAAGGAGAAAATTAAGAGAATAATAAAATTTACGTATTTTTTTTTCAAGTTTATTTTATTGATAAATTACATGTTTTTATACATTATAAATATTATAAGTAAAAGATAAGATTTGTTAGTGTCGGCACTCACTTGGCTGACCTACGCAAGTAGCCATTTTCAACTTTATTTACTATGCACAAAGGTGATATTTTCTTGGCAACGGATTGCGCTAGGGTATGCCAAGTGTGTACCGCGTTCTTGACCCTTAAAAATATGACATAAAAGCATTCGTCTCCAATAAATTAACTTAAATACTATAATAACTATCTGTCTTCTTATAAATAGAAAATATTATGAATTACACAATTTAAATAAACAATAATGATTATTTTGTGAAACTGTTCATATTTTACGGCAACGAATTATACAGAAATTAACTACTAATTATAGTAATATAAAATTACAATACCTAAACAGGTTTTCGAAAATAGACAAAAATGGAAGAAATTTAGAAGAGACCAAAGATATAATTACCTTTTTACAAAACCCAAAGGCCACCAAAATTAGCTATCAGATTTTTTACTCAAGTAACGATCTATACAAATAAATAAAATTGAAGTGTCTGTTTGATTGCATAATATGAAAGTATAGGTCTCATAACAAAAATATTTTTTCCTCTTTTTGTCGGTCTATCTATCTGTTTGATCCGGCTAATCTCCGAAACGGCTGGACCGATTTTGAGCTTTTACTACCACATAGCTGATAATAAGGAATAAGTTAAGCTACTTTTATTTAAGAAAAAGGATTAGGGTCCCGCGCAAAAAAATAAAAACCCTTGAAATTGTTAACCAAATCCGATTCAAATAGGGAAGTAATATTTCATTCCTCACACAATCCATCCAACTTTTCTTTGGCCTTCCACTCCCTCTCCATCCATCAACATTATAATCGGGGAACATAAATGAAAAAAATAAAAAATTCCGACGAATTGAGAACCTTTTTGAAGTCGGCTAAAAACATTAGTTTTCATAAAAATACTTATCCACTATACAATCAATATTCTCTCTACTTAATTGATAACTGTCGACATGAGAAGCTTAAGGTCGGCTGTACCAATACAGACAGTTTGTCCATCTAACCTTATTGCTTCTGAGCAGAAGACAGGACGTTCAAATCATAATCATCTATCTTACCAAAACTTTTGTAACGTCGGCGGCTTTACGAGAACATTCAAGATTACGGTCGAGTCTAGAATGTTCCACCATGGAACTATCTAGAAGATTCGAGAATAATCCTGCAATGTTCCACTATGGAACGTTCTGGAAACTTCCAGAAAGTTGTAGAACTTTCTGGAAGGATGAGTCGGCCATATGAAGGTACCAGAAAGTTGCGAACTTTCTCGTGGGATTGGTAAATACCCGTCGGGTTCGCGGGAGCGGTCAGTCTGATTTTGGCTACACAACGAAGCGAATCGAAGTAAATTACAAGTGCGCTATCTTAGTGATCAGTGGTGAATTTGTGATTGTGAAATAAGTGTGTTGTGTTAAATAAAGTTATTTAGTGTTTAATTCGGTAGTGTTTTTATTTATCCCATACCCAGCTCGTAACACTATGTTGGGATCGGCTTCCAGTCTAACCGGATGCAGCTGAGTACCAGTACTTTACATGAAGCAACTGCCTATCTGACCCCCACAACCCATTACCTGGGTAATACGATACCCCGTGGTAAGACTGGATGTCAGACTTTCGGCCTCAGACTACTTGTGAAGACTGCCAAAGATCTTCTATTGACGGCCGGGACCAACGGCTTCACGTGCTTTCCGAGGCACGCATATACCGACAGTTTATACATCCGACGTTATGCTTCCGATGTCCAGAACTTCTTCATACTCCTAATATTCTAAGGTGGTGAGCTCGCATTTGTTCGGCTTGCGTCTAATTCGCTTCGGTCGGGGTTTCTTCAAGTGTACGTGGTCTACATGGGCGCGCAGCTCCCCTGATGTACGGAATGTTTTTTCGCAGGCGTCGCATTTGAATGGCCTTAGGCCGGTGTGGAGCTGGGGGAGAAGAGGAAATAATGTTAATGTATACTAATTAAAGCTAAAGAGTTTGTTTGGTTGAATGCGCTAATCTCAGGAACTAATGGTTCGAATTGAAAAATTCTTTTAGTGTTGGATAGCCCATTTATCGAGGAAAACTATATAACATCACGCTGCGACCAATAAGAGCGGAGCATTAATTAAAAATATTGCGCAGACGAAGTTGGACCGGTCAGCTAGTACAAGCTATACAAGAGAAACCACCAAAGGTGAGCAGCAAACTTGGGAGGAGAAGCACCCACCAGCTCACAACCTCTAAACCCCAGGAACATTTGCATCCGGGACCTCTGTTTGGCAAGCATTTAACCGATTGCGCACCAAGTGGGCCGCTGTAAACACAATTTGGCAAAATGGGGAATTAAAGATCCTTCCGATACAGTGTGATTGCAGCGACTCGATGTCCCACTCGCTGGAGTGTCCGAAGTGTCCCAACACCTGCACTTTAGAGACGAATAAACGCTGCGATTAATGTGGCCACATACTTAGTCCAAGATATTTAAACAAGTCGTCGTACCATCGACACTAAAGAAGAAGACAGGCTATTATTGACACCGGGCGTCGGCAGAGGGCCGACAACGCCCTCTTCAGGCCCCCCTAAACAGGTCTAGGGGCGACGGATTCGGGGACGCTCTTCGCCCCCTTATCACACTGGACCCGAGACGGCGGCGCGTAGTGTTCCACGTGCGCCTATCTTAGACGTAACGTTCGTCATCATCTGCCTAGCCTTTTAGCAACTATGTTGGGGTCGGCTTCCAGTATAACCGGACGCAGCTCAATACCAGTATTTTACATGGAGCGACTGCCTATCTGACCTCGACAACCCAGTTAGTACTGGTTAATACGATACCCCTAAAAATACGTGCTGTGGACGTCGAGTTGCGGACACCAGCCCGTTATACAATACAAAACCCCTTGTTAAGACTGGTTATAAACTGGATATACTACTCACAAACATATGCCTGGTGAGGTTGTAGCTGAACGTGAACTGTTTGCCGCAGACGCGACATCCGTACGTACGTCGCACGCCTTCGTGCTGACGCATGTGACCCGCGAGGTTCGCTTTCATGCTAAACCCTTTGTTGCAGTGGTCGCATTGGAAGAGTTTCTGGCCGGTGTGGACCCACATGTGACAGGATAGGGTGGTTGTGTTCTGGGGAGGAAAACAATGTAATAAAATACAGGGTCGAAGACACTCCGACGCGAAAATAGTTACCACGTACTTAGTACATAATTTTGAGCCCGCCCACATAGATTTTTTTTATCGGTAATTGAAAATACGAAACGCCGTTTCCTACCTACATAAGTGAAATACCTACACGGTCAAAATGTACCAAAAAAAATAACCGATGAAAAAATAAAAAATAAAAAGAAGCTATAAATAAGTCACCTAACATTCGCTTTATTATTATTGTAGTAGTAGAGAAAACGAACTATTTTAACAAATAATTCTTATTTTAAGCAACAAACGAAAAACATGCAATTTCAAAGAAACCTTGCAACTTCGCGTTTTTATAATACCCTTCTTAACACTTTCGGTGCCAAGCAAATTCGTTCGTGTGCGCACAACTCGCCTCCCGAGTCGTCGCTATACGTAGCTAAAGATGACGCGCATACTAGTAAAAATGGATTATTTGAACTTAGCAGGCGAAAGTATTAAGAATTGTTGGCAGAAGTAGCAAAATAAATATAAGGCCAATTAGACGAACAGACGCTACGGTACTTACCAGGAAGAACTTCCCGCAATGCTCGCACATATAAGGCGAGGAAGTGTACGTGAACTGCGTGCGATTGACGCCCGGGTGCGCGTACTTGAAGTGGGACGCGTATACTCGGAGACTCTCCAATACCACGCCACACTAGGGGAAAAACAAATCAGTTTAAAAGGATTCTTAAGCCTCGTTTTCGCTAGGATATCAATTGCCCGGGACATGTGTCACTAGAGCTGGAGGAGCAGAGAGCAAGGCTTAGTCGTTAACAAAAAAATTGTATGCCCAATATTTAGTATTAGCTTATGCCCGCGACTTCGCCCGCGTGGAGTTCGGTTATTGACCCACGGAACCGTAATACCGGCATAAAAAGTGGCAATCCAGGTTATGAACTATCTGTATGCCAAGTTTCATCCAAATCCGTTCAGTAGTTTATGCGTGAAAGAGTATCAAACATCCGTACATACAAACTTTCGCGTTTATAATATTAGTAAGGAAGTAAGTATTAAATATTCAGTGGCCCGAAAGTCTGACAACCAGTCTTACCCAGTACTAACCGGGGTGTGGAGGTCAGAAAGGCAATCGCTCCATGTAAAATACTGGTATTCAGCAGCATCCGGTTAGGCTTGAAGCCGACCCCAACATAGTTGGTACAAGGCTAGGCAGATGACGATGGAAGCAGGGTGTAGCACCGCTGTCTCAACCACGAGGAATGAAAACAAAATATTTTGCATAACAGTTTAACGTCATGAATTGTCCGCAAAGTAACGAGACAAAATGTCTGGCGACATTGGTCGACATCGTCTGACATTTTTATGAGGTTAATATTCATATTCTTCACTTGGTTACAGTAACTTAATACGTTTAAGGTTCATTTTCGTATGAAACGCTACTGAACTTAGTCTAAAGCAGTATGCCCACTTTTGGGCCTACGCGTTACAGTCAACTGTTTTATTGCAAAATTATCGGCATTTTATTACAAAACAAAAACACGAAAAAAAATCCAATTTAGAATTGCAAAACTGAGAAAAATGCATTTTATTGCATATAATACATAGGTTGGGGAAAAAGGTTCTTCGCATTTAAAAAAAAAACTCAAAACATTTTTTAATATAGTTTATTTACATTTAACTAAAGTATGTAGCTACCATTTTGTTCGATAACTTTTTGCCATCTTGTAGGTAGGGACATGATCCCATTGCTACAGAAATTTATCAGTTGTTCGCAGTATAGTTCAGAATCGATGGTCCTGCCTGGTGGTAACAGCTCATAATGAATAATGCCCTTCCAATCCCACCACACACACAGCATCGCCTTGTTGCGAGTTAACCCGGGTTTCGCCAGTCTGTGAAACCTGACCGGCCTTTGACCACGGCCTTTTTCGCACGTTCTTGTCGTACATTATCCACTTTTCATCACCAGTTATCAGCTTCTTCAAAAATGGTTCGGTTTCATTACGTCGTAATCGTGATTCTTTAAATCACAAATGAGTAGACGGTTCATTACGTTTCTTTCAGTGAGCTCGTGAGGTACCCAAATATCGAGCTTTTTTGTGTACCCAAGTTTTTTTCAAATGCGCCAAAACTGTTTTGTGGTTAATTACCAGTTCTTCAGCTACGTCGTAACTACTGATATGCCGATCTTGCTCCACTTTTTCCAAAACGGCATCCATTTTATCCGTAATAGGGCGACCAGAGCGACGTGCATCTTTGACATCAAAATTTCCGGATTGAAAACGCTTAAACCAAATTTGTACTACTCTCACAGACACTGCACTAGGTCCATAAACATCGCAAATTTATTTCGCGGCTTGCGTTGCATTTTTACCTTTTTTGTAGTAAAATTTTAAAATGTATCGAATTTCATTAGATCTTGACGGTACGAAAAACAAATGAAAATCATACATTTTCCTAATTTGAATTTGGAATTATGTTCTTTAAAATTTAAACTTTCAATGACACCAAAACCACCCAGATACAAATAGTATAGCCAAAGAGATTTTATTACAAATTCATACATACTATAATGCGAAAAGACTTTTTCCCCAACCTAATATTTACAACTCTCGCTTGTTTAGTATGGATAAAAAGACATTGTGTCAAGTTTTAAAATATATGTCAAACATGATTACATGACGTTAAACGTCATTCGCTTGGTTGCGCTTGCCTTGTGCGCCGGTAAATATTGGTGAAGGTGTTCTGTTGCGATATTCGTATTTTCTGCGATTTTACCAACGACTTTGGCTTGTTTCTGGAATCTTGCTCTCACGGACGAACTCGGCTCAAACACGGACTCTGCATCTGCTGCTCTGACTGACTACGGCTTGTTTATAAGGGCTGCGATATTATAAATCAACATGAACAACTGCATTAATTGTGGTATTGCTACATCGAGTTGCAATATAACGGGCAGACGTACTTTGGATGAAGAATCCATCTTATCTATTGTACGTGCATGGGTTGCTCCGCGAACAGTGAGTACAGTTCCCAAATAGAATTTTGTACTCATTCCAAAAGATACTACTAGCTGACCGGCGCAACTTCGTGTGCGTAACATTTTTGATTAATGCTCCGCCCCTATTGGTCGCAGCGCGATGTTTTATAGCCTATAGCGTTCCTCAATAAATGGGCTATCCAACACTAAAATAATTTTTCAATTCGAACCAATAGTTCCTGAGATTAGCGCGTTCAACTAAACAAACAAATTCTTCAGTTTTATAGTATTAGTATAGATTTATCGGTACTTACATTTCAAAAATAAATTCTAAACTATATTTATATTTAAGGTGGATCCCAGCCATCATCTCTGTAAAGCTTGTTGGGATTTGGCAGCTGATCCGTTAATGTCACATCTGTCACCAGAAATAATTCCTGGTCCTCGAGGGCATATTCATGTGTGTATCCATTGTGGACGTTCACTATTAAGGAAAATACGATCCCACCGTCTCCGATCCAATTCTGCACGAGAACAAAGAATACTGAATGTTATAGCAGAATGGATTTCACCCCGAACTGTAAGTATTATATAATTAGCTACAGTCGGTTTACCTTAAAAGAACAAAAATAACTATGTACAACCCATGTTGCCAGGGTAGCAGAATGTACCAATTTCCCTCCAATTGTATTTGGAACAAGTTTATGCCCAACAGTGGAATATACAGATGTTTATAGACAGATGATAATTATAATTTGAAATAATGACAATATTAATAATATTCTATATATTTTAGGTTGGAGCACCAAGTGCAATATGTCATGCTTGCTGGGTGAGAGCAGACAGAGCTGCTCGTCGCTTTGTCTCACAGCAATCGACATTGGCATCTTACATGCCTACTTTACCAACTGACACATCCCTTTCACTCCAGCCAACACAAGGAACTCGTACATCAGAAATATTAGTTTCTGACATAAGTACTCGCACTGTGGCAACTAATGTTATAAGTCAAGACACAATAATATTACCTGATTATCTGAGGCCTATTCAAACCGAAAGTAAGTGCTTTATAGAAGGTTGCAATCGGTCACAAAGAAACAGAATTTCCACAGCTATGAGGAGAAATATGTTGAACATGCACAATTATTATGTGCCTCAGAATAACCGGCTTTGTGATTACCATTTAAATGCCATAGAAAGATTAGATTCATTCATTGGTCTATCAAATAATTCTATAAACACATTCACGGCAAGTCACATTCAAGACATGCTGGCTTTAAAATCTCCCACATCAATTGAATAGAATTTTTAACATGTGAACAGAAGAAGAGCTTATTATAGGCCAGTGATTGTAATTGAAGATGTTGTTACAGATTTTCCACGGCTTACATGTAGTGAGCTGTTTTTTATTTCTCTATTAATCTATTCTTTTTTATTCTCTTTTTTTTTCTCTATTTTATTTCATTTTTTCTGTTTTTTATTTTTCCATGCTGTAATATGTATATAATTCCATGCTTTTGGCCTCGTACAGGACCAGTTTAGTTAGTTTTATTTTAATTTGTTCTTAAGTTTACTTTTTTTAAATCTTGTTTTATTGTCAAGTTACCACTTTGTTTTGTCCAGTGCGAGACTAGCAAATACTTTTTCTTTCTTTTCTTTATTAACGTACCAAATAAAACAAGCACGTTCCTATAACGGGGAACATGTAAGGGCAGATGGCTCCTATGTAATGGAAGTGTCCAGAGAGGTTCCTAATAACCTAATGAGAGAGTTGTCTTCTATACTACATGGTTACTTAGGGGAAAAATTCAATCAAGGCATATAAGAAAAAAGATTTATTTACTTACATTTTTTGGTCTGTGTGCTCACAACCTTTTAAAGGAAATTTGCAAACGCCTAGTTGACGCTTCCCGTGACCCAAGGCCTGGCTTTTACCTTGGCCAGAGGCTAAGTGTTGCCATACAACGTGGCAACGCTGCCAGTCTCTTGGGCACATTACCGACTGACAGCTTTGATGTGGAGTTTTTTGATGCGCTTTTATAGTTTGTAGTTAGTTTAGTTATAATGTATATAGTTAATGTAAATAAATACACTTATTGGATTTATAAAAGAAAAAACACATTAGCTCTATAAGTGGAAGGCAAGCAATGTTGCAATATTGTAATTGTATTGTTGGCAGACGTACATTAAGGTGTTGTGCACAAACTATGTCTATAATATGGTATTTAAGTTGAGATAGGTATCAAGACAATATTTCAGTCTGCCGCGTAACGGCTTAGTGTACAGTCGGCCAAGAAAGTGGTGTACCACCCTAAGGTTGAATATCGCTTGCAGATTCATAGGTGATAAAGATTAGTTTC